>CAXKVI010000003.1:32870827-33342438 GCA_964058755.1 Campiglossa producta | reverse complement strand
ATCAAACGTATTATTCAATTGATATTTTATAAGTTGTAATTTAATATCTTTGAATATCAATTATATGATTTATGCTACTATATTGATACTAATACTCTCAATTTGACATTTTTGAAGTGCCAATCTAATACTTTTCTTCAGCGATTCGATAACTAAAATGAAGATTTGATACTTTTCACTATCTTTATTAACTATATGATGCATTGTTTCATTGATACGAAGAAAATGATACTACTAGAAAAGCAAATTTGTTTGATCTGATGAGGATTCTAATTAAATTTTCAAATACGCGCGCATAATGTCGGGTTCATGTTAGGCCTGCATTTTGCATTATGCTCACATTTTAGCATAAAGGTCGATTCGTGGGTCAACCAGTCAGCGCTCGTCACCCAGTACTCATGATTCCAACTTTCAACTTGATTTCCAACATATTTTTTCAAAGTTCGATTTGAGTTGGATAACCATTTGAGCTCCCCTGGAAAGTCTTCCTTCAATTTTTACACATGACAATACTGTTATTCTCTCTCATATCTGAGATCAAAAATTAACGCGAAGGAAAAATTCCAAACATTTTCTGTAAAAAACATTAAAAAGTGGTAAATAAATAAAAATATATTAATATTTGTGTTACAAAAGGTGTTTATAATATTAATACTTGTTTCCTCTTGCCAAATGGATGCAATTTTGTAGCTTGATTCCAATTGGAAAATATTGTTAGAATTAAAGTCAAAATCCATTACTTTTTCAATTGGTGAAATAAGAATATTTTTAAACAAAAATTGTCCGTTTTGCTGATCGCCGGATTTCAAATTCGATATGCCAGGAATTATGTGCTATTTATGTGCTAATTAGTTCCAAAAAAAAAAAAGTTTGGGCTCCTAAGAAGGAGTAGCTTTAGAAAAAAACTTTGTATGTGGAAATTAAGTGCTAGTTATGTGCTCCAAGATAAGCTGCTCGGTTCCAAAAAAACAGAGGCTGTGGGTAGGGGGAGAGGGTCAAAATCCCCGATCGCCGGATTTAAAATTCGATATGCCAGGAATTATGTGCTATTTATGTGCTAATTGGGAATAATTAGCACATAAATAGCACATACAGCTAAGGTCAGAGATTTAGCGCACTTTCCATTGTACTGAAAAATAGTACAGTAACTTTCAAGATAATAGGAATTGCACAAAAAAATGTGGGGCTTAACAATAGTATTGTATTGCTCTCTTCAAATGACAAAAGAATTTCCGTTATAATTCTTTGATATTTGTTTTTGCTAAGTTTTTCTTTACTTGCGATTGGTTGAAAAAGTTAATAGTTTTTTGGTTAATATTTAAGAAATAACCTCTTCTTCGATCATTTTGTTAAATTTTCTGGAAGAAAATACTGGTCGGTTTGACAAAAAAGAACCTTTTTTAATCAGGGACCAATCAAGGGCAAAATTTCAAGAATTTTGGTATGTTTTCGAGAAAAATGGTGTACAATGCCATCAGAGATGTGAGTTTGGATCCGAATTTGTCAAAGCATAACAAAAAACGTAAAGATCCCCCTTGTAAAACTTTTCCCCCAAGGGGATAAAATGTTCGGAAGAAAGAGTCAAAATCATCCTTTTAAGTCCTTACCATTGAAAGTGGTTGAAATAATTTCGGAATTGTGCTCAACTGTGTCCAGAAAACTTATACGAAGACCCCTAAATGAAAATAAAAAGTATGGGCGTACAAACAAGAAAACGCGCCTCCTGCCAAAACATGAATACTACACTAGACCTCTCCCTAAAACTTCCAAGTTCTCACTACCATGTTTTCGGAGTACCGTGGTTTGGTCAGGGTAGATAAGGTCTAATTTGGTTGCATCCGAAAAAAGTACAATTTCTCAAAATTCTACACCTTTGATTATGTGGATTCTTGAGAATGACAAAGGTGCTTTAATGTTCTTGTTTCGGCAGCAAGCGCGTTTTCTTGCTTATGCGCCCATACATTTTATTTTCATTTGGGGGTCTTCGTATAAGTTTTCTGGACACAGCTGAGCACAATTCCGAAATTATTTCAACCACTTTCAATGGTAAGGACTTAAAAGGATGATTTTTACTCTTTCTTCCGAACATTTTATCCCCTTGGGGGAAAAGTTTTACAAGGGGGATCTTTACGTTTTTTGTGACATCAAGCTGCACCCCCCACTTTCGAGGTTTTAAAAAAGTACTTTAAAATTGAGCACACATTTTTTTTTTTTTTTGGGAACTAATTAGCACCAAAACAGTACTTTTGTAACTATTTGGCGCAATTTTTAATTTTTAAATCCGTATTTCTCAGTTTTCTGAGAAAATTTTAAAAAGGTTTGTTGTGCAGGTTGTTTCAAGAAGTTTAGGAATTCTTGGCATGTCATTTTATAATTTATATTTATTTTAATAATTAATTCTGCCTTGACCATATCTACTGACATGCAGTTTCGCTCATTAGTCCATAAATTTCCCATTAATGAGAAAACACGCTCCACAAAAGCGTTACTTATAGGAATAGATAAAATAGTTCCGATAACTTCTGGAAGCTCAGAGGAATCGGTACTTTTGAATAACCGAACCCATTTTAAATCGACTGGGATTAATGATACATCTAGTAATTGAATAAATTGGGAATGTATTTCTTTTAATTTTCTAACGTCATCGTATAGCCGATCTTCCTTAATATTTTTTAAGCCAAGTACCTCTACTGACTTGAGCGCATCGTCGTATGTAACCACATTGGTTAACTCAAATCTGCTAAATAACTTGAAAACCGAATTATGTTCGTTTAAAGAATGTTCGCATGACTCGGTTATTCGATTCCAATTTGTTTATTTCTTTGTTCCAATTCCAGTGTCCTATGATGCCCGAAAATTCTATGAAAAGATCCGGCGGATGACGGAAGGTTTTAAGACCGGGGCAAGTTCCTGTAAGGACAATAATGGCGACCTGGTAACCGACGTACAGAGTGTACTTAAATTATGGAGGGAGCACTTCTCCTCACTGCCAAATTGCGAGGGAGACGTCGAACCCGATACCCCAATCCCTGACGATGGAAAAGTCGTCCCACCACCTGACTATGATGAAGTGAGGATAGCTATATCCCGGCTCAAAAACAACAAAGCGCCTGGAAAAGACGGACTACCCGCCGAGCTGTTCAAACACGGAGGCGAAGAGCTGGTAAAAAGCATGCATCAGCTCTTATGCAGAATATGGTCAGACGAGTGCATGCCTCCAGATTGGAATTTAAGTGTGCTCTGCCCAATCCACAAGAAAGGCGATCCCGCTAACCGCACCAACTACCGCGGAAACAGCCTTCTTAATATCGCATATAAGGTTCTTTCTAGCGTATTGTGTGAAAGACTGAAGCCCATCGTAGACAAGCTGATTGGACCTTATCAGTGTGGCTTTAGACCTGGTAAGTCTACCATCGACCAGATTTTCACGATACGCCAAATCCTGGAGAAGACCCATGATAAAAGAATCGACACACACCATCTCTTTGTCGATTTTAAAGCCGCTTTTGACAGCGTAAAAAGGAGTTGCCTGTATGCCGCCATGTCTGAATTTGACTTCCCTGCAAAGCTTATACGGCTTTGCCAAATGACGTTGAGCAATACCAACAGCTCCGTTAGAATCGGGAAGGACCTCTCTGAGCCATTTGAAACCAAACGAGGCTTCAGACAGGGCGACTCCCTTTCGTGCGATTTCTTCAATCTGATGCTGGAGAAGATAATTCGAGCAGCAGAGCTAAACCGCAATGGTACAATCTTTTACAAGAGCGTGCAATTGCTGGCGTATGCCGATGATATTGATATCATTGGCCTTAACAACCGCGCCGTAAGCGCTGCCTTCTCTGGACTGGATAAGGAAGCGAAAAAAGTGGGTCTTGCCGTGAACGAGGACAAGACGAAGTATTTGCTGTCATCAAAGAAAGAATCGGCGCACCTGCGCCTTGGCAGCCATGTCACTGTTGATAGTTACAAATTTGAAACTGTGAGAGACTTCGTCTATTTGGGAACCAGCATTAACACCGAAAATAATATCAGTCTAGAAATCCAACGGAGAATCACTCTTGCGAACAAGTGCTACTTTGGACTGAGTAGGCAATTGAGAAGTAAAGTCCTCTCTCGAAGAACAAAGATCACGCTCTATAAGTCTCTCATCATACCTGTCCTGATGTATGGCTCAGATTCATGGACAATGTCAAGAGAAGATGAGATGGCCCTTGGAGTATTTGAGAGAAAAGTTCTCCGGAAGATTTATGGTCCTTCCCGTGATGCCAACGGCGAGTATCGAAGGAAATTTAACGATGAGCTGTACGAGCTCTACGCAGATCTGACCATAGTCCAGCGAATTAAAGCCCAAAGACTCCGCTGGCTGGGCCATGTTATGCGAATGGACAAAGAAGCTCCAGCACAGAAGGTTTTCCTATCGTCGCCTGAATTCGGCAGCAGAGGAAGGGGGAGGCCTCGACTGAGATGGAAACAACAGGTGGAGGATGACTTGAACTCCCTTGGGGTTTCCAATTGGCGTCGGTTATCGCTAAAAAGGAATGACTGGCGTGCTTTGATACAAAACGGCCAAAATCGCTTAGGCGGTTAAGCGCCAATAAATGATGATGATGATTAAACGGTCGCATTCTGTGCAATGCTTCTCGTGTAAGAGATGGCTCCATAAATCTGGATGTTCAGGGCTTAACCTTAACATCCACAGACCCCGTACTTTCTTTAGTACTTTCGTGGCCCCTTGTTGTTTGCGTCCTCGGGCGTCCCGCGGTAAGCGCCGTTCAAGCGCACCCCTACCGCCACTTTCTAGTAGCAATACTAATAGTAATAATAATAATGTCTTAAAGACTAGCAGTACTTCTGCTATACCCGCCACACAAACTCCAGACTGTTGCTCGTGTCTTATGGCGTCAACATCACGCGCAGCAGCTCAACACTCTCGCTCCCACAGGAGCAGTTTAGACATGAGCAACTCCGAGCACCAGGCTCTCTCTGTTTCTATGTCATACCCCCCCTCCCGTTTAAATTCTCACGTGAGTCAGGATCAACATCTTCTCGCACCTGTCTCTACGTGTACTGTTTGTCGGCTAAGATTATACACGCTCGCGTCATCAGTCAAATGCAATAACTGCTTAGGCCAATGCCACGTACATCTATGCTCTGGGCTCGCTAACAGGAACCTCTGGACGGATGCGTTCATCGCACCATGCTGTAACACACCTCAACCTACGACGCCAGCCAACCCGGTTACACCGGGTCCACAGCTAACTAGGCTGAGGCACAGCCTTGGTCTTAGCCTACCAACACCTGGGCGAACACATCCGTCTCTCACGCCTATGGTTAACTCGACATCGACCCCACCGGCGCACTTCCAAATCTTACAGCACAACTGTAATGGTTTAACTGGTAAGATCGCAGAGATAACTAATTTGATGACGCAATATGACATAAAACTTGCCGCAGTCCAAGAAACCAAGCTCAGTCCTAGGTCGGACCTCATTACCTATGGCGGATATAACATCCACCGGAAAGACCGTCATAGAGTAACAGGAGGTCTGGGAGGTGGTCTAGCGTTCATAACGCACAACTCTGTACAGTATCATCTATTTGATACCGACATCGAAGGAACGGATGATATCTTAGAAAGCCAAGGTATTACTATCCGTACACCCTCGTGAAGGGTTGACACCTTGCCGCGGTACGAGGGCTTAAGTCGATAGCCACAGGGCTGCGCTCCCCTTGTGATCATAGTGCCGCCGGTACTACATCACGAGAGAAGCCAAGCCTCTCTGGCGCGACGACTAAGATCTTCCCCCTCCCAATCCAGGGTGTTATGCGACCACGTGCCCATTGGACGTTTGCAGCCGGGAGGCAAATCGTGGCTGTAATCGAACGGAGCCTCTCTGATACCGGGCCGCCTCGGAGAGTAACTATGGCCTTACCGCGGCATGGGGCTCTGCCGCGGCGGACGACACATTCCCCATACTCTTCCTTTGACCCTAAACTGGCCTTGCCCGGCAAGGGGTCGTACGAACAAGATGAAAAAAAGTAATAAAAACCTTAAAAATAATGATACAACCATGTATACTGCCCAGCAGAGGAGGAAAATGCTGGAGCAAGCGAGAACGCAACGTCGGAGGACAAACTCCATTTCTTCATCAGCCGAGAGATCGACAGCGATGGCAACTACGAGTCGATCAGCTCTGGATAATAAGGGGGCAATCCCCAAAGTAAGTACCGGTACAAACACGGTGAAGCCAACAACGGCTGATGCTAGAGCCCTAGTAAATGCCGGTACCGAAACCAAGTCTTTAACGTCTGTGGCAGTGGTCTCACGACCTGGCCCCAGAGATCCAAATAAGGGAACGACCGCGATGGCAACTACGGGTCGAAATTTACCCCAAAAGACATCTCCCAGTCGCTCTGAGTACTTGGACAAAAGAGCGGCCGCGAGGATACTGAAGAAATACGAGGGTATTTCACAAGAGACGCTATCGCCGAATGCTAGGAAGACGGTGGAGATGGCTGAAGCTATCTTACCGAACTTCCAAAGCGATTACGCGCCAAAGAAGGTTAATATAAATCCCTTCAAACGCCAGAGATCGGACGTGGATTTAAAACCTCACCCGAAGCGGCAGCAACACGCCCCCGTAATGGGTAAACTCAGCTTTGCTGAAGTGACTAAGGATAGGATCCTCATAGGCGTCATTTACCGAGGTAATGAAAACTGGGCCATCCCTAGGGACCAGTGGCGGTTCGTCCGGAACGCTATCGGTAATGCCCTTCTCGACATTATGGATGAGTCTCCGGGTGCCACTCCGATGGGTTCTGATGCGGGATGGCACCAGGGCCGAATCAAGGTATTCGCTTGCGAGGATGCAAAAACTGTTGCACTGTACAAGGCAGCAGCTGCAAGACTAGGTGAGATCTACCAAGGGGCAAGAATCGAGGTTGTCGACTGGAAGGACATCCCGGCTCGGCCAAGGGCAAGAGCGTGGATTCCTGCTATCCCTGCTGAACCTGAGAGAATTCTCACGATGCTGAGGATCATGAACCCGTCTCTCCCGACGCAGGACTGGGGTGTAAATCTGGTCGAGGACGCGGTAGGGCCTGATAGGCAAGTGGTCTTCACCTTGAATAAGGAGGCACTCGAGCCCCTTAAACGGTGCAATGGACGAGTGCACTACGGCATGGGTCAGATCGTGATCCACGTTTACCGCGGCGATGCACAGCGCGCTGCTATTTCGGCTGCACCGGAGGACTCGGACATCGCAGTGCCGGAAGGGGAGTCGGAGATGTCCGACTCGGAAAGTATGGTATCTGCCACGTCAAATGGCGAAGGAGCAGTGAACAGCTCGGAGATGGGAGACAGCCTGCTGGACGGGGAGGACCTCAACGTCACAGTGATAGCAGCTAGTCCTGAGCGCACCACAGTTGACACTGCCACAGGTAGTAGGATCTCTGCCACGCTAAACCGTGGTCTGAAGAAATCGTCGTTGAAAGATAAGCCTCCAGACGAAGTGGAACTCGACGATACGGCGGTGGCAGGGAAGTCTGAGCACTCTCATGTTGGTGGTGATTCAGATAAACCTGCACAAATCTAAAGCAGCCTCGGCTGCTTTAATCAGTCGTCTCTCTAAAGGCGACGTAGATGTGGTCCTCATCCAAGAACCCTGGGTCAACAGCTCAAGGATTTGCGGTTTGGGGACTAAGGGTTATAAGCTTATTCGAGCCAGCGAGGGGGGCAGGGTTAGAGCCTGTATTTTAGTTAAGTCTGAGCTGAATGCATTTCTCTTGCCCAACTATACCAATGGTGACGTTACAGCTGCCAGTTTAACAGTCGACAGTACCAGTCTGACGATGGCGTCGGTCTATATGCCCTACGACGCCGAAGAACCTCCGCCACAGAGGGAGGTAAAAGACCTGGTGGCAAATTTTTCCATGGGTCATCTTATTATCGGAACTGACGCCAATGCTCATCACGTCCAGTGGGGAAGCTCCGATATCAATGCTAGAGGAGAGTCGTTGTTTGACTATTTGTTAACAACTAACCTGGTAGTTTGCAACGTGGGTAACGAACCTACGTTTATTACTAAAACCCGTAGGGAGGTAATAGATCTCACTATTTGCAGCGAAGGCGCTTATGAGTGGGTCAGAAAATGGCGCGTTCTCGATGAGCACTCATTCTCCGACCACCGGTACGTAGAAATAGTTCTAGACTTTTCTGTTGAGCAGCCGGTTATGAAACGCAACCCACGTAACACTAACTGGCAGCTACACAATGAAATACTATCTAGGGACTTACCAGCACTGCCCCCACAAGTCCCCTCATCAGTAGGGGAGTTGGAGGATCTGGTAAAGACCTTTACAACGGCGCTCTCGAATGCCTTAGAGCAGGCTTGCCCAGTGCCAAAACCACGCGGTAAACATTGGCCGCATTGGTGGTCCTACGACCTGGACTCGCTCCGAAAATCATGTAGGACACAATTTAATAAGGCCAAGAGCCTTGGCACGGAGACTCAATGGCTCGAATATAAAGTTAAACTCAGGGCCTACAAAAAAGCTCTGAGGCAGGCGAAGAGAGTATCGTGGAGAAATTTCTGCACTGGGGTCGAAAATGTCGACGATACAGCGAGACTTAGACGAGTGCTCTCAAAAACTCAAACAGCCACAAGCTATTTGCGCAAACCTGACAGATCCTGGACCAGCACGGAGAGGGAAACCCTAGAGCTGCTCTTGAATACGCACTTCCCAGGGAACTTGCATGAGGAACCCGTAGCACCTACAACAAACCTGTCTGTATACATACCCATCACGGAGGAAAAGGTTAGGTGGGCGGTTAAAAGCTTCGAACCGTTCAAGGCTGCCGGGCCAGACGGGATTATTCCCGCACAACTCATAAACACGCTGGAGACATCAGCCAAATGGCTGGTATTTCTCTATACAGCCTGCCTGGCTCTTAGCTACATTCCGTGCTCCTGGAGAAGTGCCACGGTAGTGTTTATTCCTAAGGCGGGGAAGGCGTCTCATTACGAGCCGAAGGACTACAGGCCGATCAGTCTCTCATCCTTTGTGCTCAAAACCTTCGAGAGGATAATAAATGACTACCTCTCCTCTACTATTGATAGCAACCTGATCTGTAGCTATCAGCATGCATACACCAAAGGGAAATCTACAGAAACTGCGCTTCACAGCCTAGTTTCTGTTATTGAAAAATCGCTCTATGAGAAGGAGTACTGTCTTGCGGCCTTTTTAGATATTGAAGGAGCCTTCAACAACATAAGCCCTGATGCTATAAACACCGCTTTAACAAGTCTGGGCATAAGCAGGTCTCTTATTGGACTTATTGATCAACTGCTAAGGGGTAGACGAATAGTTTCATCACTGGGCTCGGTTGACTTATCACGCTATGTCACAAGGGGAACGCCTCAGGGTGGTGTTCTCTCCCCGCTTCTATGGAACCTCACTGTCAACTCGATGCTGCGAGACACAAGCTGGGGGGCGGGAAGGTAGTGGCATATGCAGACGACTTAGCTATAGTATATAGGGGCAAATTCCCACAAACCCTGTGCGACTTAATGCAAGTAGCACTGCGAGAGGTTTCCTCATGGTGCTCGCGCTGCGGACTGAGCATCAACCCGGGAAAAGTAGAACTGGTTCTTTTCACCAACCGCTATAAGAAACCACCGCTAACACTACCAAAACTGAATGACGTGCACCTGAACCTGGCTGACAAAGCCAAGTTCTTAGGCACAGTTCTGGATAGGAAACTAACCTGGAAGGAGAATGTTCTTCAGCGCCAGAAGAAAGCGTGTATTGCACTCTACACATGCAAAAGAGCCATTGGAAAGAAGTGGGGGCTCAGCCCCAAAATATGCAAATGGATCTACACCGCAATCATTCGACCAATCATGCTCTATGGAGTTGTGGTATGGTGGCCTGCGCTGAGCAAGGCAACAAACCTTAATCTGCTAGGTAAAGTACACAGATCTTGCATGATCTGTATAAGCGGTGCGTTAAGAACAACGCCCAATGAAGCACTCTAGGCCATTCTTGGCATTTTGCCACTCGATCTGGAAGGGCACCGGGTAGCAGCAGCATCGGCTCTGCGTCTAAGGGAAACGTCCGGCTGGGGCGCAAGCACTACTGGACACGCCTGTATTTTGGGATCCTATAGCTTTCTTCCGCTGAGCACGGATCGTTGTGCGACCACAACAGTCGGAGATAGCTGTTTTAAAATCAACATTCCCAGCAGGGAAGAATGGGAGAGCACGGATCAGAGTCCCGCCCCTGATGGCGGCACTTCCATTTATACTGATGGCTCGAAGTTAGACGGCAGAGTTGGAGGAGGGGTTTATTCAAAGGATCTGAACCTTGAGCTCTCCTTCAGACTACCTGATCACTGCAGTGTCTTCCAGGCTGAAGTTTCAGCAATTATGGACGCCGCGGCTTGGATAGGCCAACACACTATCGGACACGACATTTTTATATTCAGCGACAGCCAGGCGGCCATCAAATCCCTTGGCTCTTATTCGTTCAACTCTGAACTGACGCTCAGCTGTCGTCGATCTCTACAAGAGATGGCCCAACAGAATCGCGTAAACCTCACATGGGTCCCGGGGCATAGGGACATTGAGGGAAATTGTAGGGCAGACGAACTTGCGAGGCAGGGCACGACCAAGCAGGTTCTTCGGGATAAAGAGCGCTTAGGTATGCCGTTTGCCACATGCAAGCTTATGCTGAAGGAGTACACACTCCGCCAAGCCAACGAAAGATGGCTGCAATCTCCAGGATGCCGGATATCCAAAGAAACCTGGCCGAAATGGGATCATAAAAGATCAAGACAAATTTATGCCCTAAGGAGAAGAGAAATCTCCATATTAATAGGCGTATTGACTGGGCACTGCCTCATTGGTAGGCACGCAGAAAGACTTGGTGTGCCCTACCGACGATGCTGTAGGAGTTGTAAGGATGATGAGGAGGAGGAAACGGTGGAGCACCTCATCTGCAACTGCCCGGCTTTAAGTGGCGCGAGAATGCGCTTTTTGGGAGTTCCCTTCCTGGTTAGCCTACGCCAGGTCACGGAGCTGGACATAAAGGACCTGATGGCCTTCATCAAGTCATCTAAATGGTTCGAGGAGTAACGGTGTCGGTATAGGAAAGTCAGTCCCGGGATTCTGCTATGTGGAGAATTCCGTTAATACCGGGATTTTCCATATGGCAGGGTCCCGGAACTGACTTTCCTAGTGTTGCTGGTATCACAACGGGCCTTTTAATACTGGCCTAGGTGTGCCTCTACGGTAGCCACTTGAACCTAACCTAACTATCCGTACAGGAGATGTCGATCTGCAAATCATTAATATCTACATACCCCCTGTCTCAAGTTGCCCCACCGGCTATCACCCCGACATTAGCTTGCTATTACGAGGAGATAACCGCGTGATCCTGGGCGACTTCAATGCGCACCACGATATGTGGCACTCAAACTTGCCAGCAGACAATAGGGGGCATGTACTTGCAGAACAAATAGATGATACGGCTTTCTGTACATTGAACGGAGACGCCCCAACGAGAGTATCGGGTAACTGCTATAGTTCGCCAGATATTTCTATCGTAAGTGCAGGACTATTGAACAACACCAATTGGCGACCCATACTCACGTTGGCGTCTGACCATCTCCCAATAGTCATTACCATCGAACGACCGACGGACTTTATTACACCTGAGCATGGTACATATATTAACTTTACCAAGGCGGACTGGGACAGTTTTCAGACATATACGGACGAATCCTTGGCTGCTCTATCCATTCCTACGGACGTACGCAAAGGCGAACGAGACTTCCGCAACATCATTGACTCGGCCTCTAAACGTTTCATTCCTGCGGGTCGAATATCTCAAATAAGACCAAATTTCCCCGCGGAGGCAGCGGCCATGGCTAGAGAAAGAGATGAAGTGCGAAGTCTCAATCCCGCAGACCCCCGTATAAAGGATCTCAACGCGGAAATTCGTAGGTTGGTCGATAAACATAAACTGGCCAAATGGAAACAACACCTAGAGCAATGCAACCTCTCTGATGGTGTTGGCAAATTATGGACTACGGTCAAAGCTCTATCTAATCCAACGCAACACAAGGATAAAGTAGATATTACTTTCGGTGATAGGGTGAAGAAGGACCCTAGGGGATGTGCGAACTCCTTCTGTAGACAATTTGTACTACATTCCCCGCCCGATAGAGCTAAACGTAGAACCATGCGACAGGCGCGTAAATATAAAAACCAAAATACGCCCATTGTCATCACTGCCTCAGAGGTCAAGGAAGCCATCAGACAGGCTAAGCCCTCAAAATCCATCGGCCCCGACGGCATTGCCATGAAGATGCTGAAACATCTAGGCCAGGAGGGACACAAATACTTAGCGGCTCTATTCAATCTTTCACTGAACACTTTCGTCATTCCTGAAATATGGAAAAAGGCGAGAGTGGTTCCATTACTAAAACCTAGAAAACCGGCAAACATAGGCGATTCATATCGTCCTATATCACTTTTGTCACCGGTAGTGAAGACGCTAGAGTCCATTTTGCTCCCGTATTATACTGCAAATCTGCACCTGGCTAGTCATCAACATGGCTTCCGTAAGCTGCACAGCACCACCACCGCACTCAATGCCATTACAACTCAAATAAATAGCGGCCTAAATCAAAACCAACCAAATCACAGGACTGTGTTAGTGGCACTTGACCTGTCGAAAGCTTTTGACACAGTCAACCAAACCACTCTCATACAAGATCTGTTTGAGACACAGATACCTGATGGTTTAAAGAGATGGACCGCTAATTATTTGAGTGGACGGCATGCGTCGGTTAACTTTAGAAACGCAAAATCAAAACCTAGACGTATTAGACAGGGGGTGACACAGGGTGGTGTCCTATCCCCGACACTGTTTAATTTCTATCTATCGAAGATGCCCCCACCACCAGAGGGCGTCTCCGTCGTTTCATATGCCGACGACTGTACAATAATGGCGACGGGGAAGGGCCCCTATACTGATGAACTCTGTACGAGAATCAATGGTTACCTCTGCGACCTTTCCAGGTTTTTCACTGAGCGAAATCTGACAATATCTCCGACAAAATCAACGGCGACGCTTTTTACGACATGGACGCACCAGGTGAGAAATGGATTAGACATTTTCGTTGATGGCACTAAGCTACCAACTGTCAGCCACCCAAAGTTATTAGGGATGACACTGGATAATACTTTCTCATTTGCTGGTCATGTGTCTGCAATGGTCTCAAAGGTACGTGGTCGCAACAAGATCCTCAAGTCACTTGCCGGCAGTACTTGGGGAAAAGACAAAGAAACGTTGCTGACTACATATAAGGCCATTGGCCGACCAGTCTTTGACTATGCTGCGCCCATATGGTCGCCTAATGTACATAACACCAACTGGACGAAGTTACAAGTCTGCCAAAATACTGGCATCAGAACTGCTACGGGATGTCTCCTCATGTCTTCCGAGTCTCACCTCCATCAGGAGGCAAAACTGTTCAATGTAAAAGAGCATGCGGAAATGCTGAGCAGACAATTCCTTCTGAACTGCCACAAGCCAGCACATCCAAACCGTCATCTTTTGGACACAGATCCGCCCCCGAGAGACATAAGGAGACATCTCCGTAAGCACTATGATGAGATCCGGCATCATATTACCTTGCCGTTTGATCTGCAGAATCATAAGCGGGCTCTAACCGACATCCACACCGAGTCGGTAGACACTTTTGTCGGATCTCTACCTGTGAATCCCGTTCTGAACAGTCCTCCACCGGATATTGCTGAAGAAGAACGCACCTTACCAAGGGAGACAAGAGTGACCTTGGCACAGCTTAGGTCTGGATATAGTGTAAGGTTAAACTCCTACTTATCCAGACTTAATGATACAATCTTAAATACATGCCCTGCATGTGGTAGGACCCCCCATGATACTCTACATCTCTTCAATTGTTCATCTGAACCTACTCTTCTAACCCCTCTGTCCCTCTGGACAAACCCTGTTGAAACTGCACGTTTCATTGGACTCCCCTTAGAAGAGCTTGATGAAGATCTGCGGAATGATCATACACTCTAGACAGGGCAATGCATTGTTAACAACAACAACAACAACCAGAATACAAAGCCACCGAAAGAAAATGCACCACCTTGATGTTTTAAACACATGTAGAGTAATAATAAATGAAGAATCAAGAAGGCTTCTCTCTTTTCTTAGTGGATCTGGTCCAATATCATAAAAAAATAGTTGAAATTGTTATTTAGAACTGCTTCGGATACCGGGCGACCTCCGATTCTATTTAGCCTTACCCGGGTAATGCGGATCTCTGCCCGGGTGGACCATCCCCCTCTCCGCCACTCGTGGGTACGAACTATGGAACTAAATACGGAAAACAAAAACAAGGAGTCTGGCTCTCCGGTAAAGAAGCCAACAGGAGCTCGATCCGCTAAGACGGTCACGGTCAAACCGGGCCCAAACCAAACCAAAAAAGCTGATAGGACTCCCCAGCGATTCAATGCTGCTGCGGCAGCTAGACAAAATAGGGCCGAGTGCAAAACCGGTCCGAGTAGTCCGGTGAGCGGCGCCTCTTCTAGAGGTGTCGTTCGGGAGGCCAGCATAGCAGGTATCTCCAACCCTGTAGCCTCTACCAGCGGTCTTGCCAGACAGCGTACAGCATCTGGTGAGTCCTTGGCTGGGGGCTCCAAGGGTGCTAGAGGTACTTGCGTTGGGGCCAAGGACGTCCCAAGACAAAATAGGGCCGAGTGCAAAACCGGTCCGTGCAGTCCAGTGAGCGGCGCCTCTTCTAGAGGTGGCGCTCGGGAGGCCAGCAATGCAGGTGTCTCCAACCCTGTAGCCTCTACCAGCGGGTTTGCCAGTCAGCGTTCAGCGTCTGGTGAGTCCTTGGCTGGGGGCTCCAAGGGTGCTGGAGGCACTAGCGCTGGGGCCAAGGACAGGCAACCCACAAAGGCCAGCCACCAAGACAAGCGGTCTGCGGCCAGGATCCTTTACAGGAATGCGACCTCACCGACAAGGGAGGAAGATGTTTCTGCGGAGGCCTGGGCGAAGATACAGCGAGACCTTGCGTGGGCTTGGCGTATAGTCCCTGATTTCAGGGTGGAGCTGTATGGCGCAAACAAGGGGGAGTCCTCTAAGCGCAATCGCTCAGTAGAGGAGACTACCCCTACGGCACCGAAAAGGGCCAAAACACAAGGAGGCTGGACAAGGTCTTTCGCTGACATAGCCAAGGATCGCAAGATCATTGGTATCATCGATGAGAGCAACGTTGACGGCAGGATCCCCAAACAACAGTGGAAGTGGATCGAGGCTGCGCTCGCCAAGGTTTCAGTCCAGGTGAAAAGGGATAACCCTGGACCGCCACCCAACTACACCGACGCCGGGTGGTATCAAGGCAATGTCAAACTCATTGCCTGCGATGACAGTAGATCCGTGGACCTATACAGGATCGGAATTGAGCCAATAGGAGAGGTCTATCCTGGCGCGCGCCTGAGGGTAGTGGACGCGGTCGATATCCCGCAACGCCCAAGGGCTAGAGCCTGGGTTCCAGCGACTCCCTCGGAACCAGCCGAAATTCTTGACGTTCTGCAAGAATACAACCCGGAGCTACCCACACAGAACTGGAGGGTGGTCAATGTTGACAAGACCGACAAGGCAACGATGCAGATAGTACTGCTACTCGATGAGGCAAGTATCGAGGCTCTGGCCCGGTGCAATTACACAGTACGGTATGGGTACAGAAAGGCTGTACTCAAAGTCTATAAGGCCGATGCTGCAGCTGTTGCCAGTTCTGCATCTCTTGCTGAGGTGGACCCCTCCCCCAGCGACAATGAAATGGACGTGGACGACAATGGGTCAGTTGCGTCAGAAAAACGGAGCGGCTACGCCTCGTCTGGCTCGGACGGTAGCGTGACTCTCAGGAGGCTTTACTCCGAGAGTCAGCTTCTGAGCGAGGACGATGCGGACGCGACGCTCACGGAGGAGAGCGGCAAAAAGCATGATGAGGGTCCTCCAAATTAACCTTCATCATAGCAAAGCAGCTTCGGCTGCAGCTCTCAAAAGGTGCAGTAGATATTGTTCTGGTCCAAGAGCCATGGATCACTGGTGATAGGATCTGTGGCTTGAGGACCCCTACATACAAGCTCTACAGCGCTACAGAAAAAGGTAAGCCTCGAACGTGTATTTTAGCCAAAGCAAATATTAACGCTCTTCTTTTACCCCAATACAGTGACGGAGACTTGACAGCGATTAGCGTCGAGGGGCTGGGTAGGGGGTGCAGGTTTGCGTCCTTCTACCTGGCCCACGATCACCAAGGTCCATTACCATCAAGGATCTTTCAAGAGCTCGTGAGTTCCACCAAACCGCGTGACGACTTTATCGTGCTAGGCGGCGACGCAAATGCCCATCACAATCAATGGGGCAGCACTGACACAAATGAGCGAGGTGAGTCACTTTTTAATTACTTACTAGGCTCTAATCTTAGTATATGCAACAGGGGAAACGACCCCACTTTCGTAACAAAAAACCGCGAGGAAGTCCTCGACATTACGTTGGTCACCGAATCCTACAGTGACCTCGTTGAATCATGGAGGGTCTCTAAAGAGCACTCCTTCTCAGACCATAAGTACATTAGTTTCTCCTTAGCAGATTCGCACACAAGTCCGAAATACATACAGAATATTAGGAAAGCAAATTGGGGTTACTACCAAAAACTTATTCGCAAAAACATGTCAAATAAGCTGGTAACACCTAGAAACGATAAAGAGTTAGACGATCTCGTCAGCTCCTTCAATGAACAATGCAAGCTCGCTTTAGATAAAGCGTGCCCGCCTAGAAAGATAGCTGAAACACATAAACCACCGTGGTGGTCGTCCGCTCTAGATAATCTCAGAAGGACATGTAGGGCAGCTTTTAACAAAGCCAAACGGGATGGCTGCGAAGCATCCTGGGCACTTCACAAAACTAAGCTAAGTAACTACAAAAGGGAAATCCGCAAGGCCAAACGGGTCTCTTGGATGAACTTCTGCAGTGATATCGAATCAACATCCGCAGCGTCGCGCCTTAGGAGGGTGCTCTCTAACTCGCCAGCAACGCTGAGCTACGTGCAAAAGCCGGATGGGAATTGGACCGATTCAAGTACGGATACCATGAACCTGCTGCTGGATACGCACTTTCCGACATGCATAGACATGTCTACTACATCGATTTGTGGAGAAACTCTCTCTGATCAGCTAATACAGGAAATTACCGATGAGAAAAAGCTGGACTGGGCCTTATGCAGGCTCAAGCCGTTTAAGTCGCCTGGTCCGGATGGAATATTCCCGGCCCAGCTACAACAAACATCCGAGATTATTAAGCCTTGGCTGATAACTATGTTTGTAAGCTGCCTCAGGCTCAACTACGTACCTGCATCATGGAGAGAGGTTAAGCTCGTTTTTATAGCTAAATCCGGGAAACCCTCCCATTCTAAACCTAATGATTTTAGGCCTATAAGCCTTTCTTCTTTTCTTCTTAAGACTCTGGAAAGACTCTTGGAGGACTATGTTAGAAGATCGATAGACGCAACTCATCTTTCGCGGGCCCAACACGCCTATAGCAAGGGCAGATCTACCGATACTGCCCTGCACTCCCTGGTATCCACTATAGAAAAGTCACTTGACATTAGGGAATACACACTGGTGGCTTTCCTTGATATAGCAGGTGCTTTCAATAACGTTCTACCGGAAGCTATTACCTCGGCGTTGACGGAGCTGCGGGTCGACACCTGCCTCGTTGAATTTATCCGCAAACTGCTTGTTAGCAGAAGGATTACAACAGAGTTAGGTGGAATTTCGATTCGCAGACCTGTTAACAGGGGTACCCCACAAGGAGGTGTTCTCTCTCCGCTACTTTGGTTGGTTACTGTAAATCAACTCCTACGTCTTATGGAAGCCGAAGGCTACCAAGTAATTGCGTACGCTGATGATATCTGCGTTATCATGCGAGGAAAATTCCCTCAAACTCTTTGCAATTTAATGGAGACAGCTCTGTCGAAAGTATGCGACTGGGCGAATTCTTCGGGCTTAGAAGTTAATCCCGAGAAAACCGAACTGGTCCTCTTCACTAGAAGGTACAAAATACCGAACCTTTCACCTCCAACAATTGGGAACACGACTTTGACACTTAGTGACAAAGTCAAATACTTAGGAGTTATTCTGGACAGAAAACTTCTTTGGAGCGACAACATAGCGGAACGAGTCAAAAAAGCTACGTGCGCGTTGTTTACCTGTAAGAGAGCAATTGGTATATCGTGGGGGTTTTCTCCCAAAGAAATACACTGGATATATACAGCCATTGTTCGCCCAATTCTACTGTACGGAGTGCTGGTTTGGTGGCCGGCACTAACTAAGAACACGTACCTTAAGCAACTACAAAAAGTTCAAAGGAGTTCGGAGCTTTGCATAACCGGGGCCCTCGGGTCCACCCCAACAGAAGCACTAAATGCCATGCTGCATCTTCCACCACTCGATCTGGTGGCAAAGGAGGTAGCTGTGATTACGGGCCTGCGAATAAGGGAAACAGGCGTTTGGATGCACGGAACAAGTGGACACGCCACAATCTTAGGCTCTCACGCTCCTGTTAACATACCATCACACACTGACTATTGCACGCCAAATAACGTGTTTGTCAGGAATTACGAGGTGAAAATACCAACAAGACAAGAATGGGATAACAGACCACATACAGTCCGGAACGCCATTAACATATTCACTGATGGCTCTAGGCTTGATGGGAAGGTGGGAGGAGGTATCTTTTCACCGGATCTGGGACTAGAGATCTCTTTTCGTCTTCCCGATCACTGCAGCGTGTACCAGGCAGAAATGCTGGCTATACACGGTGCAGTTAAAAGTCTGGTGTCTACGCCCCGAAACGGCAAAAGAATATATATTTTCTCAGACAGTCAGGCCGCGCTAAAGGCACTGAACTCATGTGTCGACAACACAAAGTCGCTAACTGAATGCCGCAGATCTCTTAACGAGATGGCTCAGCACTTCGGTATCAGCCTTATTTGGGTACCTGGTCACAGGGATATTGAAGGCAACTGCAAAGCGGATGAGCTGGCCAGGAAGGGTACCACCACTCATCTCCTTCCAGGAAATGATTTGGTAGGAATTCCCATGGCCTCTTTCAAACTTCGTGCGAGCACAAATACCATACAAAGAGCAAATACGCTCTGGTCAGGTCTCTCGACGTGCGAGATATCCAGGTCAACTTGGCCTTCTTATAATAAAGGGCGTACTAATTGCCTGCTGACCCTTAATAAATCGGGCATTTCCTCTTTGGTAAGGGTCTTAACAGGACACTGTCTAATAGGCACGCATGGTGCTAGGATGGGCGTCACATCTCACGACTACTGTCGCAGCTGCAGATGTATTGAGGAGGAAGAGAGCGTTCAGCATCTGCTGTGTCAATGCCCCGCTCTTAGTAGAAGACGTTTGGCTATACTCGGCCAACCGTTCCTCGACGACCTCGCCGAGGTATCAAAAATGGAAATTAAGGCGTTAGCCAAATTTATTGATTCCACGAACTGGTTTGTTCCTCTGCCTGGAGTGTGAGCTTGGGTTTTTCGGACATGGGGATGGTGTAGTGACCGTGTGGGGTATCACAATGGGCCTATTTTTTCTGGCCTAAGTGTTGGACGGGGTCGGTGTACTCTGTCCTGCCCTTTTAACCTAACCTAACCTACCCATTAAGGTTCTTGCTGGGCAATTCTAAATGTGGAACATAGGCAGGGTTGCTATTTTGAGGAATTGTGGATTGTATTGGGGTATTGGGGTTTAGACTCGCACGAATTTTGGACTGTTTTTGGTATGGAACGAAAGAGGAAGTTCTCCAGATCAAAATATATAGGTCTTAGAGTCAGGCGGTTTATAGTTCTCCGGTAAAACGTTGTTAAAGTTAGTAAATTTTGCACGCTTTTTTGTATGTATATATATGTATGTACTGTTTTTGACATTGAAAGAGTGTTGCCACATCCAAAAAATTTTAATAAAAAATAATAAGGCTTTCAATACTTTTCATGCGCACCAATTAAGTATTTGAATAGGGTTTGCAAGCCTCAGCTTTACTAAAATAAATGGGTGTACTACGCAGAAGGACTCACCGTGGCGGTAGCCACGGTTAGAGCACACGTCCGGACTCCGCCAAATGGGTTTACTACGCAGAAGTACTCACTGCGACGGTAGCCGCAGTTGGTGCACGCGTCCGGACATGGGATGGCGTAGCCCAGGGTTATTTTAAATAAGCGCGGCGAAAGGCCGCCTACGCGGAAAGGTGTTGAAATAAAAAAAATATGTTTTTTTTTTTTTATTTTTTTTTAAATGTGGCAACATCCTTCTTTGACCACAAATTTGTTGTGAAATATCTGTGTATAGCTGTGCGATGGTGAAAATTTATAATTTTGTGAAAATAGATGAATATTTATACATATTAATATTATTTTCTGTTAATCATATGCAATTCATAAGTGTTAGGGTACCATTATGTGGAAAAATGCGTGAAATTTAAAAAATTGTGCATTAGTTACCTATAGTGCCATGCAAAATTTTCAAAACTTCAACAACCATTATCTCAATAAATATAAGGCTCCTTACGCTAAGATTATATATTTGTGTTCAGAAAAAGCTCCTCTATCCTCCTGAAAAACCCGTTTTTTTCTAGCTGTGCGAGTCTATACTAAAATTTCCCCTTGTATTGTTCAGCGAATGAGGCCAAATGCGATGGAATTCCAAATTTGGAAAATGGGATTTGTATGGAAAAAAGCGCCAAATTTGCAATTTTTCGCCAAATTTACCAAATTTGGTACTGTGTAAATGTACTATAAACGCCCTTTAAACTAAACTCTGGTGGTTAGCAGGGTAAATAGCTGAAATGGCAACACTGTACCACTAGGCATGTTACATTTTTTATATAGCTCAAAATCGCAACCAGAGTTTGACGAAATAAAAATAAAGTTGTTAAGTAGATAATAATATAAATCCTTTATTAGTTTGAAATGGACATAAGCGTTATAGAGAAGATATCTAGTGATTGTCCCCAATCGTATTCCGCGGATGATCTGCATAATGGAAGAAAGCCGGCAATATGTATGTGTTTGTGTATATTTATTTTGTTTTCTAAAGCGAACTACCATGCAAACATTGACCATCATTTGAGGTTCAAACTTGGTGTTAACGTTCCTCACGATACGACTTCACGTTTTTATGGAATATGTGAAAAACTTGAGGGACTCCATCCTTCCCACTTATATATTTCTGCGTTCCATAACTAATATAGCTGTACTCTTTGTAATCAACACCGACCAAAGGGACTCACCCTTGTGTCAGGGTATAGTCGTACAGGCTGGAGGTGTTGATCTCGACCTAATTAACATCGACATCTTCCCGTCACCTGCTATCCCAGAAGTTATCGCCCTTACCTTAGTGAGTTGTTTTGTAGCGATAACCGTATCATAATTTGCGATTTTAATGCCAACCATGATGTGGCACTCACGCTTTCCTGCAGATGGCAGAGGACAGGCATTAACCTAGCATATTGACGCCTCGACTTTCTGCATGGTGAATGGAGACGCCCCACGAGGATGGCAGTTAATTGCAGTAGCTCCCCGGACATAACTATTGTTAGTCCGGGCTTAATTAACAGCATTAACTGGCACCTGATGGTTGCTTGACATCTGATCGGCCATGGCTAGAGAAAGAGATGAAGTGCGAAGTCTCAATCCCGCAGACCCCCGTATAAGGGATCTCAACGCGGAAATTCGTAGATTGGTCGATAAACACAAACTGGCCAAATGGAAACAACACCTAGAGCAATGCAACCTCTCTGACGGTGTTGGCAAATTATGGACTACGGTCAAAGCTCTATCTAATCCAACACAACACAAGGATAAAGTTGATATTACTTTCGGTGACAGGGTGAAGAAGGACCCTAGGGGATGTGCGAACTCCTTCTGTAGACAATTTGTACTACATTCCCCACCCGATAGAGCTAAACGTAGAACCATGCGACAGGCGCGTAAATACAAAAACCAAAACACGCCCATTGTCATCACTGCCTCAGAGGACAAGGAAGCCATCAGACAGGCTAAGCCCTCAAAATCCATCGGCCCCGACGGCATTGCCATGAAGATGCTGAAACATCTAGGCCAGGAGGGACACAAATACTTAGCGGCTCTATTCAATCTTTCACTGAACACTTTCGTCATTCCTGAAATATGGAAAAAGGCGAGAGTGGTTCCATTATTAAAACCTAGAAAGCCGGCAAACATAGGCGATTCATATCGCCCTATATCACTTTTGTCGCCGGTAGTGAAGACGCTAGAGTCCATTTTGCTCCCGTATTACACCGCAAATCTGCACCTGGCTAATCATCAACATGGCTTCCGTAAGCTGCACAGCACCACCACCGCACTCAATGCCATTACAACGCAAATAAATAGCGGTCTAAATCAAAACCAACCAAATCACAGGACTGTGTTAGTGGCACTTGACTTGTCGAAAGCTTTTGACACAGTCAACCATGCCACTCTCATACAAGATCTATTAGAAACACAAATACCTGATGGGTTAAAGAGATGGACCGCTAATTACTTGAATGGGCGGCAGGCGTCGGTCAACTTTAGAAACGCAACATCAAAACCAAGACGAATTAGACAGGGGGTGCCACAGGGTGGTGTCCTATCCCCGACACTGTTTAATTTCTATCTATCGAAGATGCCCCCACCACCAGAGGGTGTCTCCGTCGTTTCTTATGCTGACGACTGTACAATAATGGCGACGGGGAAGGGCCCCTATACTGATGAACTCTGTAATAAAATCAACGGTTACCTCTGCGACCTTTCCAGGTTTTTCACAGAGCGAGATCTGACAATATCTCCGACTAAATCAACGGCGACGCTTTTTACGACGTGGACGCACCATCCTTCCCACTTATATATTTCTGCGTTCCATAACTAATATAGCTGTACTCTTTGTAATCAACACCGACCAAAGGGACTCACCCTTGTGTCAGGGTATAGTCGTACAGGCTGGAGGTGTTGATCTCGACCTAATTAACATCGACATCTTCCCGTCACCTGCTATCCCAGAAGTTATCGCCCTTACCTTAGTGAGTTGTTTTGTAGCGATAACCGTATCATAATTTGCGATTTTAATGCCAACCATGATGTGGCACTCACGCTTTCCTGCAGATGGCAGAGGACAGGCATTAACCTAGCATATTGACGCCTCGACTTTCTGCATGGTGAATGGAGACGCCCCACGAGGATGGCAGTTAATTGCAGTAGCTCCCCGGACATAACTATTGTTAGTCCGGGCTTAATTAACAGCATTAACTGGCACCTGATGGTTGCTTGACATCTGATCGGCCATGGCTAGAGAAAGAGATGAAGTGCGAAGTCTCAATCCCGCAGACCCCCGTATAAGGGATCTCAACGCGGAAATTCGTAGGTTGGTCGATAAACACAAACTGGCCAAATGGAAACAACACCTAGAGCAATGCAACCTCTCTGACGGTGTTGGCAAATTATGGACTACGGTCAAAGCTCTATCTAATCCAACACAACACAAGGATAAAGTTGATATTACTTTCGGTGACAGGGTGAAGAAGGACCCTAGGGGATGTGCGAACTCCTTCTGTAGACAATTTGTACTACATTCCCCACCCGATAGAGCTAAACGTAGAACCATGCGACAGGCGCGTAAATACAAAAACCAAAACACGCCCATTGTCATCACTGCCTCAGAGGACAAGGAAGCCATCAGACAGGCTAAGCCCTCAAAATCCATCGGCCCCGACGGCATTGCCATGAAGATGCTGAAACATCTAGGCCAGGAGGGACACAAATACTTAGCGGCTCTATTCAATCTTTCACTGAACACTTTCGTCATTCCTGAAATATGGAAAAAGGCGAGAGTGGTTCCATTATTAAAACCTAGAAAGCCGGCAAACATAGGCGATTCATATCGCCCTATATCACTTTTGTCGCCGGTAGTGAAGACGCTAGAGTCCATTTTGCTCCCGTATTACACCGCAAATCTGCACCTGGCTAATCATCAACATGGCTTCCGTAAGCTGCACAGCACCACCACCGCACTCAATGCCATTACAACGCAAATAAATAGCGGTCTAAATCAAAACCAACCAAATCACAGGACTGTGTTAGTGGCACTTGACTTGTCGAAAGCTTTTGACACAGTCAACCATGCCACTCTCATACAAGATCTATTAGAAACACAAATACCTGATGGGTTAAAGAGATGGACCGCTAATTACTTGAATGGGCGGCAGGCGTCGGTCAACTTTAGAAACGCAACATCAAAACCAAGACGAATTAGACAGGGGGTGCCACAGGGTGGTGTCCTATCCCCGACACTGTTTAATTTCTATCTATCGAAGATGCCCCCACCACCAGAGGGTGTCTCCGTCGTTTCTTATGCTGACGACTGTACAATAATGGCTACGGGGAAGGGCCCCTATACTGATGAACTCTGTAATAAAATCAACGGTTACCTCTGCGACCTTTCCAGGTTTTTCACAGAGCGAGATCTGACAATATCTCCGACTAAATCAACGGCGACGCTTTTTACGACGTGGACGCACCATCCTTCCCACTTATATATTTCTGCGTTCCATAACTAATATAGCTGTACTCTTTGTAATCAACACCGACCAAAGGGACTCACCCTTGTGTCAGGGTATAGTCGTACAGGCTGGAGGTGTTGATCTCGACCTAATTAACATCGACATCTTCCCGTCACCTGCTATCCCAGAAGTTATCGCCCTTACCTTAGTGAGTTGTTTTGTAGCGATAACCGTATCATAATTTGCGATTTTAATGCCAACCATGATGTGGCACTCACGCTTTCCTGCAGATGGCAGAGGACAGGCATTAACCTAGCATATTGACGCCTCGACTTTCTGCATGGTGAATGGAGACGCCCCACGAGGATGGCAGTTAATTGCAGTAGCTCCCCGGACATAACTATTGTTAGTCCGGGCTTAATTAACAGCATTAACTGGCACCTGATGGTTGCTTGACATCTGATCGGCCATGGCTAGAGAAAGAGATGAAGTGCGAAGTCTCAATCCCGCAGACCCCCGTATAAGGGATCTCAACGCGGAAATTCGTAGGTTGGTCGATAAACACAAACTGGCCAAATGGAAACAACACCTAGAGCAATGCAACCTCTCTGACGGTGTTGGCAAATTATGGACTACGGTCAAAGCTCTATCTAATCCAACACAACACAAGGATAAAGTTGATATTACTTTCGGTGACAGGGTGAAGAAGGACCCTAGGGGATGTGCGAACTCCTTCTGTAGACAATTTGTACTACATTCCCCACCCGATAGAGCTAAACGTAGAACCATGCGACAGGCGCGTAAATACAAAAACCAAAACACGCCCATTGTCATCACTGCCTCAGAGGACAAGGAAGCCATCAGACAGGCTAAGCCCTCAAAATCCATCGGCCCCGACGGCATTGCCATGAAGATGCTGAAACATCTAGGCCAGGAGGGACACAAATACTTAGCGGCTCTATTCAATCTTTCACTGAACACTTTCGTCATTCCTGAAATATGGAAAAAGGCGAGAGTGGTTCCATTATTAAAACCTAGAAAGCCGGCAAACATAGGCGATTCATATCGCCCTATATCACTTTTGTCGCCGGTAGTGAAGACGCTAGAGTCCATTTTGCTCCCGTATTACACCGCAAATCTGCACCTGGCTAATCATCAACATGGCTTCCGTAAGCTGCACAGCACCACCACCGCACTCAATGCCATTACAACGCAAATAAATAGCGGTCTAAATCAAAACCAACCAAATCACAGGACTGTGTTAGTGGCACTTGACTTGTCGAAAGCTTTTGACACAGTCAACCATGCCACTCTCATACAAGATCTATTAGAAACACAAATACCTGATGGGTTAAAGAGATGGACCGCTAATTACTTGAATGGGCGGCAGGCGTCGGTCAACTTTAGAAACGCAACATCAAAACCAAGACGAATTAGACAGGGGGTGCCACAGGGTGGTGTCCTATCCCCGACACTGTTTAATTTCTATCTATCGAAGATGCCCCCACCACCAGAGGGTGTCTCCGTCGTTTCTTATGCTGACGACTGTACAATAATGGCGACGGGGAAGGGCCCCTATACTGATGAACTCTGTAATAAAATCAACGGTTACCTCTGCGACCTTTCCAGGTTTTTCACAGAGCGAGATCTGACAATATCTCCGACTAAATCAACGGCGACGCTTTTTACGACGTGGACGCACCAGGTGAGAAATGAATTAGACATTTTCGTTGACGGCACTAAGCTACCAACTGTCAGCCACCCAAAGTTATTAGGGATGACATTGGATAATACTTTCTCATTTGCTGGTCATGTGTCTGCAATGGTCTCAAAGGTACGTGGTCGCAACAAGATCCTCAAGTCACTTGCCGGCAGTACTTGGGGAAAAGACAAAGAAACGTTGTTGACTACATATAAGGCCATTGGCCGACCAGTCTTTGACTATGCTGCACCCATATGGTCGCCTAATGTACATAACACCAACTGGACGAAGTTACAAGTCTGCCAAAATACTGCCATCAGAACTGCTACGGGATGTCTCCTCATGTCTTCCGAGTCTCACCTCCATCAGGAGGCAAAACTGCTCAATGTAAAAGAGCATGCGGAAATGCTGAGCAAGCAATTCCTTCTGAACTGCCACAAGCCAGCACATCCAAACCGTGATCTTTTGGACATAGATCCGCCCCCGAGAGACATAAGGAAACATCTCCGTAAACATTATGATGAGATCCGGCATCATATTACCTTGCCGTTTGATCTGCAGAATCATAAGCGGGCTCTAACCGACATCCACACCGAGTCGGTAGATACTTTTGTCGGATCTCTACCTGTGAACCCCGTTCTGAACAGTCCTCCACCGGATATTGCTGAAGAAGAACGCACCTTACCAAGGGAGACAAGAGTTACCCTGGCACAGCTTAGGTCTGGATATAGTGTAAGGTTAAACTCCTACTTGTCCAGACTTAATGACACAATCTCAAACACATGCCCTGCATGTGGTAGGACCCCCCATGATACTCTACATCTCTTCAATTGTTCATTTGAACCTACTCTTCTAACCCCTCTGTCCCTCTGGACAAACCCTGTTGAAACTGCACGTTTCCTTGGACTCCCCTTTAGAAGAGCTTGATGAAGATCTTCGGAATGATCATACACTCTAGACAGGGCAATGCATTGTTAACAACAACAACAACAACCCAAAGAAATGTGCACAGGCTTTTTGCCGTTTGATTTGCGAAATAATAAGTGGTCTTTAACCGACATCCACACCGAGTCGTTTGATACTTTTGCGGATCTCGACCTGTGAACCCCATTCTAAACACTCTTCCACCCGATATTGCTGAACGTACCTTGCCAAGGGAGACAAGAGCCACCATGGCACAGCTTCGGTCTGGATACAGTGTGAGGTTAAACTCTTACTTGTCCAGACTGAATGACACCATTTCAAACACATGACGTGCATGTGGTAGGACCCCCCATAATACCCTACATCTCTTCAACTGTCCAATTGAACCTACTCTTCTAACCCCTCTGTCTCTCTAGTCCAACCCTGTTGAAACTGCGTGTTTCCTTGGACTCCCGTTAGAAGATCTTCACCACCTATTGGAATTTTAAGTTTTACAAATTGTATTGTCACCGTGCTCTCAATTTAATGTCAAGTTTTAAGTTCCTGGATTACCAGGAAATTTTACCGACAGAACAAATATGTTGTTGTTGTTGTAGCGAGGTGTAGCCCTGCCTAAATGGCAGACAGGGTCACCACGAGTGTATTGCCCTTGGCCGGGTCGATATAAGAAAACGGCCCGGGTCGTTTCGGCACGATGGGTACAGCACAAGTACTGGTACCGTTCTCGTAGAACCGGCAATACAAGAAACTAGCCGTTTAGGCTATGTAGGTCATTTAGCGTTACCCAGGGTGCACCAACTGGGAGGCGACCTACTATTACATCACACAGAAGAAATATCAACAACCACAGTAGAATGAAGGCGAATTCATTACAGGTGGCTTCCTCCCACCATATGGTTTCTTCTTCTTCCTTGAAAATCGAATTGTAGCTGTCAAATTGCTTATGTTGTTGCTTTGTCTGACATTTTCAGTTACAAGGAGTGTGTGTGTGTGTGTAGATCTGAATTCGCTCGAACACACTTGTATGAATTCGCCTTGAGGAGAATTAACATTTTATGTTTACCAAATGCAACTGAAAAGAGAAAGTGTCATTTTACAATTTCAAAAATATCATTTCTACGTGAAATGGATGTGCACAAAAAAACGTACAGGAAAAACGTAAAATGAACATAATCATCATGTATTATTAAAGGGTGGTAGCCTGTTCCAAAACAACTACGTCCCGGGTTTTCAGTGCAGGTTTAAACTACAGACAAAGATAACTAGAGTTTATCCCATACAGACAACAGTGGCACCGGTGTTGCTTCCGTTTTTCCCATTTCGCCCAATTTAATTTCCTTAGCCTCACCAGTAACACCAGCACCCATACCTGTGTCAAAGACTCTGCTAACTTCGGTTACAGAGACTCTGTCAGTCGCTGTTGCTACAACTGTCACTGGTACCATCCCAAAAACAACTCTTGTTCTACCTGCCCCTCCGGTTTCAACTTCGCGTATAGTGACTTTGCCAGCCTCTGTCGTCACAACTAAAACTACTACCCCCTTATTCATAAAAAATATAAAAGGTTTATTAAGCTCTTATTATTAAAATTTTTTATGAAAATGTCATTTTAAAAAGCTTTATAAACCAATTTTAGTTTTTATGAATATGGGGGCTAATGTTTTAGCTGTCCCCCTCCAACAGCGGCTCAGTCCAGACTGGTTTCAAATGGTCAATCCGTTACCCCCAGGGAAGTGACAGCCGTACCACCTCGTAGGGCCATTTTTGTAACAAGGCTACATAATTCGTTGGACGAGACTGACATTATGGATTATGTTTGCTCTAATCTTGGTATTGTACCTAGCAGGAGCATCAATGTTTATAAGTTTAAGTTTAGATATGCCAGAGATATTTCATCATTCAGGATATCAGTCTGTTCCTGATGAATTCTTTGATACGGTGCTCTCGCCTGCTTTTTGGCCGAAGTATTCCGTAGTTCATTTATTTAAAAAGAAAACACCTGCACCCGAAACTGCATTAGAAAGTTCAAAAAACTGAATGATCGACACTGCAGGGACAGTACAAAAGTAATTCTTGACTCTTCCCTTGTCGTTAATTATCAAAATGTTCGTGGTTTACGATCTAAATTGGTTCCCTTCCATCTTAATAGCTTTACTTTTACTGCACACGTATTAGCTTTTACGGCGACCTGGTTAAAGCCATATAATTTTAATTCCGAGGTTTTCTCAAGTAAATATGTTGTTTACCGGCGCGAATTGATAGCAGTAAGGATCTCTCTTGGTACTTTTAATGTATTTGTTTGTTGTTCATATATACCGCCTCTTTCAGATGTGCATGTTTATGCTAGTCATAGCACGGCTATTTGCAATTTGTATTCTCAGGTGCGAGATAACGATCGTCTAGTTGTTGTTGGTGATTTTAATTTGCCTTCAGTAAGTTGGGCTAATATTAGTGGTTCGAGCCATCTGACACCTACCAGTCATCATGATTTTCTTAATTGCTTGCTGGATACATCTCTTTTACAGATAAATAACGTACCAAATAGCAAAAATAAATGCTTGATTTAGTGTTTGTGGATGCTTCGGTGGGTACTGCCCTCTCGCGAATTTCACCATTATCACTTCCCGAAGACCCTCTACACCCTACACTCGAGGTTGCGCTTGATGTCATCCATCATCATCCAGCTGAAATTAATGAACGAACCCGTTCTAGATGCTTTTATAGTGCGGACTTCACTAAGTTAAATGACTTGATGGCTTGTCATGACTGGTCAGATCTTCTCGCCTGTAATGACGTTGATTCTGCCGTATCGATATTTTACAGTGTCCTTGACAGCTTTTTCGATAATTACGTTCCCCTACGTTACAATAACACTAGCAAGAGTAAGCCTCAAAACAGCTTATCAGACTTAACAATATTAGGTCTAGGCTGTATAAGCGATTTAAGAAATCTGGGTTATCTGCCGACCTCTCTAAATACTTAGTTGCTCGTTCCAAATTTAATTTTCTTAATTAACGGTGCTACAAAGATTACTTGGTTCTCTGTAAAACCCAGTTTTTTCGTAACCCGAAACGATTTTACAGCTTTATCGATACAAAACGGAAAACTTCTGGATATCCATCTTCATTTATCTTTAACAGGAAAAGTGCAACTACTGATGATGACATTGCAGAACTTTTTTCTGAATTTTTCAAGTCGACTTATTCATCCAAATATTTTCAAAACTGTCCTTATCCGTATTACCTGAATAGCTCAAATTCTGTTCTTAATCCTGTCATCGATAACGGTATTGTTCTTCAGAGTCTTCTAGCATTGAAGCCGAACTTTTCTCCGGGGCCTGATGGTGTTCCCAGCTGCGTACTAAAGTATTGTGCTGCAAATTTATCTGGGCCGATCTTAAAGTTATTTGAATTATCTCTTGAGTCTGCGTCGTTCCCATCAATATGGAAATCATCTTTTATTATACCCTTGCATAAAAAAGGTAGTAGGTCAAATGTCGAGAACTACAGGGGTATAGCTAAACTTTCAGCTATTCCTAAGACATTTGAAAAGATCATTACAGCCAACTCCAATATCAGTGCACTTCATTATTATCTTCTTTTCAGCAAGGTTTCATACGTCAAAGATCATCCACCACCAACTTGCTTGAGTTTGCCTCCCTAGTAATAGACGCATTTATGAAGAAAAAGCAAACGGATGTCATCTATACTGACTTCAGTAAGGCTTTTGACTCTGTTAATCATGAGCTTCTTATTCATAAACTAGACCTAATGGGTTTTCCATTTCGTCTTTTAACATGGCTGCCAAGCTATCTTTCAAACAGGACTCAACAAGTTCTGTTTAAATACAAACTTTCAACGTCGATTGTGGTATCTTCCGGGGTGCCTCAGGGCAGCCATTTAGGCCCATTGCTTTTTTCTCTGTTTACGACTTACCTCAGATTATCTTACATTCCAGAACCCTGATGTATGCGGACGACGTAAACCTCTGCTTTTCGTATTGTCAGACTGGCACGGCCTACTTGAGTCTCCTTCAGGCTGATTTGGACTCTTTTCAATTATGTTGTTCAAGAAATTTACTTGATTTAAATATCGTTAAATGTAAACAAATGACATTCCACCGTGTGAAGCCAGTCTTAAAACCTTATTTGCTAAATAGTACCCCTTTGGAGCGTATATCTACTGTAAACGATCTAGGGGTTCTTTTTGATCCTAAATTGAGTTTTAAAATGCATATCTCGTCTATCGCTAATAAGGCGATGGGTGTACTTGGATTCGTCAAAAGGTGGGCTAAAGGGTTTGATGACCCGTATCTACTAAGGTTCTTTATACATCTTTGGTTCGTCCAATTCTTGAATATTGCTCATGTGTGTGGTGCCCTGTATATCAAATTCATATAAACCGAATTGAGTCAGTTCAAAAGCAATTTTTGATCTATGCGCTTCGCGACCTTAATTGGGACTCTAATCGTCACCTCCCACCCTACAGAAGTAGGCTTCTTCTCATTCGCTTACAGTCTCTGGAAATCGGAGAATATTACTCGGGGTAATGTTCCTCCACAAACTGATAATAGGCGAGGTGGATTCTTCCGACCTTCTTAGTCCATTGAATTTCGCTGTGCCTGTTAGGCTGTCCCGACATTATGTTCCATTTCACTTACCAATTTTTCGCCAAAACTTTGCTAAAAATGATCCCCTGCGCATTTGGTGCTCATATTACAATGACTTGCACAGCTGTTTTAGTACGGAATGTAACTTTGCTACTTTACGTAATGCAATACTTGATTTTTTAGCCTGAAACAGATGCACACACATTTTATCGAGTAATGAAGGATTGGAAACGAATGCTTTCCAACTTTGGTCGAGCACTATTATTAAATATTTCGATTTGATACACGTCCTGCCACTTTTGCGCAGATTCCAATGTAATACCTTCTTTGGTCTTCTACTTACTGTGTTGATTGGAATCGATTGCATTCCAACAACGTTAGTAATCTTTGGATTGGCATCATGTCCTGCCATTTTCGGCGTTGATCGGAATCGAATGCATTCCGACAGCACACTGATCGCAATCTCTATGCATTCCGACAGCGTGCTGATCGGAATCTAGTGCATTCCGACAGCGCAAAGGGGAATCCGGTGATTTCCTCTTTAGTATAGTCCTAATTTTGTTTAATTAATTTGTTATTCATATAAATATATGTATGTATTGAATTAAGATTATATTATTATGTACAACACATTCTGTAATAATAATAATAATTGAATTGAGGTATTGCACTGCGACCTTAAGATCTATTGTGCCCTCATATACTCATAGCACGTCTACGAGGCCTATCACCTTCAAAAAATCCAAGATTAGGATCGGCTTTAGTTCACGTATGTGCTTGCACTCTAGAGTCATGGCTCCAAGGATTATTTGCCTTCTTCTAGAGATTGCATCGCATTTGCACAAAATGTGCTCCGCTGTTTCGTCCTCTGAGTCACAGAAACGACACAGGCTGCTAGACGAAATGCCCACTCTGTGCATGTGGGCCTTGAGCCTGCTATGCCCGGTGAGGACACCTGTTATAATCCTAAGACTATTTTTGGACAGGTTTATTACCTCTTTGAACCGCTTTGTGTTATATCCTCCTAACATGGCTTTTGCCTGACGTAGCCCGATTGTCTGACGCCAATGTTCTTCTCTCATGTCAGACTCCTCTTTCCTGAGCATCTCTTTTATCGTGTGCTCTCCGATTGCAAGGAAAGGTTCAGGGCCTATGGGCTTTGTTGCTGCCGCTGCCCTTGCAAGTTGGTCCGCTCTTTCATTGCCCTCTATGCCCGCATGGCCTGGAACCCATGCTAGTCTGAGGTTATTTCTGGTTGATATCTCTTTTAGTTTCTGTCCGCACTCCAACACCAGTGAGGACTTTATCTCACAGGATGCTATCGCCTTGAGTGCGGCTTGGCTGTCACTTAATAGAGTGATGTTCTCGTCGGAGTAGCGGCGTCGCAGAATTATATCCGCACACAGACTAATGGCAACTACTTCTGCCTGGAAGATGCTCGGGTATTCTCCAAGGGGGACTGACAAATTGGTGCGGGGACCGTATATTCCCGCTCCAATTCCTTCTGGAGTTTTCGAGCCATCGGTGTACCATACCAGGGTCCTGTTTCCGTGGTATTTACCCACATTCGAGGGGTCCCAGGTACTCTTATCTCCCAGTTCTATCTTGTATCTCTTTTCGAACTCTACCACCTTTGCTATGTCATCCCTTGGCAGTTGACAGACGGGCAGCTGTCTTTTTAGTTTATCTGCCTCCGCGGACGAGATGACCTTTCCTTTCCCGAAGCCTTCTTTTGCTATATTTAGCATGGTTCGTTTGGCTACTTGTTCAATTACTATGTGCAGTGGGCTCAGATCCAGCAGCACCTCCATTGCTGCAGTCGGGCAGGTACGCATAGCCCCCGTAATACATACGCATGCCAGACGCTGGAGTTTAGCGAGTGATTTCCTCACTGTGCTTAGAGCTGATCTAGGAGCCCATGCTACCGCTCCGTATACTATAGTGGGTCGGACTATCATGGTGTACATCCATCTCAGTATCATTGGGTTACACCCCCATGATTTGCCCGCGAGTCTTCTGCACACCATAATAGCCTTGGTTGCCTTTGATGTTGTGATTTCAACATGTTTCTTCCATAGCAACTTGGAGTCGAACATGACCCCCAAGTATTTCACTTCAGAAACTGTCTCCAGGCGTGCCCCATTTAAAGTAATTGTTCTCATACCCGTAAGGGATCTCCTTTTTGTGAAGGGGATGATTGCAGTCTTATTGGAGTTCAGATTCAAACCCACACCTGCACACCATTCCTTCGTTAACCTCAATGCTCTCTGGATGATGTCGCAGAGAGTGCTCTCAAACTTCCCTCTTGCAATAATAACTATATCATCGGCGTACCCTTGGCATCGGATGCCGTTGTCGGTTAGTATGTGCAAGAGTTCGTCGACTACCAAACTCCACAGAAGGGGTGATAATACTCCTCCTTGTGGACACCCTCTAGTAGTTCTTATTTGAACGTTTTCCTCCCCCACTGCGGTTTCTGCTATCCTCGTCCGGAGTAGCGAGTCTATCCACCGTATTATTGGTTGTTGGACTCCTGTCCGCTCCAATGCTCGACTTACACTTCCATGTGAAGTGTTGTCGAAAGCTCCCTCTATGTCTAGGAAGGCGCACACCACCACCTCTCCGCACTCGAACGCACTCATTATCTCCGTGGTCAGCTGATATAGGGCTGTGTCAGTAGACCTACCTGCCCTATATGCGTGCTGACCCACGTGTAGAGGCCTATGCCTTAGAGTGTTCGATCTTATCTCATGATCCACTATTTTTTCCATCATTTTGAGAACGAAGGAAGTTAAGCTGATGGGTCTGAATGATTTCGCTGACGAGTAGTCTTTCTTCCCTGCCTTGGGTATGAAGACAACCTTGGCACGCCTCCAAATTTTTGGAATATATCCCAGTGCTAGGCTGTCCCGCATGATCCTGGACAGGTATGGGACAAGTATCTCGCCTTGCTGCATAAAGGCCGGGTAGATTCCGTCCACCCCCGGAGACTTGTAGCTCTCAAAGGATTTGACCGCCCATCTGACTGCACTCTCAGAGAACATCTGTTTCGCCAGGTGCCAGCTTTGTGGTGTCGGCCTTATACCCTGAGGCTGGATCTCCTCTAGATCCCCTGTTGCGTCCGGAAAGTGGGCGGACAGCAGGGCTTGTGCTCTTTCAACCTCACTGCTCGTGAACCCACCATTCGGGAGTTTCAGAGCCATCCTGGTTTCCCCTTGCTCCTTGGCTAGTGCTTTGTGCAGCCTGGCAGCCTCCGGAGTGGAAGAAATTGTCTCGCAGAAATTCCTGAAGCTGCTTCTTTTGGAATTTCTAATTGCTTTGTTGTACTCTGTAAGGTGTGTCGTGTATTCCTCCCAGTGACCGGTGCGTCTTGCTCGATTAAAGAGCTTCCGCACGTTGCATCTCATAGCTGAGAGCTCGTTCGACCACCATGGGGTCTTATATTTCTTGCCCTTGGAGTCCCGACAACTAGTGTTAAAGGCATCAATCACCACTTGATTGATGCTGTTCACCCTCTCCTCTAGATCCTCAGAACTTGTACCCCTTCTACTGCTTCTAGTGCAGGAAAGGTTGAACTCTATGATGCTATTAAATTTCTCCCAGTCGGTTCTCCTAGGGTTTTTCCTAGGTAGGTTAGTTCCCCCCTTGGCCCCTACAACGAACTGGATGATGCGATGGTCTGAGAGTGAGGGTTCAGATGACACCTCCCATCTCGAGACTAGAGCATCGGCCAGATTGTTCCCTATGGTAATGTCTAGCACTTCTTCTCGGACCCTAGTGACAAAGGTGGGTGAGTTCCCCACATTATAGATACTTAGGTCGTTACTTATAATATACTCTAAAAGACACTCACCCCTTTGATTCGTGTCCGAACTTCCCCATTGCACGTTATGCGCATTGGCATCACACCCGATGACTAGCGGAAGTCTTGCCCTCCTGCAGTAGTCTACCAGTCTCGTTACATTCTCCGGCGGGAAGTTGTTACTGTCGCCCGCGAAGTATGCCGCAGCAAACACGATGCTCCTCTTTGCACCGTCAGCCTCCATCACTGTTTGCACAGCCACTAAATCTTGGCTCATAAACTCTGAAATGCAAAAATAATTAATAGAATTCTTTAGCATCACGCATGCTCTTGGTCTCTCCTGAGAAAGATCCCAAATTACCTTGCTGTTTCCTCTCAATCCTCTGATTTGCCCGTTGATGACCCACGGTTCCTGGATCAGCGCTATGCCCAGATCCTCCAGTGCGAATTTGTTCGCAAGTACAGCCGAAGCTGCCTTCGCGTGGTGGAGGTTAATCTGGGCTACCGCAGTTACGCCGCGGCCCATCACTGCTGATCCTCCATCGGCTCGTCTACCTCAGACAGCCGAGTGTCTTCTCCCCCTCTGCTCTCCAGGTCCAGGTTGCGGAAGTCTATGCCCTCCAGCAACTCCTGAGTGCTAGGGACCGCAGGATCCACTCCAGTGATAGTGCTGGACCCTGCAGTTAGCGTGCTGGTGATCGAGCTTTGTGAGGGTTCGGGTGCCCCCTCCTCAACCGCTTCTCCCGAAACCTGCTCACTCTGCATCTCCCCAATGTTGCAACCATCAGTGTTCAGCACCTTCTGTTTCCAGGGTCTTACTGGTATATAGCTATATCGGTAATACACCTGGAAACCCGAACTCCTGATTGCCTCGAACGACCCCTCGTCTACCACGGTGTTCAAGCGGATTCCCCCCTCTTCGACTCTGGAGCTGATGATGCGCCACATCCGCGTGTCCAGGCCAGCATTTTGGGCTCGTAAGAGCTTTAGCATGAACTCAACCGTCCATTCCTCGTTCATGGGCAGGAACATAGTGACCATGTGCGTAGGGGGTATATCGTCCCCCCTCCGTGTCGTCAGTGGTGCACCTGTCCACCCCCCCAACCTTGGAACTGCTCTTTCAAGCCATGCTGCTGTACTCTCCCTGCAGTCTACGAGCATCATTCCTGGCCTGAAGTACACCCCACTGAAATTCAGCGGTCTGTCCGATCCTTCAGCGACTTCTAGCAGCACGACGTTGTGCAGCCTTGTGAGTTGCTCCTGGCTTAGGAACTCCGCAGGGTAGTCCCTTGGAACCACAGCCACCCTGACACTTTTGGTAGCATCCGAGTAGCTGTGCTGCCCAGGCCCACCCCGCCGAGTCCCGGGGCCAGGAGCCTCTCTGGCAGCCGCTGCCGCAGCTGAAGTCGAGGCGCCGGAGTTTTGTTCCCACTGTCTTTTCTGTAGGGGCGTATCCTCTCGCATACCTTGCCCGCCTCTCCGCTCTCCAGCGGGAGCGGGGTTTCTTTCGTTCCCGCTACTACGCCCAGGAGCGTGTGCGATTTCATCACCACCTTGTAGTAGGTATTTCAAATACCACCTGACAGCTGAACCGCTCAACCCCTTCCTTCTCTCGTCATCTAGCCCTCCTAGGGTCCCCAAGCGTGGTGTTGGGGGTGGTCTTGCCCTCCTAGTCCTCCTCTTTCCCCCCTTCGGTCCTTCCTTATGGGATCCGCCGGTGTCGTGTTTGCTCCTCAGTAGGCTATCGCGTCCCGAACTCTCAGATGAGGATATCCTTACTCTTGAAGGAGCCTCCCTGCGTTCAGTCTCACCCATCCTCCCGCGTTCGTGCAGTGCAGCCTTCTTCTTCGCCTGCTCTTCTTCCCTAGGAGACCCGGGCTTATCCGGCTCCTTCAGATGCTCCGCCTTACGTTTGGTGCTGCCCTCTCTGGCCTCAAAGTTAGCTGGAGCGGGCCCTGCCTTGCTGGTGGCAGTTGGGGGAGCAGGATTTTTTGCGATATCGTTGGTGTTCCGCCTACTGCCCTGATTCATTGCCTCATATGCACTTCCGGTGGGATTCGCCCCATCCGGTGCAGTTCCTTCGACCAGACTGCGCCGCGATTGGTCCACCTGTTCCGCCCTACGTGCAGCCCTTATAGCAACTTGTCGTCTGAGCCCCCGACTAGTAGTTGGCACGTCGTCATCCCTTTCGAATTCCTCGAACAGGGCCCGCTCGTCAGGTGAGAGCTCGTCGAGATGACTACTCGAGTAGCTCCGAGTCGCCCGCCTTCTACCTTTCTCCTCATCCTTTTTGTTTTGTTTTTTTGTTGTTGTAATTGTTCATCATCTTGTTCGTACGACTGCCGTCTCGACTTTGCGAGCATAGCGGTCTAATATTAAATGTGGGGAACTTGTTCGGTACGCCGCGGCAGAGCCCCTTGCCGCGGTAAGGCCATAGTTACTTCCCAAGGTGACCCGGTGTTGAGAAGGCGCCGTTATAATACAGCCGGTATATTGAACCCCCTGGCTGCAAACCATTCCAATAAGCACGGTGTCGCATAACACTCTGGATTAGGGGGTGGCAGTTCTTAGTTGCCGCCGAGCATGCGTCCCCAGTCGTTGAGGGGGTGAGAGCCGAGCCGCTCCTTGCCTCATCGTCTAGGTACGCCTGCCCAGCGGATTAAGCCCCTACACCAACGTCAAGGTGCCTGCCCTCGTATCAGCTGTTTTATATTTACATCACGATTTTCTATCACGTTTTCAAAGGCAACATTACAAAGCTGAATGAATGTCAAAACACTGTCTAGCAGGGTACTTAATATCACAACACACACATATGTATACTTGAATTTTACACACATTCATTCCCAAACGTGCTAAAGCACTATGGAATCGTTACGCATAATAATAATTAAGCTGTCCAGGAATTTAGTATAGGTTGGTTTAGTTATATAGACATGGCTCATGCGAGCTAATAAGTATCCGTACGGAACCGAAATACTCAGGTGGTGAAATCTGAAATCATGAAATTCAATCTTGTCATAGATATAAGCGCTGTTGTTGATTAAACGATGAATTGTTAAATAATAAAATGTAGTGTGTGGTGAATGGGGGTTGTTGGGGTGAGCAGTGGGTGATAGACAGACGGACATAAGGACGGATATCGATGTTGGGGCCAGCCAATAGTGGCCATGGCGGGCAATGGTAGGGGGGTGTTGTGAAAGCAGATGGGCCTGCCTCGGGTTTGTGGAGGCGAACTGCATGGACGACGACGATGATGATGTATCATGGTTGAGGTCAGGTGAGTAAGGGGGTTGTGTCTGTGGCAGCAAAGGGGTACGAATTTTTCTTATTGTTTCTGCGGTTTACCATTGCGGTCTTTAACACCAAGGATGATTTTAACACCCACCCCAATCCGGCGAGCTAAGTCGATAATGCAAGTGTACCCAGCGGATCATCGTGCCCTACTTTCCCTTCGGCGGAATTTGAATGCCGCAAACGGAGGTAACAATAGAAAATGGCGCCCAACGTGGGGCCCATGAAGTGGCTTCCACATATTTTGAAGTTAGAACGAGTTGACCAATATCATGATACATAATTCGTTTGGACAGGGACGTAGATAAATAGGGGGAAGCAATGTTGGCAGCTTATTAGGCAGTGTTTTGTGCCTTTTAAATGTGTCAACGTTGTCATATAAATTTTCTTATTATTTTTCTTGAAGAGGGATTGGCTACTAACTATCGGGTCATTGCTCGATTTTTATGACGTAGATCCTTCGGCAGAGTGGGTGTTTATATGGCGAGGCGGCTACTGCCTATGGGTTTTATAAGAACGCATTAGTATGAGGTAGCTTCGCATGAATATGCACTAGCAGGACCTTGTGTCCAGCCCATTAGGATGAGGTTCAAGTCCTTCTGGTTGTGGACACTGGTTTGGGGGAGGGGGTAAAATTACGCGACGGAACGGGACTGGGTAGGCGAGACAGGTCACCCTAAACCCACTTCAGATATTTCTAACGGTAAGAGTTGACATATTAGGGAGTGAAACAATTCTAAAAATTATTTTTTTTTCGTTACAAGTCTATTACACAATGGCGTATGTAAAGAAACATTTAACGTATATTTAATTGAATTTGATTATGCCTGAAAAGGGTAGGACGAAAAGGGCGACGAGAAGCCAAATTAATGCTTCGGAGTCGGCGGAGGAGATTGAGTCGGAGGGGGAAGAGCAGCTATTCTCGAACGAGATCGGTCCAGGGGCAGAGACATCGGGCTTGGGGAGTTCGAGACAAAGAGTGATCACGCTTGGGGATGTTGCTACTCCTAAAGCGACCACGTTAGACAAAGTGGGGGGCGAACTTCTACAAAAGTTCGAGTCATTATTTTTCCAATATCAGACGAAAGTCAATCGCACGACGGTGGAAGCTCTAGGCGATGCCATGAACGGGATGCGAAAGGAGCTCAAGTCTCTGGGGGAGCGAGTTCCGAGAGTCGAGAAACCTCGCGAGGGTCCTCGGGTGGACACAGGTTGTGCTCCCAGGGATTGTGACGTTCTTTCCGTATCGGCGGAATGCGAAGATACAAGGGGGGAAGGAGTGAGAGAGATGGTGGATCAGGTGAATATCACCAGCCGTCGGCTCTTTACTCCATCGCCACAAAATAAACACATTTACTCGGCCAGTAACAAAAATAAATTTAAGACTATTAGCGACTGGGGGTTTTAGTACGACGGTAGTACCAAATCAATCCCCATAGAGCGGTTTCTGTTTAGAGTGGAAACTCTAAAGAGACAACACAGAGTCTCGTCCGAAGATTTACATGCCAACTTTCATCTGCTATTAAGCGGAGCAGCCCAGGAGTGGTTCTGGCTGTATATGGAAGAACATGCCGGTCGGGAAGGAGATGTCTTTGGTCACTTGCGCGAGGCACTCGTCGAGCAGTTCCGAAAGTCGGTTTGTGACGAGCAGATCCGGCAGGCGATAAATGAGAGGAAACAAGATCATCGCGAATCATTCGACGAATTTTACGCGTGCGTGAGGGGCATGGCGTTGACCATGAAAACCCAGATGCCAGAACGGAGTTTGGTGAACCTTAGGCGCAAAAACCTAAAGGCTGTCACATAACAACGCTTGCGGAGTTGACATGACATCACATGATATGATATGACATCACATGATATGATATGACATCACATGATATGACATCACATGATATGACATCACATCGCCGTGCCATACGAAAACTAACACCAAAAATTTTGTGTCTGAAGAAAACTAACACTTTTATTTTCTGTCTGACGAAAACTAACACTTTCAATTTGTGTCTGACGAAAACTAACACTTTTATTTTGTGTCTGACGAAAAGTAACACTTTCAGGGTTTCTCTGAAGAAAATGTACTAGCCAAAAGTGTTAGTTTTCGTCAGACAGAAAATAAAAGTGTTAGTTTTCGTCAGACACAAGTTAAAAGTGTTATTTTTCGTCAGACACAAAATAAAAGTGTTAGTCTTCTTACAGAATTTGAAGTGTTAGTTTTCGTAAAAAATTTTAAAAGTGTTAGTTTTCGTATGGCACGTCGGCATGATATGACATCATACGATATGACATTACATGATATGACATCATATGATATGTCATCACATGATATGACATCATATGATATGTCATCACATGATATGACATCACATGATATGACATCATATGATATGACATCACATGATATTTCATTTCATTTCATTTCATTTATTTATTTAAAGTCGACACAAACATAAAGCGGTCGACTGTTAATATCACAAGTTTTATTACACAACAGAAACAATATTGCAAAAAGAAATATATAAGATATAACAAAAGTATTATTAACATAAGTCAAGAAAAGTATACAGTTATTAGTTTATTTATAATATTATTTGCAGCTAGCAGGAAGGCAGTGTCTCCAATTATCTCTCTCATTTGATCGAATCAGGCATGTATAGTTGTATGTAGAAATCATTAGGACCATCTGGATGGTTTTAAAGGGCGATTTATTAAGCAATTGTACGTAGAAATCCGTAAGTGTTGACTGGAAAAGTTGTTTATGCTGTCGGAATGGACGCGATTCCGAGCAACATATTTTGACCGATAACTCAGCTATCGATAAATTTATCGAAATAAGTCGATGTGCAAATGAAACCTGGGGCCCTCCCCTTTCGTTTGATACCCATATTGTATGGAATTTTTGAGGTTTTTGGGCAATCATATTTTGACCGATAACTCAGTTATCGATAAATTTATCGAAATATATCGAAGTCCAAATGAAACCTGGGGCCTTTCCCTTTCGTTTGATACCCATATTGTATGGAATTTTTTAGGTTTTTGGGCAATCATATTTTGACCGATAACTCAGTTATCGATAAATTTATCGAAATATGTCGATGTCCAAAAGAGACCTGGGGCCTTCACCTTTCGTTTGATACCCATATTGTATGGAATTTTTAAGGTTTTCGGTCAACCACATTTTGACCGATAACTCAGTTATCGATAAATTTATCGAAATATGTCGATGTCCAAATGAAACCTGGGGCGTTCCCCTTTCGTTTGATACCCATATTTTAGGGACATTTTACGGTTTTTGGGCCACTGGGGCTTAAACCGAACGATAGTTACATACATACAAGCAAGCAAGCAAACAAACAAACATACAAGTGAACCTAATAAAAGCGTGGTAAAAACCAACATAAAGTATGAAAGCCACTAAAACTTCGGTAAAGTTATCATTCAATATTTTGGGAGAATTAGTGGTTTCTTTAATTGATTTTTTTTATATGTTTTTATTGTTGGGATAACTGTACTAAATTTGTGTTAAAGGTCACTGACGCTTAAATAAAAGTTAGTTTAGAAGTAGTTAAATACATGAAAATTGCCCATATTTGCCCCTTGTACAAATTTCAATAACTTTCGTTATGTTAATCTTTCAAAATGAGGCATTCGGTTTTATACTACTGTAGTGTAGGACAACAAATTACAAAAGTGTAACACGTATTAAAAGTAACACTGTAGCTGTGCCTACAAAAAAAACATGCTACCGTAAAAAAGTTACGCACCAAAGTAGCTCGATATTTATGCCTCTACCTTGAAAACTAAAGGGAGCACATCAAATTCAAAACCACCGAAAGTTTTGCTGTATATTAGGCTATCATTGCGTACAACCAAAATTTTAATACTCCGTTGCCTCAAAAAGTTATAAGCACAAAATCACAAATATTGAAAATGGCCAAAAACAGAGTATCGCTCCTTTCATTGATGATAACATTTAATATTGGAGGAGCACATTAACCTCGCTTACATTTTTAAAACCTCCGTCTCAAAAACTGCACCCTGGTAAAATTTCAGATCGATACATTGATGCCTCAAAATTTTATAGAACAAATACCAGAAAGAAAATTAAGAGTATCACTCGAAAAAGCGATAAATTCGACGTTTTTCGACTTTCAAAGTTTTGTAAAAACTTATTGTCTACATTTTTTTCATCCAAATCTTCAGAGAAGGTAGTCAATAAGTAAAAATAAATATCCATATGCTTTTTCCCCACTTTAATTCATTAACCGATATGTAGCATCCGCGTATCCAAAAATGTAACACTATTTGGGATATGCCCATATGGGACTTTCCACCCAAAAGAGGAAAAATACCAAATTTTTAAAATGCCATAAACTCCCACTGCTCTGACAGAACTTTACAATAAAGGTCTTTTTATTATCATGGGTTAGCGGTAACTAGTTGCATAGCTAAATTTTTAGGGAACTGCATCGATAATACTGAAAAAACTTAAAAATTGTATCACGAAAAAACAGGAAAATGTCCCAGGAGTCACACTCTTTAACCTTTGTAAAAAGTTTCTAAAAGCTAATACTGATCTTATTTTTAAAGAATATGGTACTATGTAGTATGTACTTTCGATCATATACAAATTGTAGTTCAAAGTTGAACTGTAAAGCTAAAATCCGTTTTAGTGCTCACAAAGGTGCAACAAAGGGATTTTTCGGTTTCCCAGGAGTCACACTCACTTACTGAGTAGTTATAAAGCTATTCGTTGTTATTTCGCCAATTCTTTTAATGCATTTATTGTTTTGGATATTTATCCATGTCGATAAATATATTTCATAGCAATTGAAATCCCAATGTAAGATTATTAAGTCAAAGTTGACTAAGCTCTCGAGTCAAATGTCCCAGGAGTCACGATGGAATGTCCCATATGAGTTATAGGAGACATAAGGACGCACCCCGTTGCGGTTCTGAGCGCGGTGTTTTGACAGGCCTGCAGCTGACTCCAATGAAAGTCTGCAAGCTCCGGCGACCATATCGGCGACGCATAGTTCAGAATCGGCCGACCAATTGCCTTGTACGTTACCAACAACGTTTCTTTGTCTTTACCCCAAGTACTGCCGACTAGTGACTTAAGGATTTTGTTGCGGCTCTGTAATTTTGAGACAATTGCAGCTGAATGGGCAGCGAAAGTGTGCATGGTGCCGAAAGTCAACCTGCGACGTCCACGTCGTGCATAAGGTCGCCGAGCACTTTGTTGGCGACAATGTCAAGAGCACAGCTCATCAACGGAAGTACCTGTTGCCAATATCGTGCAATCGTCTGCATAAGAAACAATAGTAACTTCTTCCGTTGGAGGAGGAAGCTTCGAAATATAGAAGTTAAACAGTAACGGGGAAAGGACACCACCCGTGGTACCCCTTGTTTGATCTTCCTGGCTTTAGATGTTTTGTTTCTGAACATGATGATGTTTTGTTTCTGACTCCCCAACGTTGGCTGGCTTGCCAGGCATTCTTGACCGAGGCAACGACCGTTTGGCCATCCCCAAGGACCAGTGGCGGCACGTCCGGAATACACTCGTAAACGCTGTCATCGACGTTTATTTGGCGTCTCCAAGTGGTTCGGCGGCGGTTACGGATGCGGGCTGGCACCAGGGACAGATCAAACTTGTCGCGTGCTATGACGCAAGAACCAGAGCTGTTAAATTAGTAATGATTATTTTAATTTCTTTCAAGAAAAAGCAATTACTAATTGATTACGATTAGAAAAAATCAAAAAAAAAAAAAAATCAAAAAAAATTTAAAAATCAAAAAAAAAATCTAAAATAATTTTTTTTAAATTTTTTTAATTTTTTTTATTTTTTTTTTATTTTTTTTTTGATAATTTTAAAGTTTTGTTGTTAAAAGTATAAACATCTGTGTATCTGCAAATATATACACCTACTTACACTTTGGGGCGCATGGATTTCTAGAATGAACCTTGATCGCTAAGTATATGTACATATGAGAAAAAATGCCAGGTTTGATGGTTATATTGGTTGGAGTGATGATAACACTAGTTTACAAATAATTAATTTGAAAAAATACCAAGATATTCATGTATATGGGTGAATTGGCACTGATATGCCAAGCACAAAACATATTTTTTAAATTTTTTGTATGGGTAGGTTTTCGAGATATCGGTAATTTTGTGTTTTTTCAGGTATCACTTTATTCAAAAATTCTTTTTGCCAATGTTGCAAAAGCGATGGAGCTAAGCGATACCTCGTTCGAAAGGAAATTAAAATACGCTTCTAACGACGTATAAAATGTGAGGGTGGGTCAAACCATCGCTGAGCAATAGATGGCCAAATTCGAAAATTGGTCGAATTTTTACGATTTTTGAAAAAAAATTGATTTTAAAAATGTTTTTTTCATGCGAAGTTGTGAAAATCAGAACTGTTTGTTTTTTCGAAAATTAGTGTGTATAATTGCAAACACTTTAAGCGTAATATTACCAAGATCTAGGAAAAACTGTATTTTTGGCGATTTTTTTTGGAACTTTCAACATCTCTACTTTTAATAGAATTGTAAAAGGTCGATGTCTGAGTATTTTAGATATTCAAAAAAATATTCATAGTATTAGTCATTACTAAGCCAATAAAGTCCAAATCAACCGCTTTTGGAATTTTTGTCGGTTTGTCTGTAAACTAGTGTAATTTGTCCTTTTATATGTAAACGGGTAGTGTCGGACATTTCTCGTTTGATACCCTACGGGTACGGTCGGATAGTTCTATTTGAACACTTATAAGGCTAGGCTCACACTGCAACCGACTTCGGCCGTCCGGCAACAATCACACATCCACACACATGTGATTTAAATGAGCTCTCTATTTCATCCGATTTCACCCGAATATAAACAAACTTTGGCCGCCCGATAAAATAGAACACGTTCGAATTTCTCTGATGAGACCGGATGAAAAATTCGGTTGCAGTGTGAGCGTAGCCTAAGTATGCTACACAAATTAAAACATAGGCATACCAACTATGTCCAAAAGAGACTTGTAATGATCAATTGATCAAAAATTAAGCGGTTATTATCCATAGAGACATGTCCCGGATTAATAAATTTCGTCCACAATAGTCGACGTAGTCATTTATGGGCATTTGACATTTGATTTACTCTCGTACAGTACTATTAACAAGTTGTAAATTACACCGCTACATTCCATATTTTTCATATTAATATTTTATCATCATTATCATTCCATATTACATATACCTTTTTAAAAATAATAGACTGAGTGTGCAAAAGCGCCAGTCTTCTGTTTAGGTTGTAGTTCGACCACTTGATGAGAACTAGTACGAAAGATCTCGAGATTTTTCCTCCAGGGATATTTATGTGCATGTTGTTGTTGTTGCATGAATACATGCATTTATATAAAAGAACTTCTTGCTTCACCTATACATTTGTATGTTTGTGCAAGTGAATATTTATGTATGTACATATTTTTCTACAACAGTAGGTACTGGAAAAAAAATCAAAAAAAATCAAAAAATCAAAAGTAATCATTACTTTTGATTATTTTTTAATTTTTGATTTTTTTTTTGAATTTTTTAGATTTTTTTTGATTTTTTTATATTTTTTTTTTAATCAATTGAAAAATAATCATTAAAAAGTGAAAGTAATTGGTAATCAATCATTAGGTGGCTTCTCAAAAAATAATCAATGAAATGCTAATCATTACCGATTAGTAATCAATTATTAACAGGTCTGGCAAGAACTGTTGCACTGTACAAGGCAGCAGCTGCAAGACTGGGGGTGAAGTCTACGAAGGTGCAAAAATCGAGGTCGTCGACTGGAAGGACATTCCGGCTCGGCCAAGGGCAAGGGCCTTCCTGGATTCCTGCCATCCCTGCAGAACCTGAGAGAATTCTCACCATGCTGCGGATAATGAATCCGTCCCCCCGACGCAGTACTGGAGTGTCACTCTGGTCGGGGATGCGGTAGGGCCTGATAAACAAGTGCTCTTCACCATGAATAAGGAGACACTCGAGCCCCTTAAAAGGTGTAATTGGCTAGTGCACTACAGTGTAGGCCAGATAGTTATTCAGGTATACCGTGGCGATGCACAACGCGCTGCCATCGCGGCTGCTCCGGGAGACTCGCAAGTCGAAGTACCGCAAGAGGAAACCGAGGAGTCCGACGCGGAAAGCATCGTTTCACGTATTGCCGGTTCTGCGAGAACGGTATTTGTACCTGTACAATACCCTACGTACCGAAACGACCCGGGTTGTTTTTTTTTTTTTATAATGACTCGGCCAAGAGCAATACATTTCGAAGTGACCCTGTCTAACGCGTCACGATTCCCTCACCTATTGTCATCCCCGGAACAGCCCCTTGCAGCACGGCTGCTCCTTATTCTCTTGATCCGGGCTGGCATTGAGCCAAATCCTGGCCCAAGAGAATGGTTCTGCTGCGTTTGTCGGAAGAAAATATATACAAGACTGATGTGTTTGTCGCGCCTTGCTGTCGAGTTGTGCAGCCCTCAACGCCGACGGATGTACACTCATCTAATAGTGAACGAATTCCGCCGGCTTCAGGACTGCAACGGAGATCAATATCGCGACATAACCTACCACCATCTAGGCGAACACATCAGTCTTTAACTCCCAGAGTGGCCATTGCCTCTCCTTCGCAATTTAAATTGTTGCAATTTAACTGCAACGGCTTGACCGGCAAGATAGCGGAGATAACCACATTTATGCAGCTACATAAAATCAAAATTGCTGCAATCCAGGAGACAAAACTTGGCCCCTACTCGAATCTCCGAGCGAGTGGAGGCTACCACGTACTCCGGCATGATCGTACAGACGGCGGAGGTGGTCTCGCGTTCCTTGTACACCATACGGTGCAGTATAGGGAATTTGATATCAACACTGACCAAAGTGACTTACCTTACTTAGGGGTGTAAAAGTAGGTCGCCTCCCAGTTGGTGCACCCTGGGTAACGCTAAATGACCTACATAGCCTGCACGGCTAGTTTAGTTTCTTGTATTGCCGGATCTACGAGAACGGTACCAGTACTTGTGCTGTACCCATCGTGCCGAAACGACCCGGGCCGTTTTCTTATATCGACCCGGCCAAGAGCAATACACTCGAGGTGACCCTGTCTGACATTTAGGCAGGGCTACACCTCGTTACAACAACAACAACAACTTACCTTTAGAGTGTCAAGGTATAGTTATACAAGCTGGTGGCGTTGATCTCGAGCTAATCAATATATACATTCCTCCCGTCACCTGCTGCCCCAGAAGTTATCGTCCAGACCTTAGGGCGTTTCTTTGTGGCGATAACCGTATCATCATGGGCGATTTTAATGCCCATCATGATATGTGGCATTCACACCTTTCGGTGGACGGCAGAGGACGGGAATTAGCCGAGCAAATTGATAACTCCTCTTTCTGTACTGTGAACGGAGACTCCTCAACTAGGATGGCTGTTAACTGCAGTAGCTCCCCGGACCTAACTATTGTTAGCCCGGGGTTAATTAACAGCATCAACTGGCAACCTATGGTGGCCCTGTCATCCGACCACCTGCCTATCATCCTGTCTGTCGATCGTGCCACGGATTTTATCACGTCGGAGAAACGAACTTACGTGAATTTCAAAAAGGCCAATTGGGTCGGCTTTTTGGAATTCACGGAGAGCTCCTTTGGTGATCTTCCCATTCCCACTGACGTACACGTTGGCGAGCGTAACATACGTGAGGTCATTAAAAAGGCTACAGCCCGTTTCATACCAGCTGGTAGGATAAAAGATATTAGGCCTAACTTCCCAGCTGAGGCCGCAGCCTTGGCCAACGAACGTGACCTCATACGCAACATCGATCCATCTGACCCACAGATCGGTGATCTCAACGTGGAAATCAGAAGGCTGGTTAACGAACACAAACAAACCAAATGGGAGGAGCACCTCAGGTCTTGTAACCTCTCTACCGGTGTTGGGAAATTATGGTCCACCGTCAAGTCCTTGTCGAATCCTTCGGGTCCACCAAAAAATGTCGACATTACCTTTGGTGACAAGACAATAAATGACCCCAGGAAATGTGCACAGGCTTTTTGTCGACAATATGTCCCACACCCTGCGCAAGACAGGGCTAGACGTGGAATCTTCAGGCGTGCGCATAAACACAAAAACTATGCCCCCGTTCCCATCACCGCTACAGAGGTTCAAGAGGCCATCCGGAAGGCCAAAAACTCCAAAGCCATCGGCCCTGATGGCATAGCCATGGTGCATCTAAAACACATCGGCCTAGCGGGAGTCAAATATTTAACGGCCGTCTTCAATTTGTCTCTGATCACAGCTGTCATACCCGACAAATGGAAGCAGGCAACTGTGATCCCACTACTAAAGCCTGGCAAGCCAGCTAACGTTGGGGAGTCATATCGCCCGATATCACTCCTCTCGCCAGTAGTAAAGACACTTGAGGCGGTCCTACTCCCGCTCTACACATCACACTTGATGTTAGCCGAGCACCAACATGGCTTCAGGAAAGGTAGGAGCACAACATCTGCTCTAAATGTCATAAACACTCAGATAACTGACGGTCTTAATCAAAATAGGCCTAATGACAGGACGGTTCTAGTTGCACTTTATTTGAGTCAAGCTTTTTACACAGTAAATCATGGGCAACTTGTAGCTGATTTGGAAGACTCGTCACTCCCCCTCTGTCTAAAGCGTTGGACCGCCAATTATCTCAGTGGTCGTCGGTCGTCTGTTGTATTTAGAAACAAAAAATCTAAAGCCAGGAAGATAAAACAAGGGGTACCACAGGGTGGTGTCCTCTCCCCGTTATTGTTTAACTTCTATATTTCGAAGCTTCCTCCTCCACCAGAAGAAGTTACGATTGTTTCTTACGCAGACGATTGCACGATATTGGCAACTGGTACTTCCGTTGATGAGCTGTGCTCCAAAATAAATGGTTATCTCCCCTCTCTAGTCGAGTTCTTCACTGCCCGAACCTTGACATTGTTGCCAACAAAGTCTTCGGCGACCTTATTCACGACGTGGACGGCGCAGGTTGGCATGGAATTAGAAATCTATGTAGGTGATCATAAAATACCTACTGTCGCTCACCCAAAAATTTTAGGAGTGACTTTTGACACCATGCACACTTTCGCTGCCCATTCAGCTGCAATTGTCTCAAAATTACAGAGCCGCAACAAAATCCTCAAGTCACTAGCCGGCAGTACTTGGGGTAAAGACAAAGAAACGTTGTTGGTAACGTACAAGGCAATTGGTCGGCCGATCCTGAACTATGCGTCGCCGATATGGTCGCCGGGGCTTGCAGACGTTCACTGGAATCAGCTTCAGGCCTGTCAAAACACCGCGCTCAGAACCGCTACGGGGTGCGTCCTTATGTCACCTATATCTCATATACATAATGAGGTGGAAATGCTTCCAGTTAGGGAGCATAATGAAATGCTAAACAAGCAGTACCTACTGAACTGCTGTAAACCACAGCATCCCGGTAGACAACTGCTTGAACTCATTCCGCCTCCTAGGACCATAAGGTCGCATCTACGTAAACATTTTGATGAGATCCGTCACTATATAACAACGCCGTTTGATCTACAGGTGCACAAACAGGCTTTGGGGCATATCCATACAACGTCTGTTGGCCATTACTCTGCGCTCTGTCCGCTAAACAATGTCTTACATGCCGCAACACCTGGCATTTCTGAAGAGGAGCGTCATCTTCCTCGAGAGACAAGGGTCACTCTGGCTCAATTACGCTCTGGATATTGTAGTAGGTTAAACTCCTACATATCTAGACTGAACCCTGATGTGCCGAATGTATGTCCGGCATGCGGCTCGTCCCCCCACAATACCAATCACTTATTTTCTTGCTCATTTGAGCCCACTCTTCTAACACCCATCTCTCTTTGGTCCAATCCTATTGAAACTGCTAGTTTCCTTGGACTCCCGTTAGAAGATATTGATGACAATTAGGTTAAGGAAAAATACGCGTTGGGCAGGACTACACATCGTTACAACAACAACAACAACGCGGAAAGCATGTTATCCGCCAACTCGGAGACGGAAGGCAGCTGGACGGGGAAGGCCTCGACGTCACGGTGGTAGCAGAACATCCTGAGCGCAATATCTCTGCAGCCTCAGACAGCAGGGCTCCCGCTACGGCAAATCGCGCAGTTGCTCTGAACTCGTCGTTGAGAGACAGCCTTCGGGACAGGGCAGACCTCGACGCTATGGGGACGGCAGGGAAGTCTGATCGCTCTCACGTTGGTGGTGTTTCAGATAAACCTGCACAAATCTAAAGTAGCCTCGACTGCTTTAAGTAGACGTCTTTCTAAGGGTGACGTGGATGTGGTCCTCATACAAGAACCCTGGGTGAACAGCTCGAGGATCTGCGGATTGGAGACTAAGGGTTTCAAGCTCATCCGAGCCAGCGAGGAGGGCAAAGTCAGAACCTGTATTTTGGTTAAGTCTGACCTCAACGCACGGAAGGGGAAACCCTTGAGCTGCTCTTGAACCAGATTTGAAAAGAGCGGCTCGTACGAGCCGAGACACAGTGGGCATACATTGCCACATGCATGTACGTTTTTACGATGTTTCAGATTGGGTGGAAGATTAATTTTTTTTTTGTTTTGAATGGTGCTGAAAAGCCACAATGCCTTATTTGTTCAAGGGTATTAAACCTTGTTCAACTATTTACTTTAAAACGGCATTTTTTAACCTTTCATCGGAGCGTCAATGATTTGAACTTTGAAAACTGGTTAATATATTTTTTTGAACAAAAAAACAACAAAAACAAGGGTTCAAGGGTATTAAACCTTGTTAAACTATTTAATTTAAAACGGCATTTTTTAACCTTTCATCGGAGCGTCAATGATTTGAGCTTCGATGACCGGTTAATATATTTTTTTGAACAAAAAAACAACAAAAACATGGGTTCAAGGGTATTAAACCTTTTAAACTATTTAATTAAAAAAAAAAACAATGCATTATTTTTGACAGATTAATGAATTAATCATATTATATATATATTATATATCATATTATAATTTTTTTTGTAAATTATGTTATTCTTATTAAACCTATCGAAATATCCTTTTGTCCCACCGTTCACATATACAAACACACGCTGTCACTTGCTTGTGGTGCCCATGCCTGTCTTGAACACACATTTTCCGGGTAACTTGCATAATGCACCGTTAGCTCCTGCAATAAGCCTGGCAGTAAATATACCCACCACGGTGGAAAGGGTAAGGCGGGCAGTTAAGAGCTTTGAACCGTTTATGGCTGCCGGACCGGATGGGATTATCCCCGCGCAACTCATTAACACGCTGGAGACATCAGCCAAATGGCTAGTATTTCTCTATACAGCCTGCCTGGCTTTCAACTACATTCCGTGCTCCTGGAGACACGCCACGGTAGTGTTTATTGTTAAGGCTGGGAAGGCCTCCCACTACGAGCCAAAGGACTACAGACTCATCAGCCTCTCGTCCTCTGCACTGAAAACCTTCGAGAGGATAATCAGCGACTACCTCTCCACTACTATTGATAGCAACCTTATCTCCAGCTATTAGCATGCTTACACCAAGGGTAAATCAACAGAAACTGCGCTTCACAGCCTAGTCTCTATCATTGAAAAATCGTTGGGTGAAAAGGATTACTGTATCGTGGCATTGAAGGGGCTTTTAACAATATAAGTCCGGAGGCTATTAAGACCGCTATTACTAATCTGGGTATAAGCAGATCCCTAACTGGACTAATCGATCAACTACTACGGGGGAGGAAAATATCTTCATCACTTGGCACGGTTGATTTAACACGCTATGTCACAAGGGGAACTCCTCAGGGTGGTGTTCTCTCCCCGCTTCTATGGAACCCACTGTCAACTCGTTGCTGTGAGACATATACTAGGGGCGGGAAGAGAGTGGCATATGCAGACGATTTAGCCACAAACTCTGTGTGACTTGATGCAAGTAGTGCCTGAAGTTTCGTCATGGCTCTCTCGTTGCGGACTTAGTATCAACCCGAGAAAAGTGGAACTCGTTCTCTACACCAACCGGTACAAAATACCACCGCTGGACCTACCAGAACTTAATGGTGTGAGCCTGAACTTGACTGATAAAGCCAAATTCTTAGCCACAGTTCTGGACAGGAAGTTAAACTGGAAGGAGAATATTCTTCAGCGCCAGAGGAAGGCGTGTGTTGCACTTTACGCATGCGAAAGAGCCATTGGCAAAAAGTGGGGTCTCAGCCCCAAAATATGCAGATGGATTTACGCTGCAATTATCCGACCTATCATGCTATATGGAGTCGTGGTTTGGTGGCCTGCGCTGAGCAAGGCCACAAACCGGAATCTGTTAGGTAAGGTCCATAGATCTGGCATGATCTGTATAAGCGGCGCGCTAAGAACAACGCCCAACGAAGCTCTTCAGGCCATTCTAGGCATTCTGCAACTCGATCTGGAAGCGTACCAGGCAGCAGCGGCAGCGGCTCTGCGCCTAAGGGATACGTCTGGCTGGGGCGCAAGCACAACTGGTCACTCTAGTATTCTAGGATCTTACAGTTTTCTCCCTACGAGCACAGATCGATGTGCGGCCACAACAGTCGGAGACAGCTGTTTCAAAACAAACATTCCCAGCAGGGAAGAATGGGAGAGGATGGATCGCTGCCCCGCTACTAATGGCGGCATTTCTGTTTACACTGACGGCTCGAAGCTAGACGGCAGAGTTGGAGCAATCTTGGATGCTGCGATTTGGATAAGTAAACGCGCTATCGGGCTGGACATCGTTATTGTCGGCGACAGCCAGGCGGCCATCAAAGCTCTTGGCTCTTATTAGTTCAACTCTGAACTGACGCTCAGCTGTCGTCGATCTCTTCAAGAGATTGCCTAACAGAACCGGGTGAACCTCACATGGGTTCCGGGACACAGGGACATTGAGGGAAACTGTAAGGCCGACGAAATTGCCAGGCAGGGTACGACCAAGCAGGTGCTTCGGGATAAAGAGCGCTTATGTATTATTATTATTTTTATGCCCTAACTAGGAGGGAAATCTCCATATTGATAGGGGTATTAACCGGTCACTGCCTCATTGGTAGGCATTCAGAAAGGCTAGGTGGGCCCTACCGACGATGCTGTAGGAGCTGCAGAGATGATGAGGAAGAGGAAGCGGTGAAGCACCTCATCTGCAACTGCCCGGGTTTAAGCGGCGCGAGAACGCGCTTTTTGGGAGTTCCCTTCCTGGATAGCCTAAGCCTGATCGCGGAACTGGATATAAAGGACTTGATGGCCGTCATAAAGTCATCTAAATGGTTCGGGGAGTGACGGTGTCGGTTTAGGAGTGTCAGTTCCGGGATTCTGCTATGTGGAAAATCCCAACAACTCAGGGATTTTCCATTTGGCCGGGTCCCGGGACTGACTTTTCTTGTGTTGGTGGTATCACAACGGGCCTTTCAAAACTGGCCTAAGTGTGCCTCTGCGGCAGCCAATTGAACCTAACCTAACCTTTCTTATAACAAAATTCGTACATTTTTTCAGCATGAAAAAAGTAATGCATTCCCCATTTTCCCACTGGGGAGTATTACATATGATTACCGAGCAAACCCTTGAGCTTCCATGTGGAAGATAGTGCAAGAGGTTTTATATGAACGGTCTGCTTTGGACTTTTCTGTGCAACTACTTTAAATAGAATTTTATAATGCACTCCATTACTTTTACCTGACCATTGAAAACTGATAGTAAAACGTTAACATGGAACATCTTGCGGTATCACTGAGTTTGGGCGTTGGACGTAACGATCTATCCTCATGCATGCGCACTAATCAGAGCGATCCACTTCTATAGGAAAAAATATTTGTCTGCCCAACGCGGGGAACTCCCACCCCTGACAATTGCAAAGCCAAGTTTCCTTCAACAGCAGTTTAATTATTTTTTCATTCATTTCAGATGAATCAGTAACCATGGCATATGAAAGAGATGGCGACACCGAAGATGAAAATGATTATGAGGTAGGTCACAGAAATAATTTGTGATAGCGAAAGTCGAGTTGAAAAAAGCGATCTACATAAAAAATCACGTGCATACTATTACATTATCCAGGCCGAAACTGTGGCTGAGTGATTTCAACGCAAAATGAATGAAAGACTGCATTTAAATTGTAATCGGATATTCTGTGTCAGGTTTAAAAAATCACTTTTTTATTATAATTGTAATTTTCCGAACCGGGTGTAATCAACTTTAACGATGACTGCGCCTAAATGTAAGCAATGTTTTCAAACTCAATTCCAATAAGCGAGTCCTGGATATTCGAAATTTCACTGGCAACGACATACAGATGGCGAAAGTGAAACTGAGCTATTATACATCGACGTGTTATACGAAAACTAACACTAAAATTTTGTGTCTGAAGAAAACTAACACTTTTATTTTGTCTCTGACGAAAAGTAACACTTTCATTTTCTCTCTGAAGAAAAAGTACTAGCGAAAATTGTTAGTTTTTGTCAGACACGAATTGAAAGTGTTTTTTTTTTCGTCAGACACAAAATAAAAGTGTTAGTCTTCTTACAGAACTTAAAAAGTGTTAGTTTTCTTAAAAAATTTGAAAAGTGTTAGCTTTCGTTTGGCACGTCGACATTTTCAGATAGCAATAGATAGATAGGAAGATTTAGACGATCATTGGGACTTTTGCAAATAAAGCAATACTTTGGTTTTTTTTCGTATAATGTATTGTTGTCAGCGAAGCATGGTCGATGGTGAAAATTACAAATCCCCAGCTCAACGGGAAGTTAGTTCAAAATCCAAAGCAAAATCTCTGGGAATGCAATTTTTCAAATATCGCTTCCCGTGCGTCACCTATTATTATTTCACATATCGGATTTATATTTTTGTTATATTGCGTTGTGGTAGAAAACAAAACGATGATAAAAATTTGAAGATCCTACCTCAACGGGAAGCTGGTGTAAAAACCAATACCACCTTGCGGTCCAATTTTTTTTTAAACATTTCAAAATTAATCAAGTAATACACATGCTAAATATCAGCCAAATCGGTCCATGATTGGGATTTTCAGTTTTAATTACCCCGATCTCAGCTCCATGTAGCGGAATTTTTTTAGGAAAATAGTTATTTCCATGGTAGTAATACATGTTCCGAATTTCAGCCAAATCGGACCATAAATGCGATATTTGAAAATATAGCAACCCACGCGGAACCTGTCGGATTTTTTCCATAATATTCTCCTGTGAAATTTGAGAGAATGTTTGCACGTGGGTACTACACAGCATTGCATTTCTCCGTTACGTTGTTTTGCATGAAAACCGACGTTTTATGGTATAGAATTAAACGAAGAAGATTAATTACAAAAAATCCAATCTAATTTCACTACTATTCCCTGCAAACACAGTGACCATCATTTGAGGTTCAAACGTGGGGTTACCGTTCCTCACGATCCTCCATCAGCAATGTGAAAAACTTGAGGGACTCCATCTCCTTCCCACTTACGTATTTCTGCGTTCAATAACTAATATAGCTGTACTCTTCTGTTTCCTTAATCAAACCTGATGTTTGCATGGGTCAAACTTGATCCACTGCCTCATGAATGAGTGTCGAGTGATGCCTCAAATGATGGTCACGGCAAAGTGTGCGATTGAAAAAGTTATATTTTATTATTTCTATCTCACGTTGCATTAAAATATCGTTTGGGTGTATTGATGTCCCTCACTCGATTTTTGCAGGGATTATTGATAGCGCAGCTGTATACAGTGCACGCTCGATAACGTGAACTAATTAAAACCGAGGGAGTTCACGTTAACAAAAGTGTTCACGTTTTGGAATGCATAAAATCCATTAAAATTTAAATTTTATTATTCTGAAGTCCTTAACAAAAAGGAAGTATATTATAAAAATTGATTATCGAGTAAACTGAAGTTGAATTTGGGTGTGTTCGAACTGAATAACTAGTTATTTAGCTGCATATACGTTTTTTCTTTCTATTTTTCCAGTTTTTATTTTTTTATTTCACAATAACTCGTGTAGCTGTTGCAACCTTCCCGTGGCGGAAGATATGGCATAGTGCCTGATGTGGGATTGTTCAGGGCACTGCCGGATCAGGATTAAATCTATAAGGAAACACATTCTCGGAAGCATCTCTGAGCTTAGTGACACCAGGCTTACCGAGCTTCTAAAAATGTTTGAGCTCAACGGCATGGGTATAGGGGGACTGGAGAACCACCACGGTTGAGTTTTTTCCAGCTTTATTTTTGACATGATACCAAAACGGCGCAGTAGAGATAGTTGGAGTCAGATATGTATCTACGTTGGACTCGCCACTCCAAACAAATAACCTAACCATCCCCATCAAAATAACATTTTCAAAATAATATTTTTTTTGTTTATTTCTAATTTGACTTTCGTTAAGCTCTCAAATAAAAGTGAATCCGACTGACTTTAAGGGCAGTGTCTGTCCCTTTCCCACTAACTGAAAAATGGTTTTTGTAATTTGACTTTCGTCAGTAATTCAAAGAAATGACAACTGGAAAAATAGAAAGAAAAAACTTAGTGTCATATACACAATAACAAACATAAATGAATACTGATATATTAAAAGGCTTCATGAAGAATCATTTGCATCTGATTATAGGCGAAAACTACCCCTGGGGCCTTAAAGTATCAGCGAACTGCCTTTCTGCTTTGTAAATCGAAAAGCAGTAAAATATTGTTTTAAGTTCCTATCAAGCGTATTGTGCGAAAGACTGAAGCTTGGCGTAAACCGACTGATTGGACCTTATCAGTTTGGCTTCATATCTGGTAAACCTACCATCGACCAGATTTTTACAGTATGTCGACAACATCGACATCATTGGCTTCAACAACCGCGCCGTAACTTCTTTTTATCTTGGCTTGCGTCATTTGTTGATGCTTAAACGCCTATACGATTTTGGCCGCTTCGTATCAAAGCACGCTAGTCGTTCATTTTTAGTGACAACTGAGCCAATTGGAAACACTAAGGTAAACAGTAAAATAATGAAAATTTGGTTGCCTGTTGCGAGGCAGAGCAGCAATTGGTTTATTTAGTAATATTTCAGCTTATTTATAATAATTCTTAACTCTAAAACTCTTATTTACTAGAATACATATTTACTCTAATTCTATGTACTGTATGAGGTACTACTCAGTGCAGTCAGTAACATACATACAAACATATGCAGCTCGCAGCTACAAGTAATGCCGTTACATACGCACGCACACATGTACTAAGCGAGGAGCTGCTAGCAATGCAGTCGCGCACGTTCACACATATAGTGCTAGCGTATGTAAGGCGATATGAAACTCTATAGCTAGTGCCGCTTATATATTTGGGGCGCGTGAGAAAGTGAATGTAATTATGAATACGTTGAATCTGCAAAATGTTTACATTCCACAGCCAAACATTTAGAAGTCGGCGTATGGCTTTGCTGTTGTTAGTGACATGCTCTGATATACTACACATCCTTTCCAAAAAAAAAAATCGTGAATACATATGAACGATTTTATAGCTGTGATATATTTAAGTGGTTTTGTTTTTATTTTTCTTGTACATTTCTGCAATTAATTTATGAGTGTTTCATTTGACAATTTTTCAGATTTTTATTGCTTGTCGTTTGTTTACAAAATTTTCTGTTGTGCCTGGTAATTACTTATGTATGTTACAATGTTTTCCAGTTTTGTTTATTTTATTTTCAAGTGTTGTCCACTTGAATAACTCATGTTTTTAGATGTTTTTTTACTTATTCATCTGATACGTTTTCTTTATTTGTAGTTTCTTTTCTTTTGTACAATTTGTATAAGTGTCGGTTTTTGTTTATGATGTTAATTACTTAAAACGTAAACAAAGTTTTATAGGTCGTAAAAAATTTATATTTGTAAATTTATGAGCTAAAATTTTGGACAAAGTGAAATTAATTTATTCAAATAGCTTAAGTCTATTCTTATGTATTATGATTTTCTTATTTTCTTTGCTTGAGGTGTTACTATTATTTAAATCTATGTTTTCTATGTTGTATGGAATTAAACTATAATTATTTTTATTATCGATATTTACTACTACATAGGGCCCTTTGTATCTACTATCTAACTTATGACCTGATTCATTCTTAACTAAAACTAAATCTCCTAAATTTATTTCTTTATACTGAATATTTTTGTCATAATATATTTTTTGTTTTTCTTTGGCTTCTTTTACCAATTTATACGCTCTTTGTTGAGCTACTTGCAATCTATATTTGATTTCTTTCTCATATGCCTCATAGTTATAAACTGGGCTAATTGTATTTTCTTTTAAAAATTCGTACGTAAGGGGTATTTTTCCAAAAACCAACTCAAATGGACAATAACCATGGACCGTGGATGGTGTTGTATTGTAACAGTATGCAAAATATTTGATATACTCATCCCAATCATCTTTGTCAATGGATATATAAGAACGAATTTATTGGTTGAAAGTTCTGTGACTACGTTCAACAGTGCCCAAAGTTTGATGGTTATATGGGGTAGAAGTCTTGTGTTCAATCTTTACAAGTTTACACAATTCTTCGAAGATGTTATTTTTGTATTCAGTCCCCATATCAGTTATGATTGTTTTCATACAACCATAAATTAAGATAAAATTTTCAAAAATTGCTTTGGCCACTGCTATCGCGTGTTTGCTAGCAACCGGAATTGCGATCAGATACTTTGTCAAATCACATACAATTGTTACCGCGTATTCATTTCCATTTATCGATCTTGGTAATGGACCGATTGTGTCAATCTGTACTATATCGAAAGCTTTCGTTGGCGTTTCAGTGATAGTCATTGGTTCTTTTAAATTTTATTTTATTTTTACTGCATTTTATGCATTTTTTCCAATAATATTTCTGATTTATTTTATTTGTAGTTCGATTGATTCCTGGGTGGCCACCATTAACAGGATCATCGTGATATTTTAGCAATATATTTTTAATTATTTCTTTATTAGTCACATGCATAACCTCCGGAGTTAATGCAATTGTTAAATTTTTGAGAACTTTGGTACCAATTTCTTTAAATGTGTTTACTCGAGTAAATTTATCTTTAAACAATTTGTCACCTAAGGACAACTGTATTTTATTTATTTTCAAATTGTCGGCTTCTTTCATTAGCCTGGCAAAGAATTGACCTAAATCAATTTTCGCCTCAACAATTGAATTATCAATATTTTGATTGCCGGCTTCTGTTGGAAGCCTGGCAAAGGATTGACCCGAGTCAACCTTCGCCTCAACAATCATATTATTAATATTTATTTCGATACAAATTTTCTTTCCTTTTCTGAAATATAATTTCGGAGGGTCGAAAACGAGCTGGACTAGTCTTTTTACTTCACATTTATTTAGCGCTTCATATATTTTTGGGTTCTCATTGTGACATTTTTTTCATTATTTTTATTATTAGAATTTTTATTATTAGAATTTTTATTGGTTTCCGATCGAGGCGTAACCTTCATTATCTGACATGCTTTTACTGACATGTCTTTCAAATCATTTATATTTATGCGTGATAATGCATCCGCAACGTAATTTTCTTTTCCAGCTATGTACTCAAAGTCATATTCCTCTAACTCCAGTCGAACTCTAGTCAATTTTGATGAAGGGTTTTTCATCGAAAATAAATATGTTAAGGCCCTCGTGAAGGGTTGACACCTTGCCGAGGTACGAGGGCTTAAGTCGATAGCCACAGGGCTGCACTGCCCTTGTGATCATAGCGCCGCCGGTACTACATCACGAGAGAAGCTAATCCTCTCTGGCGCGACGACTAAGATCTTCCCCCTCCCAATCCAGGGTGTTATGCGACCACGTGCCCATTGGACGTTTGCAGCCGGGAGGCAAATCGTGGCTGTAATCGAACGGAGCCTCTCTGATACCAGGCCGCCTCGGAGAGTAACTATGGCCTTACCGCGGCATGGGGCTCTGCCGCGGCGGACGACACATTCCCCATACTCTTCCTTTGACCCTAAACTGGCCTTGCCCGGCAAGGGGACGTACGAACAAGATGAAAAAAGTAATAAAAACCTTAAAACTAATGTTACAACCATGTATACTGCCCAGCAGAGGAGGAAAATGCTGGAGCAAGCGAGAACGCAACATCGGAGGACAAACTCCATTTCTTTATCAGCCGAGAGATCGACAGCGATGGCAACTACGAGTCGATCAGCTCTGGATAATAAGGGGACAATCCCCAAAGTAAGTACCGGTACAAACACGGTGAAGCCAACAACGGCTGATGCTAGAGCCCTAGTAAGTGCCGGTACCGAAACCAAGTCCTTAACATCTGTGGCAGTGGTCTCACGACCTGGCCCCAGAGATCCAAATAAGGGAACGACCGCGATGGCAACTACAGGTCGAAATTTACCCCAAAAGACATCTCCCAGTCGCTCTGAGTACTTGGACAAAAGAGCGGCCGCGAGGATACTGAAGAAATACGAGGGTATTTCACAAGAGACGCTATCGCCGAATGCTAGGAAGACGGTGGAGATGGCTGAAGCTATCTTACCGAACTTCCAAAGCGATTACGCGCCAAAGAAGGTTAATATAAATCCCTTCAAACGCCAGAGATCGGACGTGGATTTAAAACCTCACCCGAAGCGGCAGCAACACGCCCCCGTAATGGGTAAACTCAGCTTTGCTGAAGTGACTAAGGATAGGATCCTCATAGGCGTCATTGACCGAGGTAATGAAAACTGGGCCATCCCTAGGGACCAGTGGCGGTACGTCCGGAACTCTATCGGTAATGCCCTTCTCGACATTATGGATGAGTCTCCGGGTGCCACTCCGATGGGTCCTGATGCGGGATGGCACCAGGGCCGAATCAAGGTATTCGCTTGCGAGGATGCAAAAACTGTTGCACTGTACAAGGCAGCAGCTGCAAGACTAGGTGAGATCTACCAAGGGGCAAGAATCGAGGTTGTCGACTGGAAGGACATCCCGGCTCGGCCAAGGGCAAGAGCGTGGATTCCTGCTATCCCTGCTGAACCTGAGAAAATTCTCAGGATGCTGAGGATCATGAACCCGTCTCTCCCGACGCAGGACTGGGGTGTAAATCTGGTCGAGGACGCGGTAGGGCCTGATAGGCAAGTGGTCTTCACCTTGAATAAGGAGGCACTAGAGCCCCTTAAACGGTGCAATGGACGAGTGCACTACGGCATGGGTCAGATCGTGATCCACGTATACCGCGGCGATGCACAGCGCGCTGCTATTTCGGCTGCACCGGAGGACTCGGACATCGCAGCGCCGGAAGGGAGTCGGAGATGTCCGACTCGGAAAGTATGGTATCTGCCACGTCAAATGGCGAAGGAGCAGTGAACAGCTCGGAGATGGGAGACAGCCTGCTGGACGGGGAGGACCTCAACGTCACAGTGATAGCAGCTAGTCCTGAGCGCACCACAGTTGACACTGCCACAGTTAGTAGGATCTCTGCCACGCCAAACCGTGGTCTGAAGAAATCGTCGTTGAAAGATAAGCCTCCAGACGAGGTGGAACTCGACGATACGGCGGAGGCAGGGAAGTCTGAGCACTCTCATGTTGGTGGTGATTCAGATAAACCTGCACAAATCTAAAGCAGCCTCGGCTGCTTTAATCAGTCGTCTCTCTAAAGGCGACGTAGATGTGGTCCTCATCCAAGAACCCTGGGTCAACAGCTCAAGGATTTGCGGTTTGGGGACTAAGGGTTATAAGCTTATTCGAGCCAGCGAGGGGGGCAGGGTTAGAGCCTGTATTTTAGTTAAGTCTGAGCTGAATGCATTTCTCTTGCCCAACTATACCAATGGTGACGTTACAGCCGCCAGTTTAACAGTCGACAGTACCAGTCTGACGATGGCGTCGGTCTATATGGCCTACGACGCCGAAGAACCTCCGCCACAGAGGGAGGTAAAAGACCTGGTGGCAAATTTTTCCATGGGTCATCTTATTATCGGAACTGACGCCAATGCTCATCACGTCCAGTGGGGAAGCTCCGATATCAATGCTAGAGGAGAGTCGTTGTTTGACTATTTGTTAACAACTAACCTGGTAGTTTGCAACGTGGGTAACGAACCTACGTTTATTACTAAAACCCGTAGGGAGGTAATAGATCTCACTATTTGCAGCGAAGGCGCTTATGAGTGGGTCAGAAAATGGCGCGTTCTCGATGAGCACTCATTCTCCGACCACCGGTACGTGGAAATAGTTCTAGACTTTTCTGTTGAGCAGCCGGTTATGAAACGCAACCCACGTAACACTAACTGGCAGCTACACTATGAAATACTATCTAGGGACTTACCAGCACTGCCCCCACAAGTCCCCTCATCAGTAGGGGAGTTGGAGGATCTGGTAAAGACCTTTACAACGGCGCTCTCGAATGCCTTAGAGCAGGCTTGCCCAGTGCCAAAACCACGCGGTATATATAGGCCGCATTGGTGGTCCTATGACCTGGACTCGCTCCGAAAATCATGTAGGACACAATTTAATAAGGTCAAGAGCCTTGGCACGGAGACTCAATGGCTCGAATATAAAGTTAAACTCAGGGCCTACAAAAAAGCTCTGAGGCAGGCGAAGAGAGTATCGTGGAGAAATTTCTGCACTGGGTTCGAAAATGTCGACGATACAGCGAGACTTAGACGAGTGCTCTCAAAAACTCAAACAGCCACAAGCTATTTGCGCAAACCTGACGGATCCTGGACCAGCACGGAGAGGGAAACCCTAGAGCTGCTCTTGAATACGCACTTCCCAGGGAACTTGCATGAGGAACCCGTAGCACCTACAACAAACCTGGCTGTATACATACCCATCACGGAAGAAAATGTTAGGTGGGCGGTTAAAAGCTTCGAACCGTTCAAGGCTGCCGGGCCAGACTTTGTGCTCAAAACCTTCGAGAGGATAATAAATGACTACCTCTCCTCTACTATTGATAGCAACCTGATCTGTAGCTATCAGCATGCATACACCAAAGGCAAATCTACAGAAACTGCGCTTCACAGCCTAGTTTCTGTTATTGAAAAATCGCTGTATGAGAAGGAGTACTGTCTTGCGGCCTTTTTAGATATTGAAGGAGCCTTCAACAACATAAGCCCTGATGCTATAAACACCGCTTTAACAAGTCTGGGCATAAGCAGGTCTCTTATTGGACTTATTGATCAACTGCTAAGGGGTAGACGAATAGTTTCATCACTGGGCTCGGTTGACTTATCACGCTATGTCACAAGGGGAACGCCTCAGGGTGGTGTTCTCTCCCCGCCTCTATGGAACCTCACTGTCAACTCGATGCTGCGAGACACAAGCTGGGGGGGGCGGGAAGGTAGTGGCATATGCAGACGACTTAGCTATAGTCTATAGGGGCAAATTCCCACAAACCCTGTGCGACTTGATGCAAGTAGCTCTGCGAGAGGTTTCCTCATGGTGCTCGCGCTGCGGACTGAGCATCCACCCGGGAAAAGTAGAACTGGTTCTTTTCACCAACCGCTATAAGATACCACCGCTAACACTACCAAAACTGAATGACGTTCACCTGAACCTGGCTGACAAAGCCAAGTTCTTAGGCACAGTTCTGGATAGGAAACTAACCTGGAAGGAGAATGTCCTTCAGCGCCAGAAGAAAGCGTATATTGCACTCTACACATGCAAAAGAGCCATTGGAAAGAAATGGGGGCTCAGCCCCATAATATGCAAATGTATCTACACCGCAATCATTCGACCAATCATGCTCTATGGAGTTGTGGTATGGTGGCCTGCGCTGAGCAAGGCAACAAACCCTTATCTGCTAGGTAAAGTACACAGATCTTGCATGATCTGTATAAGCGGTGCGTTAAGAACAACGCCCAATGAAGCACTCCAGGCCATTCTTGGCATTTTGCCACTCGATCTGGAAGGGCACCGGGTAGCAGCAGCATCGGCTCTGCGTCTAAGGGAAACGTCCGGCTGGGGCGCAACCACTACTGGACACGCCTGTATTTTGGGATCCTATAGCTTTCTTCCGCTGAGCACAGATCGTTGTGCGACCACAACAGGCGGCCATCAAATCCCTTGGCTCTTGTTCGTTCAACTCTGAACTGACGCTCAGCTGTCGTCGATCTCTACAAGAGATGGCCCAACAGAATCGCGTGAACCTCACATGGGTCCCGGGGCATAGGGACATTGAGGGAAATTGTAGGGCAGACGAACTTGCGAGGCAGGGCACGACCAAGCAGGTTCTTCGGGATAAAGAGCGCTAAGGTATGCCGTTTGCCACATGCAAGCTTATGCTGAAGGAGTACACACTCCGCCAAGCCAACGAAAGATGCCTGCAATCTCCAGGATGCCGGATATCCAAAGAAACCTGGCCGAAATGGGATCATAAAAGATCAAGACAAATTTATGCCCTAAGGAGAAGAGAAATCTCCATATTAATAGGCGTATTGACTGGGCACTGCCTCATTGGTAGGCACGCAGAAAGACTTGGTGTGCCCTACCGACGATGCTGTAGGAGTTGTAAGGATGATGAGGAGGAGGAAACGGTGGAGCACCTCATCTGCAACTGCCCGGCTTTAAGTGGCGCGAGAATGCGCTTTTTGGGAGTTCCCTTCCTGGTTAGCCTACACCAGGTCACGGAGCTGGACATAAAGGACCTGATGGCCTTCATCAAGTCATCTAAATGGTTCGAGGAGGAGTAACGGTGTCGGTATAGGAATATCAGTCCCGGGATTCTGTTATGTGTAGAATTCCGTTAATACCGGGATTTTCCATATGACAGGGCCCCGGAACTTACTTTCCTAGTGTTGGTGGTAACACAACGGGCCTTTTAATACTGGCCTAGGTGTGCCTCTACGGTAGCCACTTGAACCTAACCTAATATGTTAAGGGGCGATGGTATGTTTTAACTAAAAAATTTCTACCATAAACGTATGGTCTGAAATAAGTGATTGCCCAATGGATTGCCGCCAATTCTTTTTCAATTGTTGCTTTATTGCTTTCACCTTTCGTGAATGCTCTTGACGCATAGGCAATTGGTAATTGTTTGCCTTCATATTCTTGACTAAGAACTGCGCCGCAGGCGAATCCGCTTGCATCTGTTGTTATACAAAATCCTTTACTGAAATCTGGATATTGCAAGATATTTGGGTTAATTAATGCCTCCTTCAAGTAGACAAAAGCTTTTTGACATTCTTCTGTCCAATCGAAGGAAACGTTCTTCTTACATAACCTTGTTAAAATTCTGGAATGTTCCGCAAAATTTGGAACAAATCTCCGGTAATAGTTACAAAATGCTACAAATCTTTTAACTTCATCTGCATTTTTTGGGGTTGGATAATTTAAAACAACTTCAAATTTACTAGGATCCGGCAAAATGCCTTTATTTGTGCACTTGTGGCCAAGATAACTAACTTCTTGGTTAAAAAATAAACATTTATCCGGATGTAATTTTAAATTATATTTTCTACAAGTTGAAAATACATCTCTCAAATTCGTAATCATGTATTTTTCGGAACATCCTAATACCACCAGGTCATCCATATATAGAAAAGCTTGGAAAGGCTTAAGGCCTGCAAATGCAAGAGACATCATTCTTTGAAACGAGTTTGGGGCTACTTTTAAACCATATGGCAATCTTTTGAAACGATACGTGCCATCGTCTGCCGTAAACGATGTTATGTCCCTAGAGTCTTTATGTAACTCAATTTGATGAAGGCCAGACATCAAGTCTAAGCATGAAAAATATTTAGCTCTACCTAATTGATCTAATATATCATCAATTCTTGGCAATGGGAATTTATCTGCCGTTAACTTTTTGTTTACCTGCCGGTAATCGACTACTAATCTCCATCTTTTATCATTTTTGCCTGGTAGAGGTTTTTTGGGTACAAGCAGAATGGGGCTATTATATTCTGACATAGACGGCTCTATAATGTCATCTTCAATTAATTTATTGACGTGTCTACTAATTTCGCTTTTATGAGCTTGTGGAATTCTGTAATTTTTTACATAGACTGGATTATTATCTTTCATACGTAATTTTTGCTTGTAAAAATTATTAGTGGTAATGGGTTCTGATTCTAGTGAAAATATGTCAATAAATTCTACGCATAGTTCATTAAGTTGTTCAGTAACAAATTTTGGAAAGTTTTTATTTAATCTTTTTAATTTTTCTTTAGTATTTTCTACTGTTTCCGGTTTATTTTTTACTACTGTGTAATCATCTAAATTCTCTGTGTTAATTTTGAAGTTTTGAATAGTTACGTTTTTATCTGTTGTATTTATGACTCTAATAAAGGTTTGCTTTGAATTTACTAAGGTGTTTGCTATAAAAATACCTTCGGATAATTTTTGATGGGGTATCAATAATTCAGAATTGCCATTTTCAATATGAACTTGTCGGATTACTTCCGATCTTGCTGGGATTGTTATGCAATTTACGGTTGGGTTATTTGTCATTTGGATTATTATGTTTTCTGGGTAATCATATGGACGTAGTATTAGGCTGTCCCCGTTTTTATTGTAATCTAAAATGCAATTATATTTTTTAATAAAATCAAGTCACAAAATTCCGTCACATGGGATTGGAAATGTATCTTCCACTATATGAAATTTGTGTTTAATTAATAGGTGATCATCCTTTAAATCTGCTGTAACCGTGCCAATAGTGCTTGTTAAACCATGACCAATGCCCTTTAGATCAGTTTTTTGAGAATAATTAATGGTGACATTATTGTCAATTTGACCCTTTTTTATAATTGATATGTCCGCTCCTGTATCAATCATGAGGGTTGAAATAGAGTTATTTAGAGTTGTTCTTGAGGATATATAGCTATTAAGGTGCAGATTGAAGACATATAGTCTTTTATTTATTGAGGTGGAGTTTGCTGCTTTTCCTGTTGGTTTACATTTCTGAAATTTCTAGGGTTATTGCGATTAGGACCGCGTGATTGATTTCCGAAATTTCTTCCGGATCTTTGGCTGTTATTTCTATTATTATTATTATTATTATTATTAAAATTATTGAAACGTGCTGGAAATATACGCCTTTGGTTACCTCTGTAAGAGTTATTTTGGTAACTTCTGCGGAAACTACCGCGAAGATAATTTTTTTGGCGAATGTGCAACAATGAATTAGGGTTACCCGTAATTTCTGTGCAGCTGTTTGTAAATTTTGATATCGCCTCGTTCATTGAGGTGAACGTTCCAGCTTGCATAATTGTTTTCACCTTATCATTGGAACAATTTTTACACATAGCTTTTACAGCAGTTTGTGTAGCATATTTCGTGGCTAGGTCTGTTGTTAAGCCGTCAGATATGTATGCTCCCTCTAGTGATTTTGTCAATTTTTTAATCTCTGCAGTATACTGATTAGCAGTCTTACTGCGCTGTTGAATGTTCAGGAGTTTTGCTGTTATAACTTCAACTGACTCACCCTTTACTTTATTTTTTAGTTTTAGTTTTATTTCCTGTATTGACTCTTCAGCGCTTATCAAATTTCTAGCTGTGCCTTTTAGCTTTGTTTTTATCATGGACACTGTTAAAGCCTCATGTTCCTCCTTGATTTGTTCGAGGATATCAAGGGCATCCAGAAAACTCGATAAGTTTTCTGGTTTGCCATCGAACTCAGGTAAGATCGATGACGCAGTTTTAATGAATGATGTCGCTGGTTGCGCCATTTCGGTGTCCGTTTGGGAATTTTGTCCTACTTGGGCGACAATATTTGTTTGAGAAAATGTTTCTTGTTTCTCAATAATCTCAGTCTGAACAGATTTATCAGAATCAGAATGAACTTTTTCTTCTTGTTCTAGTTCCTCTTCTGAAGTATCTTCCAGCAATTTGGCGTCAAAATCTATTTCAATGTCTTTTTCATAAGATTTTGGCACTATGAAGTCAATTTCATATCTTGATAATGAGTACACCAGTTTGTCTCTGATAGACGAGAATATTTGGCATGCTTCTGTTTGGTGAGCTTTTGTTAAATAATGGTTAGTTCTTTTCAATATTTTTCCGCTATTATTTAATGACAACAAAATGATATTCAGATGTTTCTTTATCGTTTCAATTTTAATTTTTGTATTTTTACATATGCATTTATATGACTTTTCCGCGTTTATTTTTTCTTCTGAAAGTTCCCTCAAAATATCGTCCCATTTTTCCATTTGTATTACTTATACTTTGTCCAGACCGTCTGCGCGGCTCTGGTATTTCTTTTTTAAAATTTTATTGTGGACTGAGTATATTTTGAGGAACAAACTGGTACAGGTGCAGATCGTCACAATCAGTAGCAAGATTTTTATGAATTCCAAAGCTTCAGTATGGTCAACAATTTTAATGCTATTGACTACATTCGCATTTGGAGTATCTACTTTAGAAGTTTTTCCCCCCATATTAAGAATCAGATAGACAAATGGAAATGGTCTTTACATACTCTTTTTTTTTTCTCTCTAAAAAAAATTTAATAGCAAATTTTCGAGTTAAAATTTTTATTTTTATTTGTTCATAAGTTTTTTCTTAAGGGTTTACTTTTCTTATAAGTCTAATTAATTCTTCTTCCAAAGTGGAAGGATATAAAAGGTCTTCCATTGTGGGTTTTCTACCCATTCCTATAAAGGACCATAATTGTTTTATTGCTTCATTTATTACGTGACCTTGACTTCCGAGTAATGTCCTCGTTTTGACGCTCTAATTCGTCTACGATTTTGTTTATTGCCTCGTAGTCAAGATCATCGGGCAATGCACAATCCATGGAGATAGATTGCAAGTAACTATAAAATAATATATAATATTTTTTTTTTTGTTTAAAAATTTGTATTCTTCGACTGTTTTCTTAAAATTTGAATCTCTCTTTTTAATTTTATCTTTAAATCCCTATTAGTACCAGTGGCGTGCCATCCATATAAGCCGAAAAGCCCGGCTTGCCTAGCTAATCCCCTATGAGCTACAATATGTATGTTCATTTGGCTTCTTAAAAGGATATCCGGGTTTTATTTCCTTGCCTGCCACCTACTACCTAAAATGAAATTTGTTTTTGTATGTATCTACAATTTTAAAGTGCAAAGCGCGCTACTCAAAAATTATTGGCGCATATTTTAAAGTAGAAAAAAAGAATTCAATAGTGGTAGGTGCTGTAATTCTTTTTTATTTGCCAGGCACTATAAAACGTAAAAAATATATTTAAGATTTCTTAGCTTTTGCAATGTACCTAAATGGGAAATATTGCGAATAAAACTTTTCCCTTGGATTGGAAAAGCTTACAAAATCTGCCAACAATAACGTGCCTATTAGCGGAACCTCAAATATCCTGAACTCTTCTTTGTCTGAAATGTTCTCTGGCAGCAGTAAGTGCTTTCGTTGGGGTTATAAAGACTGGGGCTTGCCTCGGTTGATACTCGTAGGCACGCCACTGACGTTTGGGGAGACCTCGACTGAGATGGAGGATGACTTGAACTCCCTTGGGGTTTCCAATTGGCTTCAGTTATCGCTAAAAAGGAATGACTGGCGTGCTTTGATACGAAACGGCCAAACTTGCCCAGGCGGTTAAACGTCATTATGACGCAAGCCAAGATTAGATAAAACTATTTCCAGCTTAAATCTCGAAGATAGGCCAAATACAGTTTTACAAGCTATTGAACTTTGTGGAAAGGAAATTTTACCAAATATATTTAATTTACTGAATATTCTAGTAACTCTTCCTATTACAACATGTGAAAATGAAACATCATTTTCATCACTTCGAAGACTGAAACGTATTTAAGAAGTACAATTTCCCAAGAGCGATTAAACGGGCTATCACTTCTCTATATGTATAGAGAACTTACCCCTTCAGTGGAAAGAGTTGTAGACAAACTTGATTCCCCAAACATAAATTTAAGTAAAAAATACTCAGGTACCTACCTAACTAAGTTCTTGTAGATATTTTTACATGCAGGTATGTTTGTATGCATCCGCCACCCTTTCATAGACTCCTTACACACAAAACATGTTGTTTACAAAATTTGCGATCGCATTGTTTTTTGAACTTGTGGAACATTTTCAAGATCAACCCTACACACCTACGCGCAAAAGGGTGTCCTTTTATTTCGCATGGCACAAGGTCGAATTCAGGTACAACAGGATATGGATGTATCTCTAAATTTTCAAATTATTTTTTTTACTGTTGATTTGGAAAACACATTTTTTAATAAAAAAGTATTCGAAGAATAACAGTTACAGAGCGGCAGTGGCGTGCCTACGTGTATCAATCAAGCAAGCCCCAGTCTTTATAACCCCAAACGAAAGCACATACTGCTGCCAGAGAACATTTCAGACAAAGAAGAGTTCAGGACATTGGCGCACTCAAGGGGGGGGGGGGGGGGGGGGGGATTTTGTTCGTGTGGGAATGTGTATATAAGAAGCTGTCTTGGTGTTGTAGGTAAATTGTATGAGTTTTTCAATACACCTAAAAGGCAGTGTGTTTTACAGGATTGTCTGGAAAAATTAAAGAAGCAAGCACTTAACTTAGCCGATATAACTTTGAAAGATTTATGTTGGATAAGAGAAAATGCCGAACAAGAGTTTAGAACTTTGTTTAATATTGCTCAGAAGCAAGCAGAAACGAATGGCTCCACTTTTAAAAAACCAAGGGTTTCTAATACGAAGACATTAGGCGTCGAAACTTTTTAACGTCTTTTATCTCTACATCCCATTTTAGATGCATTTATTTCTAGTCTCAATGATAGGTTTCTCAGGTATAAAGACTTACTCATTTGATTTAAAGTTCTTTTTCCAGAAAAGGTGTTTACACTTGACGATGATGCTGTAGTTACTTTAAGGAAGTTGTATAATTTTTATTCCGATGACTTGGAAGGAGATTTCGAAGATTTTAAAGCAGAAATATACGTTTGGCCAGTGGCGTGCCTTCCATATAAGCCGAAAAGCCCGGCTTGCCTAGCTAATCCCCTATGAGCTACAATATGTATGTTCATTTGGCTTCTTAAAAGGATATCCGGGTTTTATTTCCTTGCCTGCCACCTACTACCTAATAGCTGTTAATAGCATGGAAACATACCTACAGCTTTTCCTGCCACCTGCCGGCTGATAGCCCATTTACATAAAATTATTTCAGTGCGTGATGGCCATCTCTTACTTACTTAAAACAGCCTTTAACCTCCTAGGCAATGACGGCCATCTCGCTTTTACTTATTGGCTTTTACGGGGCTTTCAAAACCAGTACGAATCTGCGTGCTGAAGCAATTGTTTTTTTTTTTAATTTGGAAGTAATTTTATATGAAACTTTGAAGCTGGCTTCTGGCTGGTGTTACCGTACGCTATAAATGCTTACGATAAAACGAAAATGAAATTTGTTTTTGTATGTATCTACAATTTTAAAGTGCAAAGCGCGCTACTCAAAAATTATTGGCGCATATTTTAAAGTAGAAAAAAATAATTCAATAGTGGTAGGTGCTGTAATTCTTTTTTATTTGCCAGGCACTATAAAACGTAAAAAATATATTTAAGATTTCTTAGCTTTTGCAATGTACCTAAATGGGAAATAGTGCGAATAAAACTTTTCCCTTGGATTGGAAAAGCTTACAAAATCTGCCAACAATAACGTGCCTATTAGCGGAACCTCAAATATCCTGAACTCTTCTTTGTCTGAAATGTTCTCTGGCAGCAGTAAGTGCTTTCGTTGGGGTTATAAAGACTGGGGCTTGCCTCGGTTGATACTCGTAGGCACGCCACTGATTAGTACATAGGTTTATTTGTTGGTACAATTCGGCTATTTGCCTTCTTTTGGCATATTTCTGACCTCATCTTTTCCAACTATTACTTGAGCCCTATATCTTTTTCTATACTCTTCTAAAGTCAGTGGCTGAGGGCCTTGCCTGACTTGTTCTTCTTTGATTGTTTTTATCGCTTCCAGGCCCTGTTCAACTATACCCGAAAAGACTTTGTCAAATTGTTTTTGTGTTTTTATGGACTCTTCTGACATTATTTTAGTTCTACAATAATATTTTTTTTTAATAATATTTGGCTGATTAGAAAAAAAAAAAACAATGCGAAACGGCAACTATGTGGTGCCCTTCTAGTTTAAGCGGCCGTTAGGCCAGCCATAATTGAAAAAAAATTTTCTTATACCTCAATTGGTGTTCTTAAAAAGCCAGTTCTTCCAAATTCGGCAGGATAAAGTAGCATAATTTTAAATCTCTTGAATCGAAACCATTGATCAACATAACGGGATATGAAGTAATGCCCGTCCAAATTCGGCAGGAATAAATGCACGTCCAAATTCGGCAGGAATAAATAATAAGTGCACGTCCAAATGCTGCAGGAATAAATGCCCATCCAAATTCGGCAGGAATAAATAATAAATGCACGTCCAAATGCCGCAGGAATAAATGCCCATCCAAATTCGGCAGGAATAAATAATGAATGCACGTCCAAATTTATTATCCTGGTTTTCCTGCCTTTGAAAGCTGGCACATCGCTAAGAGAGCAATATTTGCCGTCAGTATCAAGGCAGGATCGCCATAAACAGTAAAATAATGAAAATTTGGTTGCCTGTTGCGAGGCAGAGCAGCAATTGGTTTATTTAGTAATATTTCTGCTTATTTATAATAATTCTTAAGTCTAAAACTCTTATTTCCTAGAATACATATTTACTCTAATTCTATGTACTGTATGAGGTACAACTCAGTGCAGTCAGTAACATACATACAAACATATGCAGCTCGCAGCTACAAGTAATGCCGTTACATACGCACGCACACATGTACTAAGCGTGGCAATGCAGTCGCGCACGTTCACACATATAGTGCTAGCGTATGTAAGGCGATATGAAACTCTATAGCTAGTGCCGCTTATATGTTTGGGGCGCGTGAGAAAGTGAACGTAATTATGAATACGTTAACTCTGCAAAATGTTTACATTCCACAGCCAAACATTTAGAAGTCGGCGTGTGGCTTTGCTGTTGTTAGTGACATGCTCTGATATACTACAAAGGGTTTTGAAGTCATCCTCCACTTGTTGTTTCCATCTCAGTCGAGGTCTACCCTTTCCTCTGCTACCGAGTTCGGGTATCGATAGGAAAACCTTCTGTGCTGGTGCCTCCTTGTCTATACGCATAACATGACCCAGCCAGCGGAGCCTTTATGCTTTAATTCGCTGGACTATGGTCAGGTCTTCGTTAAGCTCGTACAGCTCATCGTTACATTTTCTGCGATACCCACCGTTGGCATCACTTTTCTCTCAAATACTCCAAATGCCATCTCATCTTCTCTTGACACTGTCCATGATTCAGAGCCGGACTGGTATGATACGAGATTTATAGAGCGTGATCTTTGTTTGTCGAAAGAGGAATTTACTTCTCAATTTCCTACTAAATCCAAAATATGACTTGTTGGCAAGAGTGATTCTCCGTTGAATTTCTAGACTGATATTATTTTCGGTGTTAATGCTGGTTCCCAAATAGACGAAGTCCCTCACAGTGTGAAATCGACAAAGAGATGGTGCGTGTATATTCTCTTATCTTGGTTCTTCTCAGGATTTTGCGTGTCGTGAAGATCTCGTCGATGGTAGACTTACCAGGTCTAACGCCACACTTAAAAGGTCCAATCAGTTTGTCTACGGTGGGCTGTAGTCTTCACACAATACGCTAGAAAGACCTTATATGCGATATTAAGAAGACCGATTCCGCGGTAGTTCGTGCGGTTAGCGGGATTGCCTTTCTTGTGGATTGGGCAGAGCAGACTCAAGTTCCAATCTGGAAGAATGCACTCGTCCGACCATATTCTGCTTAAGAGCTGATGCTTTTTATCAGCTCTTCGCCTCCGTGTTTGAACAGCTCGGCGGGTAGTCCGTCTTTTCCAGGCGCTTTGTTGTTTTTGAACGGGGATATAGCTATCCTCACTTCATCATAAGCAGGTGGTGGGACGGCTTTTCTATTGTCAGGGATTGTGGCATCGGGTTCGACGTCTCACTCGCAATTTAGCAGTGAGGAGAAGTGCTCCCTCCATAACTTAAGTACATTCTGTACGTCAGTTACCAGGTCGCCATTATTGTCCTTACAGGAACTTGTTCCAGTTGTTCTTGCGGGCTCGCTGAAACCCTATAGTGGCCTCGCGGCGGTACGTAATAAGTGAGAGATATGCTTCTATTGCTCGGTTACATCGTTAGGTCAGAGAGTCCTCCGATAGCAGGTGTGAGAGTCGAGTGGAAAAATTATCAGCTGTCTGTGTCGTGCGCAGCTACTCGACGTCAAACTTTCCTTCCGCTACTGCGCGCATTTTCTTCGCTGCACAGAGGCGTGTGCGTATGTTGGCTGCAATAAGATAATGGTCCGAGTCGATGTTGGGACCACGTCCAGAACGTTGAAGTTATGTCTGCCGTCGATCACGACATGATCAATCTGGTTTCTTGTTCTCTGATCGGGGGACGTCCAAGTAGCCTGGTGTATTCGTTTATGCTAGAACCTGGTACTACTGATGACCATATTGCGAGCAGCTGCGAAGTCAATCAATGTTGTATCGTGGTAAATAAATTTTCCAATTGTAGAACCGAAGACTCACGATTTGTATATCATGTAAGGGGCAGCGATCATATGTCTGTTCAAGTTGATCATAGAAGGAGTCCTTCTCTGCGTCGTCCGTCTCCTCGGTCGGCGCATAGGCGCAGATAAATGTTATGTTGAAGAACCTCGCCTTGATGGGGATTGCGCTAGACGCTCGTTCACGGGTGTGAACGGTAGTACTTGGCGGCGCAGTCTCTTTCCCACCATGAATCCTAGACCACACGCTTTGCCGCTTGACTGGCCACTGTGGTAGACGTCACAAGGTCCGATGGTTGTCTTGCCTTGCCCCGTCCATCGCATTTCCTGTAGGGCGGTGATGTAAACATTTACATTAACGAGGACATCAATCAGCCGGGCAGCGGTACCATCCCTTGAAAGGGTCCGGACATTTCAGGTACATGCCCTAATACCATTCTTATTGTCCTTATTTCATTTTGCCGGGTCGTCAACTTTAAAGGGGTTCTCATCCGAGGTTTTGTATATCGTTTCATGGGACTTGATTTTTACGTGAAGTGCGAGCCGCTTGCTCCAAGACAGACACCCGCTTTCAGCCGCACCACTTGGTACAATACAGTTCATTCAATTCGGTGTTTTTCTTATATGCTTACCCCCTTATTCATAAAAAATATGAAAGGTTTATCAAGCTGTTATTAATCAAAATTTGTATGAAAATGTCGTTTTAAAAAGCTTTATAAACCAATTTTATTTTTTATGAATATTGGGGTTAGTCTGCTAGCATTCATTACAACAAACCTTAAAACTTAGACTGCATTTTTGTTACTAAATATAAATAACTGACTCTGTTTGATAAATGGGTGTAAAATTAAATTGAATTAATTGAAACCGATTTCTGACACTTAAGTAAACTAAAAGCTTTCTTTTTTCAACTATGTATGTTCAGTGCAAAGAAAATTCTGAAGTTTTGAATGGTACCACTCGAACAATCACTTTACAGACGTTAATGAACGCAAATATTCTACAACCAGGAAAATCTTTAATGACAATAGATTACTTGGGGCAAAAGTTCGTTGGAGATTTGATGGCAGATGGCAAAATAAAGTCACAAGAAACAGAAACACTATTCCTCACGCCAAGTGCTTGGGCAATGTATTGTAAGCGTATTATAAATCCCGAAAAGAAAAGTGGCTGTGGTTGGGCATCTGTTAAATATAAAGGGAAAAAACTAGATGCTTACAAAAACTCTTGGCTACGAAAATGTTCTTTGCAGAAAGACGTCAACATTGATGATCTCGACTCAGGTAAGGTTAATACATATATACATACATATAAAAATGAAATGGTGTATAATTGTAACGCTAAAACTCGAAAACGGCTGAACCAAATGAAATACTTCCTTTGGGGGATTTGTTTGTTATTACCACGCGCAGGTCATGTCTTAAAATCAGAACAAAATATTAAGGGGGCGTGGCACCTCCCATACAAACTGAATTTTTCAAGTTGAATATCTTCAAAAGTGTTTAAGGTAGGAACATGAAAATTGGTACAGAGCTACAGGATAACAGCACCACTCTCACCTATAAAACCGGAGGTTATCCAATAAGGGGGCGTGGTACCTCCCATACAAACTAAATTTTTTAAGCAGAATATCTGTGAAAGGGTTCAAGGTAGGGACCTGAAAATTGGTATAGACCTATATGGTATCAAAAGCCTTCTTACACATAAAAGAAGGGGTAATCGGAAAAGGGGGCGTGGCACCTCCCATACAAACTTAATTTTTCAAGGTGAATATCTTCAAAAGTGTTTAAGGTAGGAACATGAAAATTGGTATAGAGCTATAGGATAACAACACCATTTTCACCCATAAAACTTGGGGTTATCGAAAAAGGGGGCGTGGTACCTCCCATACAATCTATATATATAAAAATGAAATGGTGTTCAGTCGTTACGCTAAAGCTCGAAAACGGCTGAACCAAATCATATACTTCCTTTAGGGGGTTTGTTTGTTATTACCACGCGCAGGTCATGTTATAAAATCAGAACAAAATATTAGGGGGGCGTGGCACCTCCCATACAAACATTTTTCTTCAAGGTGAATATCTCTAAATGGGTTTAAGGTAGGGACCTGGAAATCGGTACAGACCTATAGGATAACAACACCATTCTCACTCATAAAACTGGGGGTTAACCAAAAAGGGGGCGTGGCACCTCCCATACGAATGAAATACTTCATAGTCGATATCTCTGGAAGTATTCATGTTAGACCACTGAAATTTGTTAAGGGATTATATGAGATCGACCCCTACCATCTCCAAAAAAGCTGGGGATAACGAAAACGGGGGCGTGGCACCTCCCATACAAATGAAATATTTCATAGTCGATATCTCTGGAAGTATTCATGTTAGACCACTGAAATTTGGTAAGGGGTTATATGAGATCGTTCCCCACCACCTCCAAAAAAAAACTGGGGATAACGAAAAAGGGGGCGTGGCACATGTCAGACGAATGAAATACTTCATAGTCCATATCTCTGAAAGACTTATGTTAGACCACTGAAACGTGGTTAGAGGTTAGATGAGGTCGATCCCTACCACCTCCAAAAAAACTAGGGTAACGAAAAAGGGGGCGTGGCACCTCCCATACGAATGATATACTTCATAGTCCATATCTCGGGAAGTGTTTAGGTTAGACCACTGAAATTTCTTGAGGAGTTAAATAAGATTAATCCCATCATCTCCAAAAAAACTGGAGATAAAGAAAAAGGGGGCGTGGCACCTCCCATACGAAGGAAACATTTCATAGCCCATATCTCTGCAAGTATTTATGTTAGACCACTGAAATTTGGTGAGGGTTTATATGTAATCGATCCCTAATACCTCCCAAAAAACTCGAGTTAACGATAAAGGGGGCGTGGCACCTCCCATACGAATAAAATACTTCATAGTCCATATCTCTAGAAGTATTTAGGTTAGACCACTGAAATTTTGTGAGGAGTTATATAAGATCAATCCCGGACACCTCCAGAAAAAACTGGGGATAAGGAAAAAGGGGCCGTGGTTTCTCCTATATGAAGGAAACATTTCATAGCCCATATCTCTGCAAGTATTTATGTTAGACCACTGAAATTTGGTGAGGGTTTATATGTGATCGATCCCTAATACCTCCCAAAAAACTCGAGTTAACGATAAAGGGGGCGTGGCACCTCCCATACGAATAAAATACTTCATAGTCCATATCTGTAGAAGTATTTAGGTTAGACCACTGAAATTTTGGCGTGGTTTCTCCTATATGAAGGAGATAGGGATATGGTTTAAATAGATATAGGGATCGGGTTAGAGAAACAGACAGGGAAATAAATTTGTGGCAGGACAACGTCTGCCGGGTCAGCTAGTATACATACATAAATTCAAAATTCCATTTTCGCGAAGCGTACTACGCTTGTATGTTTTTGGGGCAAACAAACGGTGAAGTTGTAATATATTTTTTTAGGTTTTTTTCTTCAAATTTCGGTTTTATTTTAAAAGCTAGGCTCTTTCGACTATCCATTCTCAAACTATTAGAAAAAATAGAGGTACACAGAGAAAAATGAGCTGGTTATATCAACCAAATATGGGTTGATTCAACCAAAATCACTGTCAATTCTTATCCATTATTCAATGCTGTTGATTCAACTGCATTGAAACTGTTAACCTAAAGTTAACAGTTAAGCTGTTGTTTTAACAGTTAAGCTGTTATTTTGTTGTTCTAGGGGTTGCTGGTTCGATTGTCGGTGAAGTCAATATCAATTTTTTTTTTAATAAGTATTTTTAACACCGAAAAAAAATATTTTTCAGAGTTCTTATATTGACTTCTCCGAGAATCGGACTCAGGTCTCTTGAACCCAGGTATCGCATACTTATTATTCTAAATGACACGTTGCTTTGTTGCCTCCACCGAGAATCGAGCTCACACTGCTTTGACTGCTGAACGGAGATGACTACCATCAGGCCATCGCGTACTTATGCTGGCCGACGTCTAATTGCCGTTTGGTTGTATGACGCTTGTTTACGCCACATAAGTTATAATTATTTCGTTCATTTCATATTATCTGCATTAATTATCGCAGGAATATTCGGAATACATTGATTATAATTGCATAAGCAGATGGGGATTTTTTCCAATGACAGTATCTTCCCTGTTGGATTAACTGCAGAAGTTGTATTTGTATTTATATTTATTTGGTAAATTCATCCTGGCACAACAATTTGATACAAAATTATTTGATAGTGCTAGTCGGTAACGGTATAAAATAGGTACAAATTAAACTTTACACTTAATGCTAAAAAAAAAAAAGAAACATGACTTAAGAAAAATGCTTTCAATATTAAATATTTATAACAATAAACGAGTAGATAGGTACATAGCTCGATAGAGAGAAGATAGATAGATCGATATGAGAGAGACGATAGATAGATCGATATGAGGAGCTCCAAACCAAAACGCAACAAGTGTACACTGAATTGGTGCACACATGTTGCGCTTTGGTTTGAAGGTCCTCAAGTGTAGACCAGCAATAGAAGGTAGCGAGAGAATAAAAAAGTAAATAAAAATAACGAGCGTTAGAGAACACGTAATTATAACAAATTACCATCTTAATTATCTTGGCTGTTATAGAAACTATCTAATTCTTTAATGAAGTCTATTATTATTAGTCTTACCCCCGAATTCTGTAATTTTGTCTCATCTCAAGTCACAAAAATTGAGATTTGTCGTTTGAGGTTTGATATGGACGAAATGGAATTGGAACACAAAATGTCTCTATTAGTGACTATTGTCTCTATTAGTGACTAGAGACAGCTTACGGAATTCTGGGGTTAGTCTAGCAGGGAGAGAGTTCCAAAGACGTATAGAAGTTATGAAGAACTGGGAATCAGATATTACCATTCTATATCTGAAGTGGGCGAGAAGCACCGATCGAGAAGATTGAAGAATCTATATCGGAGATAGATATTCAGGTTCCTTGGTATATACCAGTTTGTGGAGAGTTGTGAGCGTTTTAACTTTTATGAGGTTATCTAAAGAAATGTTTAGCAACTTTTTAGCAATTGTACTATAGTGTCAGCAAACTTAAACTTAAATATTTAGCAAAAGTCTGGCATCCCCCACTAGCATCAATCACATGATGCAACCTTGCAGCATGAGTAAGGAGTCGAATGACGTGGACGATTCTGATTGGTCGGTTCGCCCGTTATTCGACTCCGTTAAAATTTGATCGCTTCGCAACAAGTGCGTAGCGAAGGACAAAAATCAGATTTTTTGTGACAACTGAAGTGGCCGGTCGTGCGATGAAGCAACGCGCGTATAAAGAAAATAAATAGTGTAAAAGAAAACCTAACTTAAGAAACATAAATTTAAAATTAAAAGAACTTGTGCAAACTAAAGGGAAATATATTTAAGAATAAAGAAAACAAAAAAGAAAAAACAATTAAAAGAACTCTGTTTAATTAAATGCGGTTAAGTGTGGGGGCTGCAAGCCCAAGTAAGTGCGGCGTAAAAATGCCAGCTTTATATGGCGACCGTGGGCCGAAGCCTGTTAATGGCGTCCAAAATCCGGGGAAAGGCAAAAAGCCTCCCAATCAAAATTTATTAATTTAAAACTTAACTAAAATTCGGAAAATTTACAAAAAAATATGAACTGAATTTTTAATTTAAATATCTACCAAACTTATTAAAAACTTCTAAAAACCAAAAAAAAAAAATTACAAGAAGAAAGTATGAAATCAAATTAATTACAAAAATTCAACATTACAAAAATCTACAAAATTCACACATGGTCGGAAAAATAAATTGCATCCATAGTGGCAGTGGTTTTGGCAGTGGATAGTGATAAAAATGAAAGTAGAAACAAACAGTGGCGTGCCTTCCATATAAGCCGAAAAGCCCGGCTTGCCTAGCTAATCCTCTATGAGCTACAATATGTTTCAAAAATGTATCGTAACAATTTCTTTAACGTTTACATTTGGTTTCACTAACTGCCAATAGCATAAACATATAAATAAAGCTCTTCCTGCCATCTGTCGGCTGATAGCAAAACAATTAACATAAAATTTTTTCAGCGCATATGATGGCATCTCTTACTTGCTTACTTAAAATAGCCTTTAACCGCCTAGGCGATGATTGCCATCTCGGTTTTACTTATTGGCTTTTACCTGGCTTTCAAATCCCTTACTAAAATGTCTTTTTGAAGCTACAGTTTTTTTGAATTTAGAAGAAATTTTGTATGCAACTACGAAGCCAGCTTCGTGCTGTCGTTACTATAAGCACCTCATCTGCAACTTCCCGGCTTTAAGTGGCGCGAGAATGCGCTTTTTGGGAGTTCCCTTCCTGGTTAGCCTACGCCAGGTCACGGAGCTGGACATAAAGGACCTGATGGCCTTCATCAAGTCATCTAAATGGTTCGAGGAGGAGTAACGGTGTCGGTATAGGAAAGTCAGTCCCGGGATTCTGCTATGTGGAGAATTCCGTTAATACCGGGATTTTCCATATGGCAGGGTCCCGGAACTGACTTTCCTAGTGTTGGTGGTATCACAACGGGCCTTTTAATACTGGCCTAGGTGTGCCTCTACGGTAGCCACTTGAACCTAACCTAACCTACTATAAGCTTTAAAGCCAAACTGGATATGTATATACATACATATCTACAATGTTAATGTGCAAAGAGCTCTACTCAAAAATTATTGGCGCATATTTTAAAGTAGAAAAAAAGAATTCAATAGTGGTGATTGCTGTAATATTTTTTTTTTTTGCTAGGCATTATAAAATATAAAAAATATTTTTTAGGTTTCTTAGGTCCACTTGCACGACGCCGAGTTATCTTTTTAGCTCAGAGTTAAAAATATAAATTTTCGTTGTGCAAGTGAGCCTTGGCTTCTGCGATGTATGTAAATGGGAAATAGTGCAAGTAAACCTTTTCCCTTGGATTGGAAAAGCTTAAAAAATCTGCAAAACAATAACTTGCCTATTGAAGAAACCTAAATGTTTAAGTTTTTCCCCGTGTGCAAAAGTCGATAAATATCTATCCTGAACTCTTCTTCCTCGTCTGAAATGTTCTTTGGCAGCAGTATGTGCTTTTGTTGGGGTTATAAGGACTGGGGCTTGCCTTGATTGAAACACGTAGGCACGCCACTGGAAACAAAGACATCTAAAAGAGAAAATATACCCGCTAATAATACAAATAATTAATAAAGAACAGAGATAATAAGAAAATAAGTACTTTTATAAAACAAAAACTAAACGGAAGCAGAAATAATACATAAATTAAAATCAACTACAGGAATTTGAAAAACAACAAAAACTAAGATATACTTTGTAAAACTGTACCAAAATTCTGTAATGGAAAATTCCACTAGCCACGCCACTTATAATAACGGCACCTCAATAAGATAGCGGCAAATCCAGCCAGCAAAAATGGCGTCGCCTCCCAGTTGGTGCACCCTGGGTAACGCTAAATGACCTACATAGCCTGCACGGCTAGTTTAGTTTCTTGTATTGCCGGATCTACGAGAACGGTACCAGTACTTGTGCTGTACCCATCGTGCCGAAACGACCCGGGCCGTTTTCTTATATCGACCCGGCCAAGAGCAATACACTCAAGGTGACCCTGTCTGACATTTAGGCAGGGCTACACCTCGTTACAACAACAACAACAACAACAAGCCGCAGCAGACCAGCAGAAGCAGCAGCAAGTGACCACGAAGCGCAGCAGTTGGTATGAGATTTTTTTTTTCTCTCTTCAATTTTTATACTCACTTTCATACTTTTCAAAGTCAAAAAATACTATACAAATTGCTTAAAATTACATCTTTCAATATCTATACGTTTCAAATTCGATATTCATACCATTTTCTATTATATTGAACTAAAAAAAAAAATATATGTATATGATTTTCAATTTTCGATATCTAATTACCATACTCATCAAAATGTAAAATATAGCATTAATTTTCAAAATTTTCAAAAGCAAAACTACTTATCATAATTATTACAAAAAAAAAAAAAAAAATATTCTTTTACATTTTTTCAAAACTTTAATATACATACGTACAATACATACAAATTAATTGAATTTCACATACTTTTAGGTATATGTGTAAAATTTTGGGTAGGCTTGCATTGCAAGTGAGGTTTTTTTATATTTTTTTCCAACAGTCGAGAATAAAAATATACCAGCCTGTTCCGGTTACGAAAAGTTCGATTTGAAAGTTCGAAAATTTAATCGAATTAAACCGGAACACGCTTGCCGATTTCCTTTTGCAAAGCCCATTCTGGGGGGCGAGAAACCACAGACCAATTGTCCTTTTAAGGGCAGCCTGTCCATTGGTTAGCTGGCGGGGCTAACCTAGTAGGGGGACAGTCGGTAAGTCCGGCTAAGTACGGCACGGAAGGGGGTAGGCATTTCTCTGTCCTTAATCGAGGAACTCCGCAGACCGGATTTTCCCTGTTTTTCCCAGACCTGCATAATCACTCTGCTTGCATCATAACATTTAAAAATATTCTTGTTTCCATTAAATTTTTCATCATTCCAGCGTTCTTCATTTCGAAGTTTGAGTTTTTCAGTATTTAAATTTCATTTTCAAAATTTTAAAGTTTTCTAAGTATTTCAATTCCATTTTTGATAACAGCGAAATATTTTTCTGATATCGTTAGAAATTAAAAGTTACTTTGATAAAGTTGTGCAGGTCTGTTGGAAAAAAAATTATATAAAACTTTACACCAGATTTTCCTATTTACATATACACCGAATGTGACAAATTACCCAGATTTACACAATTTAACCTGATTTACTTATTTAGTTTACTTGGATTTACAAAGTATTTACCTGATTTACAAAAAAAAATTTAAATTAAAAATAAAACCATACAATTTTGATAAAAGCGGTGCGTCCGTTTGAGCCCTATACAAATATTTGCCATTTTATTAATTATTGCGTTTAAATAATAAATTTTCAATTAAAATTCACCACTTTTGCAATAGATTTCAAAGCTAAATTTTCAATAAATATATTCAAATAAACTATTCAACCCAATTCCTATTTCCGGTTTTGCATGTAAAATTTTCAACTAATTCCGATCGTTGGATTTGGATTGTGGACAATAAAGCACAAAGTAAATAATTCTAAATATTTCTTTTCATTAACTAATTATTAAACTTTGCCATCTCAATAAAATTCACTAGCTAAAGTTTTTTCAATAAGCATTCGTTAACCAATTTAATTATAAAATCTAAAGTTTTCAAAAATACATACAGCCAAGTAAAATCATTCATCAACAAATACGGGTATTATCTAAAACCCATCCATTCAAATTAGATTTCACATAATTTTTTTTAAAATACAGCGTTAAACTTAAATCAGTTCTATAATCAACACTCAGATTTTCATTAAATTACGGGGTAATTCTTTCAGTGTTGTTATTTTAAATCCCACTTATCTTCCAATTCTGCATCAAGCATAACCCATTTTCAAATAGTTCTTTCATTCAAATTCAATTTCAATTAAAGTCAATTTCTACAAAATTTTCATAAATAAATTTCACATATTTTGCTCCAATAAAATCTTAATTATTTATGTTTCCGTTTCAACATATATGGACCTAAGAAACAGGAAGATAGTTTCAAAAAATTCAAATCAAAATTCAGATGTCCAAAAACCAGATCAAGAGTTAGATTCCGAAAAACCAAAGCAAGATTTAGATTCCGAAAGTTTTTCAAACTCTTCAAAATCCACAATCGATTCTTATTCTGCTAGATGCTCCTTGGCTGAAGACTTTCGAGGATTTAATAACGACTCTCTTCCAGGACAAATTTTGCCTTCTAATTCAGTTTCTAATCTCAATTCATCTCCTAACGCCAATACAACTTCTGATTTTAATTTAAACTTTAACAATTCAAATATGGCTACAGCTGAGCAGAAAAAATCATTCATAGGTACTTGCGCCTCGATTATGCGAGAAAACTATAGCGGCGACCCGTTATCACTTGCTTCATTCATTGATAAAATTGAGCTAATAGAAGAACTATCTGATCCAAATTTAACGCCTACATTTATTGCATTTTTAAAGTCGAAACTCGAAGGCAAAGCTCGCAAAGCTTTACCTACGAATATAGAGTCAGTCAGCCAAATAAAAGAAGCGTTATGTAGAAAAATTAGGCCAGACAACTCTAAAGTCGTTGCGGGTAAAATTGCGGCTTTACGAGTTAATAATAACAATTTTTCTGAATTTTCGAAACAGGCGGAAGAGCTCTCGGATTCGCTAGAGTGTTCTTTAATCATTGAAGGTATGACACAGGAAAAAGCCCATGAGATGGCGGTTGAACAAACCATTAGCGTTTGTAGATTAAATAGTAGGTCAGATATGGTGAAATCAATCCTTGCCTCAACAACCTTCAAAGATTCAAAGGACGTTGTAGCGAAAATGATTATAGAGTGAGAACAGGAAGTTAAAGAGCGGCAAGTGTTAGCGTTTCGGTCACGTCCGATAAGATATAGTAATTTCCGTGGAAACTCTAGAGGCAACAGTAATTTCAGATATAACAACAATAGTAATTATCGATTTAACAATAACGCAAATAGGAATAATAATACAAATTTCCGAAATAACAAGAAAAGTAGATCCGGAAAATCTAAAAATCGCAAAGTAGATCCGGAAAATCTAAAAATATCGAATATTGCAACAAGAAATAATGGAGTGGTGGTTATCCATAGTGAAAATAACGATGAACGTGAAAAGATCAAAGTAGCAATTGAAAAAAATATTGGGAAAGAATACTCTGTGAAAGTGCCAGAAGTGATTCACCCAACCTTTATAATCTTAATTTTAAATATGACAGCAAAGTGTTGATTGATAAGATAAAAAAACAAAATGAAGATATCAGCGAAAGTTCGTTAAATGTTGTTAAGATCCTAGAAAGAAAACGAGAAAATTCAGTGGTCTATGATGCTATTATTGAAATTGAAAAGGAGAATTTTAGTAAAGTTCTTACAGCAGAGGGATTAAATGTCGGCTGGGAAAGATGTAGAGTGTACGATGCAATAAATGTACTACGATGTTACAAATGTAAAGGATTTAATCACAAAGCTACAAGCTGTAAGAATGACGAAGCTTGTCATAAATGCCATGGAAAACACAACTCAAAAACGTGTGAGAAAAGTCCAATAAACAAGTGTATTAATTGTATTATAGCCAAAGAAAAATATAAACTGCCATTAGACATAAATCATGACATATTCGATAGGGATTGTCCATGCTATGTGAATAAATTGCATATAAAGATGCAGAAGCTTGGGTATTAGCCACTAACAGATGACGAAGTAGTCGATGGTATAAGTAAGCAAAACAACAAAACAAAATAAACAATAATAAAGATAAGAACGAAATAAAGTGTATCTACTTAAACACAAATAGTATTACAGCAAACAAAGGTGAACTTGAAGTAATGATAGAGAAAGAAAGCCCAAATATTGTTTTATGTGCTGAGACCCATACCACCAGAAATGTAACTGAGGTAGAGCTAAATATCGTTGGATATAACCATATCAGGTGTGATTCTCATAGTCGTCATACAGGTGGTGTCCTTATATATATACATAAACAGATCGACTTTAAAGTAATATATAAAAACAGTGTAAACAACAACGTATGGATTGTGGTGATTAAAACAATAAAAAGCCCGATTAACTGGCAAATCGGCGTAGTATACCATTCGCCAAATGCGAGCCACACTGAATTTATAAACTATATGGGCGAAATAATCGATGAGCACTTCAGTGAAAATTTAAACAATATAGTTATCGGTGACTTCAACATAAATGTAAATACCCAATCTTCGCACTCGAACCAGCTTACTAATACGTTCGCAGCAGCATCTATGCAGCAACTAATTGACTTTAACACGAGAATCACCGAGTCATCTCAAACCAAAATAGACCTTCTGTTTAGTAATAGTGATAACATTAAAGTACAACATCTCGAGAAGCATAAGATATCAGACCATGAGACAATCTGTTTCAAAATGCCAACCTCACGATGTTATAAAATGAGAGTGTATGAAAATCGCCTGTGCTGGGATAACTACACAAAAGAAAACCTGATAAATAACCTAAGGAACTTCAATATAGCAGAACTATCGAACTGCGATATCGGACAGAAAATCCAATTAATACACAATGTCTTGTGTGAAATAATGGAAGTACTAACATTTGAAAAACGAGTACAAATTAAACTTATGAATAAATGGTACGACCGCGAGCTAACTGAGTTGAACAAAGTGAAATTCGAACATTACAAACTGGCATTAAGAACAAATATATGGGTAAATTATATTGATATCAAACGATATTACAAAAAAATGGTGAAGATTAAAAAGAAAAAATATATGGAAAATAGAATCAATAATAATTGTGATAATCAACGCCTAATGTGGAAATGTCTCAAAGAAGCAGTCAACATGAACAATGAAACATCTCAAATAAAACGAGTATTTTACAATAACATTTTCATCGAGGAAGACAGTGAAATTGCCAATCAACTCAACCAATATTTTGTGGAAAGTGTTGAAACAATTAGTAACAGCATCGATAATATTTTACCAGGCGAAGCACACAGCGACATAAATAGATGCCCATTTCAATTTAAACATATAAATGTTGAACAGATTATGCAAGCAACGAAGAGATTGAAAAATAAGTATGGTGGAAAAAAACTATTGGCAGAAGGCGTAATTAAGGACAGCATGGAGTACCTGGCTCACGCATATGCGTGTATTGTGAATGAAAACTTAGACAGTGGTGTTTTCCCGGAGTGCTGGAAGACCTCTACAATTGTGCCAGTAGAAAAAGTTAAAGGAACAGTGAAACCTGATGAGATACGACCGATCAACACACTGCCTAGCGATGAGAAACTTATGGAAAGCATTGTAAAAGAGCAGCTACTGGAATATATTAATGAACACGAAATTATTATCAGCGAACAATCGGGATTCAGGTCTAAGCACTCCTGTGAAACTGCACTCAACTTGGTAATAGCAGAGTGGAAAGAAAGCATGCCCAGTAAACAAACAGCAGTGTCAGTCTTTCTTGATCTTAAAAGAGCCTTTGAAACCATCGACAGGGACATCATGCTGACGAAACTGCACAACATCGGTGTACGTAGCGTTGCAATTAACTGGTTCAAAAGTTATCTTGATGGAAGGAAACAGCGGACAGTAATACGAAATGCAGTATCGGACGAAGTTAACATTGAACTAGGCCTACCGCAAGGATCAGTACTAGCAGCAATTATGTTCATCATCTATATAAATGATATAAATACCTGTATTGACCACTGTAAAATACGACTCTTCGCGGATGATGCTTTATTAACTATAAGCTGTCCATCTTCAACTGAGGCTATATCAAAAATACAAGCTGACCTAAACAACATATATAAGTGGTTATGCCAAAATAAACTCAAAATAAATGCAGAGAAAACGAAATGGATGATTATGCGAAGACAATCTACAGAAGAGCAAAATGTGATGCTAAAAATAGCTGATACCCCTATACAAAAAGTGAATCAAATAAAATATTTGGGAGTAATAATAGATGATAGACTGAAGTTTCATGAGCATTTTATATACACGGAGAAAAAAATATCAAAAAAGATAGGCTTTATGATACGATCATGTAAATACGTTAGTAGACATTACAAAACATTGGTTTATAGATCCATTATAGAACCCCATTTCATATATTGTCCCACGATCCTCTTCACATTGGCATCAACACACATACATAAACTACAAATAAAGCAAAAAAAAGTGATGCGATTTATACTCAAAAAACGCTTTGATACTCCAATCTCGGAAATGCTGGAGAATTTGAACTGGCTTAGTGTTAAACAAATCATTAAATACCACACTTTGAAATTTATACACAACATGAAGTTAGATAATCTGCCGAACTACATAAAAGACCGAGTGAGATACATATAACAACGAGGTGCACCGATATCAAACAAGAAATATGAACAATTTTCATTTGCCTATTGTAAGATCTGAGTTTGATAAAAATAGTATATATTATGAGGGGCTAAGGGCATATAATGAGCTACCAAGTGAGATAAAAGACTGCAATAGTATTACCAATTTTAAAAAATTATTATTTAATTACTGTAAGACTCTACCTTTTAGATAATGTCATTGTGATAATAAAGATATAATCTAAGTCAAAAAGACTGTAATAAATAAATAAATAAATAAAATAAATAAATTATAACAGAGGCAATAATCGCAATTATAATAGAGGCAATAGCAATTCCAACAGTAGCAATAACAATCGGTCAGTAAACAACAGAAATTTCAATAATCAGGGTTCAAATTCTAGAAATTCAGCCAATGTTCGATCTTTAAACTCCGAAGACCCTCAGGCGCGAACACTGGGGGAGCAGGAGCAGTTCGACTAAACAATTCTCATACAATATATTGTCTAAATTTAAATTTTTCCGATTTCGTCGAAGTCGCTTGTAGCGATTCTCACAAAATGTGTTCCTTTCTAGCAGACTCACAGGCAGACATTTCATTAATAAAAATTTCTAGTTTGGCAAACGATGTAATAGTAGACGACAGTAACGTAATAAATATAATAGGCGTAACAACAGACACGGTAACAACACTAGGAACAGTTAATACAAGTATAATTGCATCAAATAAATTTTTTCCTCTGACTCTTCACGTTGTCAATGACAACTTTAATATTCCTTCGGACGGTATAATAGGGAAAGACTTTCTAAAGACGAACAAATGCATAATAAATTATGCTAATGACACAATTACATTCGGACAAGGGACAGGAAAGGTAAATATTTCAATTTTGCATAGCACTTCAACAAACACTCTTGTAATTCCACCAAGATGCGAAGTTTTCGTGTTTTCAGTTTGTAAAATTCTACAAGTCCAGTTTTCATAGATTCGCATGAACTTTGTAACGGTGTTTTCACAGCCAAATGTATCGTTGATACAAAAAACCCAATTTTAAAAGTTATCAACACCACCGACGAGGTAAAGTACGTAAAAGATTTCAATATTCAAACCGAAGACATAAAAAACTTCAACGTCTATCGCATTAATGACACACCTATTGATTCAAAACGCATAGAAGAGCTTAAATCAATTTTAGCAAAACAAATGCCTTCTTATGCTAAAAAGAAATTACTTGATTTATGTTTGAAATATTCCGATATTTTTGCACTAAAAACCGACTTAATCATCATCATCATCATCATCATTTATTGGCGCTTAACCGCCTAAGCGATTTTGGCCGTTGCATATCAAAGCACGACAGTCATTCCTTTTTAGCGATAACTGACGCCAATTGCAAACCCCAAGGGAGTTCAAGTCATCCTCCACCTGTTGTTTCCATCTCAGTCGAGGCCTCCCTCTTCCTCTGCTGCCGAATTCAGGCGACGATAGGAAAACCTTCTGTGCTGGAGCTTCTTTGTCCATTCGCATAACATGGCCCAGCCAGCGGAGTCTTTGGGCTTTAATTCGCTGGACTATGGTCAGATCTGCGTAGAGCTCGTACAGCTCATCGTTAAATTTCCTTCGATACTCGCCGTTGGCATCACGGGAAGGACCATAAATCTTCCGGAGAACTTTTCTCTCAAATACTCCAAGGGCCATCTCATCTTCTCTTGACATTGTCCATGAATCAGAGCCATACATCAGGACAGGTATGATGAGAGACTTATAGAGCGTGATCTTTGTTCTTCGAGAGAGGACTTTACTTCTCAATTGCCTACTCAGTCCAAAGTAGCACTTGTTGGCAAGAGTGATTCTCCGCTGGATTTCTAGACTGATATTATTTTCGGTGTTGATACTGGTTCCCAAATAGACGAAGTCCCTCACAGTTTCAAATTTGTAACTATCAACAGTGACATGGCTGCCAAGGCGCAGGTGCGCCGATTCTTTCTTTGATGACAGCAAATACTTCGTCTTGTCCTCGTTCACGGCAAGACCCACTTTTTTCGCTTCCTTATCCAGTCCAGAGAAGGCAGCGCTTACGGCGCGGTTGTTAAGGCCAATGATATCAATATCATCGGCATACGCCAGCAATTGCACGCTCTTGTAAAAGATTGTACCATTGCGGTTTAGCTCTGCTGCTCGAATTATCTTCTCCAGCATCAGATTGAAGAAATCGCACGAAAGGGAGTCGCCCTGTCTGAAGCCTCGTTTGGTTTCAAATGGCTCAGAGAGGTCGACTTAATGACGATTAATAATTTCTACGAACAAAAACTTAGATTAACTGACAAAAATCCTTTCTATATTAAAAATTACCGTTTGCCATACACTCAACGTGAAGAAATAAATAAACAAGTTGGAAACTTATTACAAAATGATTTAATCGAACCTAGTTTTTCAAATTATAACAGTCCTTTAATTTTGGTACCGAAAAAAGATCCAACCGGCAAAAAATCGTATCGCATGTGCATAGATTTCAGAGCAGTCAATAAAAAGCTTATAGCCGACAAATTTCCATTAGCATGTGTAGATGACATACTCGACAATCTTGGCAGAGCCAAATATTTTTCAACTTTAGATCTTTTTTCCGGTTTTCACCAAATACCACTTCACCCTAATTCTAGAGATGTAACTTCTTTCAGTACAGATCGAGGAGCTTTTCGTTGGAAAGTTTTACCTTTCGGGTTAAATATAGCACCAAACTCCTTTTCTCGTATGATGTCATTAGCATTTTCAGGCATTTCACCAAATCAGGCTTTTATGTATATTGACGACGTTATCTCGTCGGTTGTAGTGAGACACACCACCTAAAAAATTTAGAAAAAGTTTTCGAAACATGTAGAAAGTTTAATTTAAAATTAAATCCCAACAAATGCAATTTCCTTCGTTCCGAAGTAACTTTTCTAGGCCATAAATGTACATCAAAGGGTTTGCTGCCAGATGAGTCAAAAATAGACGCTATCAAAAGATATACTAAGCCAAAAGACAAAGATGCGGTTAGGCGATTTGTCGCATTTGCAAATTACTACAGGCGATTTATACCACATTTTGCGTCTCTGACAGCGCCTTTAAATCGTTTAAGTAGGAAAAAGGTTGAATTTGTTTGGGATGAAGCTTGCGAAAACGCTTTCGAAAAATTAAAACTTGCATTAATGTCTCCTCAAATTCTACAATATCCTGACTTTACAAAAGAATTTATAATTACAGTAGATGCCTCTAAGAGTGCGTGTGGTGCTATATTGAGCCAAAAACATGGTGATAACGATTTACCAATCTGTTTCGCGTCAAAATCTTTCAATAAAGCTGAACAAAATAAAGCAATTATCGAATTAGAACTTTTGGCAATACATTTTGCTATTAAACATTTTCGGCCGTATGTTTACGGTACACATTTCACGGTAAAATCAGATCATAGACCATAGTCTATCTATTTAATATGAAAGATCCTTCCTCGAAACTCTCAAGAATCAGATTAGATTTATCGGAATACAACTTTACAATCGAATATATTAAAGGAAAATCCAATGTAGGGGCTGACGCTCTTTCACGTATTAGTATAGACGAAATAAAAGATTCCACAATGCATGTTTTAGCAGTTCAAACGCGATCACAGAGTAAACGAACGGAGTTAGATAATAAAGATGATAATTTAAATGATACATTTTGTGAAACGCCTAAAGTACAAGTTTATGACAAATTTTCATACAATTTTTCAAAAAAGATACCGCGAATAAAGTCGACTATACAATTTAACAAAAATAATGAGATCTCCGATATACAAATTTATGCGCATTTAAAACATAAAAAACTTAACTTAGTTAATTTTGAGAATGCTAACGGAAAAACTAATCTAGATGAGTTATTTTCGAGGCTTGAAAAAGCAGCCGGCAGTCACAATATTAAACAGTTAGAATGGCCAAAAAATGATATAATTTTCAATAAAATTTCAATTACTAATTTTAAAATCAGCGGTAATAAAATATTAAAATCATTAGAAATAATATTGACAGACCCAGTAGAAACTATATTCGAAACAGAGCAAAAACAAAAACTGATGAGAATTTATCACGAGGACCCACTGTTAGGCGGTCATTGCGGTACAAAGCGATTATATGCCAAATTAAGAACAAAATATTATTGGAAAAATATGACAAGAGACATTGCGAAATTTGTGAAAAATTGTAACAAATGCCTTTTAAATAAAGCAAAACCAAAAACAAAGGAAAATCTCGTTTTGACTCCTACGCCTTGCCAACCGTTTGACATAGTAATTGTCGATACAATAGGTCCACTTCCAGAATCCAAATATGGTAACAAGTTCGCTGTTACTATGATTTGTGACTTTTCTAAATACCTGGTAACAGTAGCTGTACCAGATAAATCAGCAAAAACTATTGCTTGTGCTATTTTTGAAACCTTTATATTAACATATGGTACAATGAAAGCCATTAGATCCGATTTAGGAACCGAATACAAAAACGAATTATTCTCGGAAAAGACAAAACTTTTAAATATTAATCACGCTTTCTCAACAGCTTACCACCAAAAGAGCTTAAGTTTAGAATGCAAAAATCCCATAAAATGGCAAAATATTTGATAAATAAACATAAAATTAGAAATAAAGAATTATATGATAAAACGGCTAAGCCTTTAGAAATTAAAGTTAATGATAGAGTTTTAGTAGAAACAGAACCAAGAAACAAACATAAAAATATATACCAAGGTCCCTACATTATAAAGAATATTGATGGACCAAATGTAACGATTTGTGATACAAGTAATAAAAATGAAAAAACTGTTCATAAAAATCGAATACAAAAAATTAATTAAATTAATAGTATGTACTTTTACTCCTTTTAACTTTACTAAATATTCGGTTAGGGGTCGTGCATATATGACGTCACGCTCTTTGAGGGGGGAGGGGTCTGCGATTTGTGACGAAATGTGACATTGGGGGAGGGGGGGAGTAGCACTTACGTGATGTCACGTTATTTTTTGCATGTTTTCTAGCGTGCAACGTCCATGAACGTTTTCAAATTTAGCACGTTTTCATTCTTTCGATTGGCAAATATTATTTAATAATTAATATAAACATTCTAAATATGTATCAGATTTTATGTCAAATAAATATTGAATTTATATTTATTAAGGGTGTGATGTGACATTCGAGGGGGAGGGGGGGGGTCTGGAGTTTGTGACTGGGTGTGACATGGGGGGAGGGGGGGTCAAAAACTACCAAAAATCGCGTGACGTCATATATGCACGACCCCTTAGATATAAATATATTTTAAGAATCCGCCAATGAAGGCTAAAGAAATCAAAATTTTTCAATGTAACCAAAAAAAAAAAAAACAAATACAGATCCTACAATAAGAATAGGAAAATAACCGGTCACTTCAGATTATCAACCTAATATTTTAAAATTAATTTTTTTTACAAATTTCAATTCTAACTTTTAAAAGTTGCACTGTGGTGAATGAACGAGTTCCGGGGTAGAACCACCCTAATGCTAGCAAACTCGTTCCTTCATAACATTACAACAAAGTACTAAAGCCTAAAGAAGAATATGGCAAGAGTACTCTCACTCTTGGCAAATTCTTCTTTTCTAAAGGGGGATGATATAGTGTCAGCAAACTTAAACTTAAATATTTAGCAAAAGTCTGGCATCCCCCACTAGCATCAATCATTGCATCAATCACATGATGCAACCTTGCAGTTTGAGTAAGTAGTCGAATGACGTGGACGATTCTGATTGGTCGATTCGCCCGTTATTCGACTCCGTTAAAATTTGATCGCTTCGCAACAAGTGCGTAGCGAAGGACAAAAATCAGATTTTTTGTGACAACTGAAGTGGCCGGTCGTGCGATGAAGCAACGCGCGTATAAAGAAAATAAATAGTGTAAAAGAAAACCTAACTTAAGAAACATAAATTTAAAATTAAAAGAACTTGTGCAAACTAAAGGGAAATATATTTAAGAATAAAGAAAACAAAAAAGAAAAAACAATTAAAAGAACTCTCTTTAATTAAATGCGGTTGTGTGTGGGGGCTGCAAGCCCAAGTAAGTGCGGCGTAAAAATGCCAGCTTTATAGTACGTCGTCAGCATAAATGTGGATATTACAATATTTAAGAAGACTAGGCAAATCATTTATGTAAAAAACAAAGCGATCCTTGGTCGACCCTTGTGGGGCACCTCTTACAACACTAACGAAGTCAGACTTTCTGCTGCCAACACTTACTGCCTGGGTCCGCTCGGCCAAATAGGACCTGATGAGGGCTGTTGCACAATTGGAAAAGTTAAAAAGGTTGTCCAGCTTTTTACAGAGAACGTTGTGGTCGACAGAGTTAAACGCTTTTGAGTGGTCGAGAAGAGTTAGAAAAGCAGTACAATTTTTATCAACTTGTTCTCGTATATCCTCTATCACCGATAGGCGCGCTGTTTTACAGCTGCCATTGACTTGAAACCAGACTGGGCATCAGAGAGAAGTTTATTATCCTCCACATAAGTATTTATCTGACAGTGCAAAATTCGTTCGACGACCTTGGATAGCAGGTGATTTGAATCTCAACCAATTCAAAGATAATTTTTATTTGTGAATTGAATCTCAACCAATTCAAAGATAACTTTTATTTGTGATTTGAACATTCAACCAATTCAAAGATAAATTTTATTTGTGAATTGAATCTCAACCAATTCAAAGATAATTTTTATTTGTGATTTGAACTTTCAACCAATTCAAAGATAATTTTTATTTGTGATTTGAATTTAAACTTATTCCAGGATACCTTTTATTTGTGACTTGATCTTCAACCAAGCTAAAGATACTTATGTACTTCTCCATTTTTGAGTTGATTCATGCAAAGTGGGAGAGAGCAAAAATACATGAATGTTTAGCGAACAAAGTACCTGGGTGACCGAGCTTTCTCGGTGTTTTCGATTTTGTCGCATAGTGTGGTTGCTGAGTGACCGCGCTCAATCCCGACTCTTGCGTCCTCGTTCGTGCACTCTGGGCAACGTTGAGCTACCTAGGCTCGCGGCAGAAAGAGAGGGAGCCCCGGGGGGGGCCACTCTGACATACTTGGTTTAAGGGCTCACCGGGGTCTTTTTCGCAGCGTCTGTACACCAAGAGGTGCGGCTGTAAGCGGGCGTCTGTCTTGAAGCAAGCGGCTCGCTATATAAATGTGCAAAACTTTTCCCTCCCAATCCAGGGTGTTATGCGATACCGTGCCCATTGGACGTTTGCAGCCGGGAGGCAAATCGTGGCTGTAGTCGAACGGAGCCTCACTGATACCGGGCCGCCTCAGGGAGTAACTATGGTCTTACCGCGGTATGGGGCTCTGCCGCGGCGGACGACACACTTCCCCCTACACTACCCTTGACCCTAAGCTGGCCTTGTCCGGCGAGGGGTCGTACGAACAAGATGAAGAACACACAAAATACAAAGCAATTAACGACTTCGTTTACTCCGCAGCAGAGAAGAACTATGCTGGAGCAAGCGAAAACACAACGCCGGAGGACAAACTCCGCCTCAAAGTTAACTGGGAGGCCGACAACGATGGAAACTACGGGTCAGTCATCCCCCAAACTGCTATCAAGTAAGAGTGACTTGATGGGAGCAAGCAACAGTGCGGCTGCCTACGCAGTCAAGCAGAAAACGGCGGAAGCTAAGCTTCCATCAAGCGCTGGTACGAAACCCAATCTCTTCACATCTGGGGCAATGGTCTCACGACCTGGTTTCAGAGTTTCGAAAGAGAAGGACGACGCCGTAAAGGGAGAGACCGCGATGGCAACTACGAGTCTGAATCCCCCCAAAGAGGCATCTCCCCGACGCTTTGCGTACTGGGATAAAAGAAAGGCCGCAAGGATCCTTAAAAAATATGAGGGAGCATCGCAGGAGAAGCTGTCGCCGGAAGAAAGGAAGATGGTGGAGGAAGCGAAAGCTCTGATACCAAATTTCCAGAGGCCCTATGTGCCTAAGAGGGTGAACGGTAATCCCTTCAAACGCCAGAGATCGGACGGAGAGGTAGACCCCCATCCGAAGCGGCATCAGGTCAACCCCGTAGTGGGAAAACTCAGCTTTGCTGAAGTAACCAAGGACAGAATCCTTATAGGTTTCATTGACCGAGGTAAGGGGTCGTGCATATATGACGTCACGCGATTTTTGGTAGTTTTTGACCCCCCCCTCCCCCCATGTCACACCCAGTCACAAACGCCAGACCCCCCCCTCCCCCTCGAATGTCACATCACACCCTTAATAAATATAAATTCAATATTTATTTGACATAAAATCTGATACATATTTAGAATGTTTATATTAATTATTAAATAATATTTGCCAATCGAAAGAATGAAAACGTGCTAAATTTGAAAACGTTCATGGACGTTGCACGCTAGAAAACATGCAAAAAATAACGTGACATCACGTAAGTGCTACTCCCCCCCTCCCCCCATGTCACATTTCGTCACAAATCGCAGACCCCTCCCCCCCCTCAAAGAGCGTGACGTCATATATGCACGACCCCTAACGACCGTTGGTCCATCCCCAAAGACCAGTGGCTGTATGTCCGGAATGAAATGGGCAGGGCCCTCCTCCACTTAATGCGTGAGTCTCCGGGTAGTCCGCCGCGAGGTACTGACGCGGGCTGGCACCAAGGTCAGATCAAAATATTCGCGTGCGAGGATGCAAGAACTGTCGCACTGTATAAGGCAGCAGTTACAAGACTGGGTGAAGTCTATCCAGGGGCAAGACTAGATGTCGTCGACTGGAAGGACATTCCTGCTCGGCCAAGGGCAAGGGCATGGATTCCTGCCGTCCCTGCAGAACCCGAGAATATTCTTGAGATGCTGCAGGTCTGGAATCCGTCTCTCCCGACGCAGGATTGGGGCGTCAATCTGGTCGATGATGTGGTTGGGCCCAATAGACAGGTGGTTATCACTCTGAATAAGGAGGCGCTCGAGCCCCTTAAACGGTGCAACGGACGAGTGCATTACGGCTTGGGTCAGATCGTGATCCACGTATACCGTGGCGATGCACAGCGCGCTGCTATTCCGGACGCTCCGGAGGACTCGGAGATCGAGGCATCGGAAGGGGAAGCAGAGGAGTCCGACGCGGAAAGTATGTTATCCGCCACGTCAAATTGCGATGGTGCTGCGAACAACTCGGCGATAGAAGAAAGCCTGCTTGACGAAGAAGGCCTCGACGTCACGATCGTGGCTAAACCTGAGCACACTAACGTTGATGCTGCTTCAGACAGCAGGGTTCCCGCCACGCCAAATCGTGCAGGTGCTCTGAACAACTCCTCGTTGAGAGACAGCCCCCGGAACAGGCCAGACCTCGACGACACGCTGGCGGCAGGGATGTCTGAGCTCTCTCATGTTGGTGGTGCTTCAGATAAATCTGCACAAATCTAAAGCAGCCTCGGCTGTTTTAAGCAGTCGTCTTTCTAAAGGCGACGTAGACGTGGTCCTTATCCAAGAGCCCTGGGTCAATAGCTCTAGGATCTGTGGATTGGGGACTAAGGGGTACAAGCTCATCCAAGCCAATGATGAGGGCAAGGTCAGAACCTGTATTTTGGTAAAGTCTGAGCTAAACACCTTTCTATTACCCAACTACTCAAATGGTGACGTTACAGCTGCCAGCTTAACAGTCGGCAGCACCAGCCTAACGATGGCGTCGGTCTATATGCCCTATGACGCCGAAGAACCTCCTCCACAAAAGGAGGTGAAAGATCTGGTGGATAATTTCTGTACGGGCCATCTTATTATTGGAGCTGACGCTAATGCTCATCACGTCCAGTGGGGAAGCTCCGATATTAACGCTAGGGGCGAGTCTCTGTTTGACTACCTACTAACAACTAACCTGGTGGTTTGTAACGTGGGTAACGAGCCTACTTTTATAACTAAAGCTCGTAGGGAGGTTATAGACCTCACTGTTTGTAGCGAAGGTGCTTATGAGTGGGTCAGAAAATGGCGTGTTCTTGATGAGCATTCATTTTCTGACCATCGGTACATAGAAATTGTGTTAGACTTTATTGTTGAGCAGCCAGTTATGAAACGAAATCCACGCAACACTAACTGGCAGCTACATAACCAAATATTAGCTAGGAACCTACCAGTATTACCTCCACAAGCCCCCTCATCAGTGGGAGAACTGGATGATCTGGTAACGACCTTTACAACGGCGCTCTCAAATGCCCTAGAGCAGGCTTGTCCAGTACCAAAACCACGCGGCAAACATAGACCCCACTGGTGGTCTTACGACCTGGATTCGTTCCGTATATCATGCAGGAAGCAATTTAACAAGGCCAAGAGCATCGGTACGGAGCCTGAATGGCTCGAATATAAAGCTAAACTGAGGGCCTATAAAAAGGCTCTAAGGCAAGCGAAGAGAACTTCGTGGAGAAATTTCTGCACCGGGGTCGAAAAAGTCGATGATACAGCGAGACTTAGACGAGTGCTATCAAAAACTCAAACAGCCATTAGCTATTTACGGAAGCCTGACGGATCTTGGACCAGCACGGAAGGGGAAACCCTGGAGCTGCTCCTGAACACACACTTTCCGGGGAACTTGTATGATGCACCTGTAGCATCTGCAACAAACCTGGCGGTAAACATACCCATTACGGAGGAAAGGGTAAGGTGGGCAATCAAAAGCTTTGAGCCGTTCAAGGCAGCCGGGCCAGACGGGATTTTCCCCGCACAACTTATAAACACGCTGGAAATATCAGCTAAATGGCTGGTAGTTCTCTATTCAGCCTGCCTGGCTCTTAATTACATTCCGTGCTCCTGGAGAAGCGCCACGGTAGTCTTTATTCCAAAGGCTGGAAAGGCCTCACACTATGAGCCTAAAGACTACAGACCGATCAGTCTCTCGTCTTTTGCACTTAAAACCTTCGAGAGGATAATTAGCGATTATCTCTCCTCTACTATTGATAGCAACCTTATTTCTAGCTATCAACATGCATACACCAAAGGTAAATCAACGGAAACTGCGCTCCACAGCCTAGTCTCTATTGTTGAAAAATCATTGCACGAAAAGGAGTACTGTCTCGTGGCCTTTCTGGACATCGAAGGGGCTTTCAACAATATAAGGCCGGAGGCTATTAACACTGCTTTAACAAACCTGGGCATAAATAGGTCTCTTATTGGACTAATTGATCAACTACTAAAGGGAAGGAAAATAGTGTCTTCACTGGGAACAGTTGATCTTTCACGCTATGTCACAAGAGGAACGCCTCAGGGTGGTGTTCTCTCCCCGCTCCTATGGAACCTCACCGTAAACTCGCTGCTACGAGACACAAGGTGGGGGGGCGGGAAGATAGTGGCATATGCAGACGATTTAGCTATTGCATATAGGGGCAAATTCCCACAAACCCTGTGTGACTTGATGCAAGTAGCACTGCGAGAAGTTTCTTCATGGTCCTCTCGCTGCGGACTTAGCATCAACCCGGGAAAGGTGGAGCTTGTCCTTTATACCAGGCGGTACAAGATACCACCGCTGAACCTACCAGAACTAGATGGCGTGCGCCTGAACTTAGCTGATAAAGCCAAATTCCTAGGCACAGTTCTAGATAGAAAGCTTAACTGGAAGGAGAATGTCATCCAGCGCCAGAGGAAAGCGTACATTGCACTTTACACGTGTAAAAGAGCCATTGGCAAAAAATGGGGGCTCAGCCCCAAAATTTGCAGATGGATCTACACTGCGATAATCCAGCCAATTATGCTGTATGGAGTCGTGGTATGGTGGCCTGCGCTAGGAAAGGCAACAAACCTAAATCTGTTAGGAAAAGTCCACAGATCGAGCATGATCTGTATAAGCGGGGCGTTAAGAACAACGCCCAATGAAGCTCTCCAGGCCATTCTTGGCTTTTTGCCACTCGATCTGGAAGGGTACCGGGCAGCAGCGGCATCGGCTCTGCGTCTAAGGGAAACGTCCGTCTGGGGCGCAAGCACTATTGGACACTCCTGTATTCTAAGATCTTACAGCTTTCTCCCTCTGAGCACAGATCGGTGTGCGACCACAACAGTCGGAGATTGTTGTTTTAGAATAAACATTCCCAGCAGGGAAGACTGGGAGAACATAGATCGGTGTCCCGCTACTAATGGCGGCACTTTTATATACACCGACGGCTCGAAGTTAGACGGCAGAGTCGGAGGAGGGGTTTACTCAAGGGATTTGGACCTAGAACTCTCCTTTAGACTACCTGATCACTGCAGCGTCTTCCAGGCTGAAGTTTCTGCAATCATGGACGCCGTGACTTGGATAGGTAAACGCACCATCGGACAGGATATCTGTATTTTCAGCGACAGCCAAGCGGCCATCAAATCCCTTGGCTCTTACTCGTTCAACTCTGAACTGACGCTCAGCTGTCGTCGATCTCTTCAAGAGATGGCCCAACAGAACCGCGTGAACCTCACATGGGTCCCGGGGCACAGGGACATTGAGGGAAACTGTAGGGCAGACGAACTTGCCAGGCAGGGCACGACCAAGCAGATTCTTCAAGATAAAGAGCGCATAGGTATGCCGTTTGCCACGTGCAAGCTAATGCTGAAGGAGCATACACTCCGCGAAGCCAACGAAAGATGGCTACAAGCCCCAGGGTGCCGGATATCCAAGCAAACCTGGCCAAAATGCGATCTTAAAAGATCTAGACACATATACGCCCTAAAAAGGAAGGAAATCTCCATATTAATAGGTGTTTTAACCGGGCACTGCCTTATTGGTAGGCACGCAGCAAGGCTAGGCGTTCCCTACCGACGATGCTGCAGGAGTTGCAAAGATGATGAGGAAGAGGAAACGGTGGAGCATCTCATCTGCAACTGCCCGGCCTTAAGCGGAGCGAGAAGGCGCTCTCTGGGAGTTCCCTTCCTGGTTAGCTTAAGCCAGGTCGCGGAGCTGGACATAAAGGACTTGATGGCCTTCATCAAGTTATCAAAATGGTTCGAGGAGGGGTAGCGGTGTCGGTTAGGAGTGTCAGTCCCGGGTTTCGGCTATATGGAGAGTCCCAACAGCACTGGGATTTTCCATATGGCCGGGCCCCGGGACTGACTTTCCTAGTGTTTGGTGGTATCACAACGGGCCTTTTATTACTGGCCTAGGTGTGCCTTTGCGGCAGCCACTTCTACCTACCTACTTACCAACATAAACTTGGCAACTTAATAAACCATATCAAACGGCATACATTGGTGTTGCCTTTACAAAATCTTAGAATGAAGCATACTTCTCCACATACAAAATTTCATTCAAAATGGCGCAATACACGATTTCATCCGACATATTTCGAAGTATTTTTGTGAGGCAGTGAAAAAAAGTATTGTGTGAAAAAATACCTTTCCCGAATACTTAAATTTTTACAAACTTCCTACTTACCTGATTCACTGCAATACACTACAGAAGAAATACTGTGAAGCGATTTTTTTTCACTTGCGCCTTCACATGGTTGCCTTTTTATTAAGCAACAGGACTCTTTAAACTATCGGCTAAGTTTAGCTGTAACACTTTATCAAGTCACAAGTTTCTTACAAACAATAAGTATCTTTGATTTGTTTCAGGATTCAAATCACAAATAAAAATTATCTTTGAATTGGTTGAAAGTTCAAATCACCAATAAAAATTATCTTTGAATTGGTTGAGATTCAATTCACAAATAAAAATTATCTTTGAATTGGTTGAGATTCAAATCACAAATAAAAAGTATGTATCTTTGAATTAGTTCAAAGTTCAAATCACAAACAAAAAGTATCTTTGAATTGAAAGTGGATTTGAAATCCAAAATTAATTGAAATCACGCAACCTTGTTGGATAAAAGAGGTAAAATGGCTATAGGTCTATACTCCTTATTTTGCTAGGGGATTGGGATTACCTTAGCAGCTTTTCAACATTTGGGAAAGACACAGGTCGTCAACACAGAGTAGACCAAGTAGGTTAGGTAAGGAAGGATTTTAGGAAGAATAATTTTTAAAAATTTCGGGCATATACCATCAAACCCCATAGCGTTAGACATAACAGAAAGAATGGCTTGTACGACATCACAATCATCGGCACTAACAAACTCAAGACGACCAACATCGACATTAGCACGTGTACAGTAATTACACTGTACAACAGCCATTTTGCAACAGTCACCATGGTACTTTTCTGAAAGGCGGCATCGCATAGATCATTTTAGCCGAACAAACTTATAGTCCAGCTCGTCTGAGTTTTTTTAATTTGCACTTAAAGGTTAAGGGGTCATATTGGGAATTTTTGCCATAACCACATAAACTTGAAGAGCTACAGCTTCGGTGTCTAAGGGAAGGTTGTTGGCAATAAAAATACTAACATTTTCCTCGTAGATATTGTCCCGCTACGATTCATGGTTATGTAATTTTTTCTTGGGTTTTTGTAAAATTTCTCGAAAAAATGTCTCCCCTGAGTCTACTGTTAACAATATCCTTACGACACCTTTGGGAAAAATATTCCTCATGAAAAAATAGGGGAGGGGGTGTCTAAATAACGAAATTTCCGTCGAGGACTCCTTTAACCATAAACTAGCAAAAACTACACCTTTTTAGTTTATATTCAGAAAGTTACAATTTATATTCAGAAAATTGCAATTGAAATTCAGAATTTACAATTGATATTCAGAAAATTCCAATTAATATTCAGAAATTTCATTTGATATTCAGAAAATTACAATTGATTTTCAGAAAATTCCATTTGATATTCAGAAAATTAAAATTAATATTCAGAAAATTACAATTGATATTCAGAAAATTAAAATTGATATTCAGAAATCCAAATTTATATGAAAAAATTTTAAATGCGGAGTACAAAGAGATTTTCGTTTTTAGGCTTACCCTATTATTGCTGTACACATGTTTCTATTACAGATGTCCTTTCATTCGATACGGCGTTTTATGGAAAAAGAAAGTAGTTTGTTCAAAAGTAAATAATAATAAACCTGGATCCTTTTTATCCTTTTTTGTCAAATTTAGCTGGCTCTCGCGTCTTCACTGTTTTAAGTAGCCATTCAATTTTGTTCAGAAATTAAGGGTACATATCCTAGAAGAAACTAACCCATTCATCGGCCAAAAAAACTCACTCCTTATAGGTAAATTATTATCTCGGAATTTGTAAGTTTTCAAAAATCGTGTTTTCAGGCTCTAAAACGGACATGTTTCTCAAGAGATAAAAATACGAATTCGTTATGGACTCCAGTCCTGACCTTTAGCTTCTAATACCTCAACATTTTGTTTTGTTATATTCATACTAAAGTGGGCTACCCACCTGCCAAGAAATGCCACAAGAAAAAAAAAACGAGCATATATTTCATATGCCTGGTCAGGAAATTTCGACTGAATTAGGTGTTTTAGTTGTTGGATGTTTTTAAAATGACAGTCCCTTCGCTGTTGGATTAACCCAAAATTCTGTCAGTTTTACCAAATTTTGTGGTTAAAAATTTACAGTTCTGTGGCTGTTGAATCAACAGTTATTTCAACCTAAACTTCCATTGAAATAACCAAAATTTGGTCAATTTCAGGGTAACAGTTCGAGACTGTTGATCAGCGTATGACAATGCTGGTCGCCAGGCGTCGTACGCTTAGAAAAGAGGAAGAAGAAGCATTTGTTTACATTTTTCATTTTCGATTTTTGTGTGCCGTGGCTTTGCTTTCTTTTTATAAGCTTTTATTTAGTTTCACCTGACGGCTGTCTGTAATAAAATCTTGCAAGCTAAATTTGATACACTTCCCGGTGTCCGATTGATCTGAAATTCTGCACCCATGTATAACCCCGATGACAATGCAATATTATAAAAAAAAATTTCGATAGGTGGCGCGTGGGTCGCTATATTTTCAAAATTCGCATTTATGGTCCGATTTAGCTGAAATTCGTAACATGTATTACTACCATGAAAAGAAATATTTTTGTAAAAAAAATTCCGCTGGGTGGGGCTGAGATAGCGGTAATAAAAACTCAAAATGGTAATTAATTTCTAAAAGTTAAAAAAAAATTGGACCCGGTAGGTGGCGCGTGAGTCGCTTTATTTGAGAATTACGAAGGTCTGTTTTCAGTGTCGATTAATTCGTTTTTCAACGAACTTCCCGTTGAGGTAGGATCTTGAAATTTTCATCAGCGTTTAGTTTTCTGCCTCCACGCAAAATAACAAAAAAATAATTCCGATAGGTGGCGCACGAGTAGAGATATTCGAAAGGTTTCATTCCAGGAAATTTTGCTTTTGATATTGTACTAACTTGCAGTTAAGATGGGATTTTGCAAATTTTCATCATCGTTCAGGCTTCGCTAACAGTAAATAAAAAAATTAGCTTAATTTCAAAAATCCCATTTATCGTTTAGTTTAGTCTTTATTCCAATATCCCAAAAGTAACTTTATTAACCACGCGGCTTTATTGTAAAAGATTCTATGGTTTCTGTTGCTGCTAGCAGCCGATTGATGTCGCTGCGACATTATTGCCTCTTTGCCGCACGGCTTTATAGCGGCGTCACAATCAATGTGTGACGCAGCATTATGTATTGACAGATGAGTTGAACGTGTGTATTTAGGTAGAGAACGACACATTGCGCATCACGAGCGACATCTGAATGCAAAAGTTGCCAACTTTCAACTTTGTATGCATGAAAAGCATAAGAAGAAGCATTTTACACTTGGCTCTCATATCTATAGTTGATTGTGCCGCTATTGCTGTGACGCATAAGTTTGCGTTAAATGCATGTACATACGAAACTTGATTGCCACGTAAAGATTGCATAACTAATTTAAACAATATTTTATATTTAAAATAAATTCAAGAAAAAAGATGTTCTAAGCACAAGCTTATAGGTATATTTCTTGTTGATAAACCGAACTAAAAAGTAAAAAATAAAATTAAAGAAAAAAAAAGTTTTTTAAAAATAAGCTTTTATTATTGGTTTATAAAATTAACTAAAAAGTAAAAAATAAATTGACTGTAAAGGAATATAACACTTTATAAGTTCATTGTAACCTTTAAAGATAATTTGGCTTCTTCGGCTGCCACAAAATAATTCCATATTGTACATAATTATATATTTCTAACATTAAAACTTTACACCTAAATTATTAAATCTTCCAGTATATATCACATTCCTAATTTTATTAATAGTAAAAGCGTGTTAAATTTTGATGGTATAATTAAGAACATTCAGGACCTTCTTTTCTTGCTATCGAAATTTAACACGCTTTTATTATTAATAAAATTAGGAATGTGATATATACTGGAAGATTTAATAATTTAGGTGTAAAGATTTAATGTTAGAAATATATAATTATGTACAATATGGAATTATTTTGTGGCAGACGAAGAAACCAAATTATCTTTAAAGGTTACAATGAACTTATAAAGTGTTATATTCCTTTGCAGTCAATTTATTTTTTACTTTTTAGTTAATTTTATAAACCAATAATAAAAGCTTATTTTTAAAAAAGTTTTTTTTCTTTAATTTTATTTCAAATAAAATTAATTGTTTATTTTAAAAGAAAAAATGGAAAATTTGTACAATCGGAAGAAATATGTGTTAATAATGAGCGGAAAATGTATTAATTAATTAAAATTGCAATTTTGACAGTTCTTTGTGTGCTTTTTTCTGCAGCGTCGTGTGCAGATCTTGATACGCAGGGAAATTCGTACTCAGTGAAATGACGAGTACGAGTCTATGACGATGCGCCTCGTCTGCGGACTGCCTTAGTTGTAAAACTCTGCGAACATATGCTAAAATGTAATATAGCTTCCTTTTGACTAAAGTTCCAAAAAATATTTTCGTTAATTTTTTTATTATAACCAAGGTATGGAACCGATTAAAATAAAGTTCCGGTTTCCGTTCGTTTTTGTAGCGGGACTCGGTTCCGGTTTCGTTCTTCAACGTTTATTTCGGTTTCTGTTACGGTCTTGTTCCGGTTTCGGTTTCCAAATAAAAACATGAACACAAACAAATTTTGCTACTATAAAACTCAAGTACATATGGCTGATTCCATGATTCAATCACACGAAGATTTGCTCTTCGCTTGCCGTTTTGTTTCGACAGTCCCAATGTACGAGTTTCATTTGCGAATGTAAAAAGTAGTAACAACAGCCATTTTCTGGGGATTAGTGAAGCTATTAGTTAATCGAGTATACAGATCGGTGGTTATTGAATTGGTATTCATAAATTCAAAATTTTAGATTTTTTATAATATTAAATCGAACAAAACAATACCGTTTTATATGTATTGATAGTGCTAATTCTATATCAAAATCTTCGACATTGACACTCGAGAGATAGGTTAGGTTAGGTTCAAGTGGCTGCCGCAGAGGCACACTTACACAGAGCAAAAAATGCCTAATAAAATAGAAAAAAAGTCATATGATATCTCTATAGATTTTCTTCAAGAAGAAGTTCTTTTTAAATTTGAAGAGAAAATCGTATTAATGTTTACAAAGGGAAACTTTTCAAAAAACGAACTGATTTCTTAGTGTTCCAAACATGAAGATATGACTTATTAATGTTTTCAAAGAGAAATCATGCAAAAAACGAACTGATTCCTGTTTGATAGTATGTATTAATAAGATGATCTTAGGGTTCCAAACAAGAAGATATGACTTATTAACTTAGTTCTGTATAATTGTATGTATTAATAAGATGATTTTAGGGCTCCTAACAAGAAGATTTGACTTATTAATGTTTGCAAAGGGAAATCTTGCAGAAAACGAACTGATTTCTTAGGGTTCCTAACAAGAAGATTTAACTTATTAATGTTTTCATAAAGAAATCACATATTATTGAGAAGATGTTCTTCTTAATTTTTCAACTAAAAAAAAATAAAAATTATATTTCAGAGTTCTTATATTGTCTTCGAGAACCTCAGATTGCAGCTTTGTTTTACATGATGTGTGCTGATGATGATGCAAGATTTCCCTTTGAAAACATTAAGAACTCAGTTCGTTTTCTGCAAGATTTCCCTTTGAAAACGTTAATAAGTGAAATCTTCTTGTTAGGAACCCTAAGATCATCTTATTAAAATAAGAAGTTTTCCCTCTTTCTCCTTTTTTCATATTTTTAAGGAAATCTTGAGAAGATTTTCTTATTAATAAGACATAAAAAGAAATCGCAAAGAAATAAGAAGAAATTGCACTTAATAATATCAATAAGAATTTCCTCATTAAATCAAATAGATTTGCGTATAGTTTTTTTTCGTTTCCGTCGTTTTGGCTGCCCCTGAGCCCAAAAACCGCTCATAAAGACAATAATATTTTTATGTTTATTAGGCATTTTTGGCTCTGTGTAAGCTAGTTTTGAAAGGCCCGTTGTGATACCACCAACACTAGGAAAGCCAGTCCCGGGACCTCCTGCAGCATCGCTGGCAGGGCACACCTAGCTTTTCTGCGTGCCTACCAATAAGGCAGTGCCCAGTTAGAACACCTATTATTATGGAGATTTCCCTCCTTAGGCATTCACGCCTCTAGATCTTTTATGATCCTATTTTGTTCAGGTTTGTTTGGATGTCCGGCACCCTGGGGACTGTTGCCAACTTTCGTTGGCTTGACGGAGTGTGTACTCCTTCAGCATTAGCTTGCATGTGGCGAACGGCAAACCAAAGCGCTCTTTATCCCGAAGAAACTGCTTGGTCGCCCCCTGCCTGGCAAGTTCGTCTGCCTTACAGTTTCCCTCAATGTTCCTGTGTCTCGGGACCCATGTGAGGTTCACTCGGTTCTGTTGGGCCATCTCTTGAAGAGATCGGCGACAGCTTAGCGTCAGTTCAGGGTTGAACAAATAAGAGCCAAGAGCTTTGATGGCCGCCTGGCTGTCGCGGAAAATAACGATGTCCTCGCCGATAGCGCGTTTACTTATCCAGATTGCTGAGACTTCAGCCTGGAAGACGCTGCAGTGATCAGGTAGTCTGAAGGAGAGCTCAAGTTCCAGATCCCTTGAATAAACCCATCCTCCAACTCTGCGTCTAACTTCGATCCGTCAGTGTAAACAGAAATGCCGCCATTAGTAGCGGGACACCAATCCATCCTCTCCCATTCCTCCCGCCTGGAAAGCTTCGTTGGGCGTTGTTCTTACCGCGCCGCTAATACAGATCATGTCAGATCTATGGGCTTTACCTAACAGATTCAGGTTTGTGGCCTTACTCAGCGCAGGCCACCACACCAAGACTCCATATAGCATAAAAGGTCGGATAATTGAAGTATCTGCCTATTTTGGGACTGAGACCCCACTTTTTGCAAATGGCTCTTTTGCATGTGTAAAGTGCAACACACACCTTCCTCTGGCGCTGAAGAATATCCAGTTTAACTTCCTGTCCAGAACTGTGCCCAAGAATTTGGCTTTATCAGCCAAGTTCAGGCTCACGCCATTAAGTTCTGGTAGGTGCAGCGGTGGTATTTGGTACCGGTTGGTGTAGATAACGAGTTCCACTTTTCTCGGGTTGATACTAAGTCCGCAACGAGAGGACCATGACGAAACTTCACGCAGTGCTACTTTCATCAAGTCAAACAGAGTTTGTGGGAATTTGCCCCTGCATGCAATAGCTAAATCGTCTGCATATGCCACTATCTTCCCGCCCCTAGCATATGTCTCGTAGCAACGAGTTGACAGTGATGTTCCATAGAAACGGGGAGAGAACACCACCCTGAGGAGTTCCCCTTGTGACATAGCGTGATAAATCAACTGTGCCAAGTGATGAAGATATTTTCCTCCCCCGTAGTAGTTGATCGATTAGTCCAGTTAGGGATCTGCTTATACCCAGATTAGTAATAGCGGTTTCGATCAGCGGCGGCATCAGCTCTGCGCCTAAGGGAAACCTCCAGTTGGGGTGCAGGTACTATTGGACACTCCAGTATTCTGGAATCTTACAGCTTTCTCCCTCTAAGCACAGATCGTTTTCGACCACTACAGTCGGGGATAGGTGTTTCAAAATAAACATTCCCAGCAGAGAAGACTGGGAGAGGAAGGATTGGTGTCCCGAAACAAATGGTGGCACTTCCATATACACCGACGGCTCGAAGTAGGACGGCAGAGTTGGAGGAGGGGTTTATTCAAGGGATTTGGACCTTGACCTCTCCTTCAGACTACCTGATCATTGTAGCGTCTTCCAGGCGGATGTCTCGGCAATCCTGGGCGCCGCGGCCTGGTTAAGCAAACGTGTTATCGGAGAAGATATCGCTATTTTCAGCGATAGCCAAGCGGCCATCAAATCCCTTGGCTCATACACATTCAACTCTGAACTGACGCTCAGCTGTCGTCGATCTCTTCAGGAGATGGCCCAACAGAACCGCGTAAACCTCATATGGGTCCCGGGACATAGGGACATTGAGGGAAACTGTAAGGCAGACGACTGCAGGGCACGACCAAGCAGGTTCTTCAGGATAAAGAGCGCTTAGGTATGCCGTTTGCCACATGCAAACTAATGCTAAGGGAGCACATACTCCGTCAAGCCAACGAAAGATGGCTGCAATCCCCAGGGTATCGGATATCGAAGAAAACCTGGCCAAAATGGGATCTTAAAAGGTCTAGACGCATTTATGCCCTAACTAGGAGGGAAATCTCCATATTGATAGGGGTATTAACCGGTCACTGCCTCATTGGTAGGCATTCAGAAAGGCTAGGTGTGTCCTACCGACGATGCTGCAGGAGTTGCAAAGATGATGAGGAGGAGGAAACAGTGGAGCACCTCATCTGTAACTGTCCGGCTTTAAGCGGCGCGAGAACGCGCTTTTTGAGAGTTCCCTTCCTGGAAAGCCTAAGCCAGATCGCGGAACTAGACATAAAGGACTTGATGGCCTTCATAAAGTCATCTAAGTGGTTCGAGGTGGAGTAACGGTGTCGGTTTAGGAGTGTCAGTTCCGGGATTCTGCTATGTGGAAAATCCCAACAACTCAGGGATTTTCCATATGGCTGGGTCCCGGGACTGACTTTCCTTGTGTTGGTCGTATCACAACGGGCCTTTCAAAACTGGCCTAAGTGTGCCTCTGCGGCAGCCACTTGAACCTAACCTAACCTAGTAATAGCGGTGTTAATAGCCTCCGGACTTATATTGTTAAAAGCCCCTTCAATGCGACGATACAGTAATCCTTTTCACCCAACGATTTTTCAATGATAGAGACTAGGCTGTGAAGCGCAGTTTCTGTTGATTTACCCTTGGTGTAAGCATGCTGATAGCTGGAGATAAGGTTGCTATCAATAGTAGTGGAGAGGTAGTCGCTGATTATCCTCTCGAAGGTTTTCAGTGCAGAGGACGAGAGGCTGATGAGTCTGTAGTCCTTTGGCTCGTATTGTCTCCAGGAACACGGAATGTCGTTGAGAGGCAGGTAGACTGTATAGAGAAGTACTAGCCATTTGGCTGATGTCTCCAGCGTGTTTATGAGTTGCGCGGGGATAATCCCGTCCGGTCTGGCAGCCTTAAACGGTTCAAAGCTCTTAACTGCCCGCCTTACCCTTTCCACCGTGATGGGTATATTTACTGCCAGGCTTGTTGCAGGTGCTGACGGTACATTATGGAAGTTACCCGGAAAATGTGTGTTCAAGAGCAGCTCAAGGGTTTCCTCTTCGGTACTGGTCCAGGATCCGTCAGGATTCTGCAAGAGTTTTCGAGAGAACTCGTCGAAGTCTCGCTGTGTCGCCCGCTTTTTCGACCACAGTGCAGAAATTCCTTCACAAAGTTCTCTTTGCCTGTCTCAGGGCTTTTTTGTAGGCCTTTAGTTTAACTTTGCATTCGAGTCATTGAGGCTCCTGCTTCCTGCAGGTTTTACAGAGCGAGTCCAGGTCGCAGGTCCACCAGTGTGGTGGCCTGTGTTTACCGCGTGAGTTTGTCACTGGACAAGTCTACTCTAGGTATATGTCGTTACCAGGTCCTCCAGCTCTTTAACTGATTAGGGGGCTTGTGGGGGTAATACTGGTAGGTCTCTGGCTAATATTTCATTGTGTAGTTGCCAGTTGGTATTGCGTGGATTGCGCTTCATAATAGGTTGCTCTACACGAAAGTCTAAAACTATTTCTATGTATCGGTGGCCGGAGAATGAATGTTCTTCAAGAACACGCCATTTTCTAACCCGCTCATAGGCGCCTTCGCTACAAATGGTGAGGTCTATGACCTTCCTACGGGGCTCATTGTAAAAGAGCATGCGGAAATGCTGAGCAGGCAATTCCTTCTGAACCGCCACAAGCCAGCACATCCATACCGTCATCTTTTGGACATAGATCCGCCCCCGAGAGACATAAGGAAACATCTCCGTAAGCATTATGATGAGATCCGGCATCATATTACCTTGCCGTTTGATCTGCAGAATCATAAGCGGGCTCTAACCGACATCCACACCGAGTCGGTAGACACTTTTGTCGGATCTCTACCTGTGAATCCCGTTCTGAACAGTCCTCCACCGAATATTGCTGAAGAAGAGCGCACCTTACCAAGGGGGGCAAGAGTCACCTTGGCACAGCTTAGGTCTGGATATAGTGTAAGGTTAACTCCTACTTATCCAGACTTAATGATACAATCTCAAACACATGCCCTGCATGTGGTAGGACCCCCCATGATACTCTACATCTCTTCAATTGTTCATCTGAACCTACTCTTCTAACCCCTCTGTCACTCTGGACAAACCCTGTTGAAACTGCACGTTTCCTTGGACTCCCTTTAGAAGAGCTTGATGAAGATCTTCGGAATGATCATACACTCTAGACAGGGCAATGCATTGTTAACAACAATAACAACAACCTTCATACGGGTCTTAGTTAGTAGGCTCGCTACCCGCGTTGTAAACTAACAGGTTGCTTGTTAAAAGGTAGTCAAACAGACGTGATGAGCATTAGCGTCCGCTGCTATAATAAGATGACCCGTACACAAATTTGACACCAGATCTTTCACCTCTCTTTGTGGTGGAGGTTCTTCGGCGTCGTAGGGCATATAGACCGACGGCATCGTTAGGCTACCGACTGTTAAACTGGCAGCGGTAATGTCAATATTGGTACAGTTAGGTAGAAGAAAGGTGTTGAGGTCAGACTTAACCAAAATACAGGTTCTGACTTTGCCCTCCTCGCTGGCTCGGATGAGCTTGAAACCCTTAGTCCCTAATCCGCAGATAATCGAGCTGTTGACCCCGGGTTCTTGGATGAGGACCACATCCACGTCGCCTTTAGAAAGACGACTACTTAAAGCAGCCGAGGCTACTTTAGATTTGTGCAGGTTTATCTGAAGCACCACCGACATGAGAGCGATCAGACTTCCCTGCCGTCCCCATATCGTAGAGGTCTGCCCTGTCCCGAAGGCTGTCTCTCAAGGACGAGTTCAGAGCAACTGCGCGATTTGTCGTAGCGGGAGCCCTGCTGTCTGAGGCTTCAGAGATATTGCGCTCAGGATGGGTTGCTACCACCGTGACGTCAAGCCCTTCCCCGTCCAGCAGGCTGTCTTCCATCTCCCAGTTGGCGGATAACATGCTTTCCGCGTCGGACTCCTCGGTTTCCTCTTGCGGTACCTCGATTTCCGAGTCTCCCGGAGCAGCCGGTGAAGACCACTTGTCTATCAGGCCCTACCGCATCCCCGATCAGAGTGACACTCCAGTGCTGCGTCGGGAGGGATGAATTCATTATCCGCAGCATCGTGAGTATTCTCTCAGCCTCTGCAGGGATGGCAGGAGTCCATGCCCTTGCCCTTGGCCTAGCCGGAATGTCCTTCCAGTCGACGACCTCGATTTTTGCACCTTCGTAGACTTCATCCAGTCTTGCAGCTGCTGCCTTGTACACCGCTACAGCTCTTGCGTCATCGCACGCGACAATTGCCGCGGTCAAGGATGCCTACAAGGCTCCTGTCCTTGGTTACATCAGCAAAGCTTGGTTTGCTCACTCCGGGGGTGTTTTGATGCCGCTTGGGATGGGGTTTTAACTCCACGTCCGATATTTGGCGTTTGAAAGGGTTGACGTTTACCCTCTTTGGCACATAACTGCTTTGGAAATCCGGTATCAGAGATTGTGTTAACTCCACACACTTCCTGGAACTCGGCGACAGCGTTTCCTGCGGAACTCCCTCATATTTTTTCAGGATCCTAGCGGCCAATCGTTTTTCCAGGAACACAGACCGGGGGGAGATGTCTCTTGGAAGTCCGGACCCGCCGCTCCATTTGCTGACAGCCCATCCACTGCTTCTGTTTCCTTTGGATCTCTGAGGCCAGGTCGTGAGACCATTGCCACAGGCGTTGAGAGACTGGTTTTCATACCAGCGGTTGATGGAAGTTTAGCATGCGCCGCTTAGCCGCGTAGGCAGCCGCAATGGTGCTGGCTCCCATCAAGTCAATCTTACTTGATAAATATTTATAGGTTGACCGACCCGTAGTTGCCATCGCTGTCAGTCCCCCGGTTGATCTTGAAGTGGAGGTTGTCCTCCGACGATGTGCTTTCGTTTGATCCAGCATAACTCTTGTTGTTGTTGTTGTAGCGAGGTGTAACCCTGCTTAAATGTCAGACAGGGTCACACCGAGTGTATTGCTCTTGGCCGGGTCGATATAAGAAAACGGCCCGGGTCGTTTCGGCACGATGGGTACAGCACAAGTACTGGTACCGTTCTCGTAGAACCGGCAATACAAGAAACTAGCCGTGTAGGCTATGTAGGTCATTTAGCGTTACCCAGGGTGCACCAACTGGGAGGCGACCTACTTTTACACGCCTCTCTCTCTCTTCTGCAGAGGAGTGATGGTAGTTGCTGTTTGTTTAAAATTTTGTTTCGTGTTTTTCATCTTGTTCGTACGACCCATCGCCGGACAAGGCCAGCTTAGGTTCAAGGAGAGAGTGAGGGGAAAGTGTGTCGTCCGCCGCGGCAGAGCCCCATACCGCGATAAGGCCATAGTTACTCTCCGAGGCGGCCCGGTATCAGAGAGGCGACCAATGGGCACGTGGTCGCATAACACCCTGGATTGGGAGGGGGAAGATCTTTGTCGTCACGCCAGAGGGGCTAGGCCTCCCTCGTGATGTAGTACCGGACGGCGCTATGATCACAAGGCCAGCGTAGCCCTGTGGATATCGACTTAAGCAGTGCCCTGTTAATACACCTATTAATATGGAGATTTCTCTTCTCCCTAGGGCATAAATGTGTTTTGATCTTGTATGATCCCATTTCGGCCAGGTTTCTTTGGATATCCGGCATCCTGGAGATTGCAGCCATCTTTCGTTGGCTTAGCGGAGTATTTACTCTTTCAGCATTAGATTGCATGTAGCAAACGGCATACCTAAGCGATCTTTATCCCGAAGAACCTGCTTGGTCGTGTCGTGCCTCGCAAGTTCGCCTGCCCTACAATTTCCTTCAATAACCCATGTGAGGTTCACGCGGTTCTGTTGGGCCATTTCTTGCAGAGATCGACGACAGCTGAGCGTCAGTTCAGAGTTGACCGAGTAAGAGCCAAGGATTTTGATGGCCGCTTGGCTGTCGCTGAGAATAAAATATCCTGCCGGATAGTGTGCTGGCCTATCCAAGTCGCGGCGTCCATGATTGTTGAGACTTCAGCTTGAAAGACACTGCAATGATCAGGTAGTCTGAAGGAGAGCTCAATGTTCAGATACTTTGAATAAACCCCTCCTCCAACTCTGCCGTCTAAATTCGAGCCGTCGGTATAAATGGAAGTGCCGCCATTAGTGGCGATCCGTTCTCTCCCTGCTAGGACTGTTTATTTTAAAACTGCTATCTCCGACTGTTGTGGTCGCACAACGATCTGTGCCCAGGGGAAGAAAGCTGTAGGATCCTAAAATACTCGCGTGTCCAGTAGATTGGTTCACAAATATGGACTTTTTGGAAATTCGTCACTGATGGAAATTAAAAAAACTGACGGTATACGATACTAGTTCATATAAATCGATGTCATAAATCCATCAGTGACGAGTTTCACACAGTCGAATAAGTTTTCAAAAATGCATCGCCATATTGGATCCACCATTTTGAATTTAAAAAAACCGATATCGGATTCGTAATCAGACAACGCATAAACCCCCGACTACCAAGTTTCAATAAAATCCAATTGGTTTTCAAAAAAATCGCCGCCATATTGGACCCGCCATTTTGAATTTAAAAAAACTGGCATCGGATTCATAATCAGCGATGTCATAAACCTTCTAGATGCGAAATATATCCAAAAAACCAATGCGCAATGGGGTCAGTGTAGGCGTTTTAGTTGCACCGTTTTCAATTTCGAAACATACTTTCAGGAGTTAATCCCTTTCTACTCATCCAAGAAGGCTATTGAATTGCACGAATATTCGGCCATGAAAACAGAATAACTACACACAAAAACCCAAATTTTTACTGCACTTAAACATGTTAAAATAAAATTAAATTTGCAAGCATCTAATTTTTTTTATAAAAACGAGTAACGCGACCTATAAACCACCTTAAAAAAAAAAAAAATAGCAGCCTCTTTTTTTGTCATAAGGAACAATAATTGGGGGTAGCGTTTTAGAATTTCCAAAAATTCCATATTTGTGAACCAATCTACTGAACACGCGAGTATTTTAGGATCCTACAGCTTTCTTCCCCTGAGCACAGATCGTTGTGCGACCACAACAGTCGGAGATAGCAGTTTTAAAATAAACAGTCCCAGCAGGGAGAGAACGGATCGCCACTAATGGCGGCACTTCCATTTATACCGACGGCTCGAATTTAGACGGCAGAGTTGGAGGAGGGGTTTATTCAAAGTATACGCGCTATTCGCGACCTCTAAAGCACCTTAAAAAAAAAAATAGCAGCCTCTTTTTTTTGTCACAAGGAACCATATTTCGGGGTAGCGTTTTAGATTTTCAAAAAAAAAAAAAAAATTTTGAACCACTCTAGTGTCCAGTAGTGCTTGCGCCTCAGCCGGACGTTTCTCTTAGACGTAGAGCCGATGCTGCTGCAACCCGGTGCCCTTCCATATCGAGTGGCAAAGTGCCAAAAATGGCCTGGAGTTGTTCTTAACGCACCGCTTATACAGATCATATAAGATCTGTGTACTTAACCTAATAGATTAAGGTTTGTTGCCTTGCTCAGCGCAGGCCACTATACCACAACTCCATAGAGCATAATTGGTCGAATGATTGCAGTGTAGATCCATTTGCATTTTTTCCAATGGCTCTTCTGAACGTGTAGAGTGCAATACACGCTTTGTTCTGGCGCTCCTTCCAGGTTAGTTTTCTATCCAGATCTGTGCCTAGGAACTTGGCGCACGCCATTCAGTTTTGGTAGGTTTAACGGTGGTATCTTATCTTACAGTGGTGAAAAGGACCAGTTCGACTTTTCCCGGGTTGATACTCAGTCCGCAGTGCGAGAACCATGAGGAAATCTCTCGCAATAGCTGAATCGTCTGCATATGCCACTACCTTCCCGACCCCCAGCTTGTGTCTCGTAGCAGCGAGATGACAGTGAGGTTCCATAGAAGTGGGGAGAGAACACCAACATGAGGCGTTCCTCTTGTGACATAACGTGATAAATCAACCGAGCCCACCCTGCAAAAATCGAGAGTACTCTATTTCGTATCCAATGAGTACTCCAATTGGAGCATCAGAGTACTCCAAATGTAATCATTTTTCATATAAAAATTGTGCTCCAATTAACTTTACTATGTCCTAGGACTGGACCACCTACTCCAACCTTCGCGTTGTTTCTGCTACTCCATGGAGTACCTACTGTCAGAGTACGTTGCAATGTACTCCAATGTTATTACTCCTTGGAATATATTGTGGCGAATGTTCTCAAGAATCGCTCATCTCCCAACTCTAGCGTATTTCCACCACTAGCGTCACTACGACAACTACAGTTGTTTAGGTACATGACGCGAGAGCGAGAGAGTGCGAATGTGACACAAAGAGGAGATGACGATAGATAAATGTTTCGAGAGCACTGTTGCGCGAATAGCCCAGAGGTGTCTAGACGTTTCTAGGTTATGAAGCTGCTGTATGCTAGGGTATATAAACCGCGCCAAGACAACGCACTTCAATCAGTTTATTTTCGAGTGTTGTACAGTGAAGTACTGAACAGTGAGTTAACCCGCGATATTGTACTACGGTTTTTAGTAGTAAATAAAGCGTACTATTTATTAAGCAGAATCTGAGTGTTTTATTTAACGTACAGTGATCGAACTCAGGGAAAATAGTCGAGGAATCATCGAATGGTGTAAGAAGCGGTATTGTTGAATAAGGCAAGGACATTGCAAGGATAATAAGGACGTTGCAAGGATAACAAGGACATGGCAAAGTTCAATGAATTGAAGATCCAGCAACTCCAAAACGAGTTGGAACGGCGTGGACTAACAACAACAGGCAATAAGTTAGAGCTACAATCACGTTTACGAGAGGTTATGGAAGCGAAAGCAATTAACCTTGAGGATTATGAGTTCCATATTTCGGAAGAGGTAACGTCTAGAATGGAAGAGAAGAAAGATGCCCCAAATCCAGTAACAATCGTGGACACAAGCACGATATTGGCGATATTGAATCAGATCTGCACCCAACTGGAAGAATACAAAGTTTATATCTCAGCTGGAAGCACAAGATGCAAAAATTGCACAGCTGCAGGATAAAATGGACGCTGAAGTAAATGCGCTGAGAAGTCGTATCCAGGAGTTGCAGCTAAGTCGTGCACTGCTTCAAAGGGAATTCCGAAGGTAAAGGCCCCATCCTTTGACGGTTCTGTTCCTTTTCAGGTGTTCAAGCTACAATTTGAGAAGACTGCATCGGTGAATAGCTGGGGCGCTGAGGACAAAGTCGCTGCGCTATTCTTAGCATTGAAAGGACCGGCAGCGGAAATCCTTCAAATTACTCCAGAAGGTGAAAGGAACAGCTATGAGGCATTGATGGGTGCAGTTGAGAGGCGTTACGGTAGCGAGCATAGGAGGCAGATATTTCCAATGGAGCTACAGAATCGCTTCCAGAAGGCTAATGAGACATTGCAGGAATTTGCATGGGACATTGAGAGGTTAGCTCATTTGGCGAACGCAGACGCACCCGTGGAATACATCGAGAGGGTTGTTGAAGACATGAGCGCGAATCTCATTGAATTCGAGGACTACTAAAATCGCCATATATATATATATGTATAAATAATTTGATATACTTACCTTTTTGATATACTTACCTTTTTGAAATACTTACCTTTTTGAAATACTTACCCCTTTGTAATACTTACATTGTATAAACTATTTACCTTCACCCTGTATCGATTTATTAACTTACCGTTTGCATAAAACATACATATCTAAGAATATACACATACATATCTAATACATATCCACTTGTATACTTACCGCTCTCCTTAAATAATAACTAACTACGGTTAGGATTTGTCAGCTTGGTAGGCTGTAACAAGCTGAAGGTTTTAAGTTTTAGTTTCGATCTGAACCTACTCGCAGTCATTCGCTCCGTGCAAATTAAAGTATATATCCAGTTCCTAGTGAAATTCTTATTGTTCTATTTGAAATTAATTAAAACGAAATAAAGGATAATATTGTCTTGAGTGTGAGAAAACCCGAAAAAGTGACTTTCCTTTTACCTCGTGTGCAGAAGTAAGGGTAAGGGAGTGAACCTTTAGACATGGTCCTTCGAGCCGGATACTGAATCAGCGACCTGAAAAGAAAAACTAAAACATAATTTTAATTAATTTACAAAAATCGGTTCGCGACGCGTTTAATTTTGGAAAATTGTGCAAATTAAGGAAAAAACTAAAAGAAAAGACAGTGCAGTGAAACATATAAAAAGAGGAAAAAAATAATAAGTGCAAAGTCACATACATATATACACACATAAGAATAACTAAGGTGACTTCATTAGGGTGTGCCGAAAAAAAAAAAAATATATATACACAAAAAGGATTACAGTCCAGATACCTAAAGTGAAATACGTGTAGATAAGCAAATACTGATGTTAAGTGACCTGAAAATTAAAATATTACATAAAGTTTAACTTACCTGAAAAAATTATTTACCTGAAAAAAGGGTTAACTTACCTGAAAAGGAAAATAATACATAAAGTTTAACTTACCTGGAGAAAAATATTTACGAGAAAAAAGGGTTAACTTACCTGAAAAAGAAAATATTACTTACTTGGAAAATCCAAAATAGAGAGTAGTGGAGTTCTAGAACCTGAAAAGTGCTGTGGAAAAGAACACAGAACACAAAATTTGTATTTATTATTTATTTGATATCACGAGCGGTAGACCTGCAACAGTGATAGAAATCAAATCTAATCAAAAGAAAAAAAACCACATCCACAGTTCCAGCGACAGCAAAGTAACGGGGACACCAACCAAAAAGACATCACGGTACAGTACGCTCAAAACATAACTCTTGGTGGTATCCAAACGAGCGGTAAGTGCGCATACATATATTACATATGTAAGTCTCATAGCGGTACCAATTCATGGTAAACTCTCAATATATGTATAATCGCTGACTTCTCAAATATATAAATCTCTAGAAAGTTCGAAAACAGTCCGCTACACAGAAACATACATACGTAATACACTCATAATATTATACGTATTTAATTTCCATCGCACAATATATCTACCCAGTTTCCACCCTATTAGATTTCTCAATCTCTTTTCTAACCCGACCGGTATAGTTTCCCCTCGTAATATTCACACATACCTCATCTCATTTCGGGTTAAAGACCGTCGGTACACTAATAATTCAAAATCACCCGTTAGGTACCCATTACATAAGTAATTACGCCTCTCGTCTACAACGGAAGCAGAAAAAGCTCAAAAGAGACATTAACTGCACTTAGACGCGCTAAGGCAGTACAGGCACAGGTAAATCAAAACACCATCACTAGGGTGTGTTAAATACCGCAAACATAAATTATATGCTCAGCCCATTAATATAATAATAATTAAATATAATTGCGGAAAATTTCTCCAACTAAAGTTTTCCGGCGGAAAATAAATAAAAAACGAACCACCCTGAAACAGAATTTTGTATTGACACATACACACGCACATAAGCTCCACCCATTTACTCTTCTTGATCTCGCTTTGGGATAACCGTTCAAGCAAACAAACATTAGGGTGTGTCACAAAAATTATCAAAAAAATTGTGGCCTAGCTACAAAATATTTCTAAACTCATATAGTTAAATAAATTATTTATATACACTTATTCCAATAACCCAACTCAGCCTACGAAAACAAAATGAGTAAAGAAGCCAAAGAGATGATTGACGCAGGTGAACCAGATACAACTCTCGCTACTTTCATTTTCGAAAGCAATCGAATGGAGGCGTTTTACTCAAAGTGGTCAGCAACCCTAAAATCTGACCAAACAGAATCCCTCCTTAAGGTAAAAATCAAACAACTTGAGCGACTCTGGGAATCACTGGTAGATTCCTACAAAAATGTTTCCCTTTCCCCAATCCACCAAGAGTCCACGGATTCTGTAGAGCAGAAGTACCAAAAGTGCTCCGAAAGCTATGAAAATTGCATGGCACAAATCATGGAGGCTACGCAACTTTTAAAGCCCAACCCTCAGCCAGCTCCGCCCAGTACAAATACTTCGAGCTCTTCAGAAGTTTTTCTCAAGGTACCACCTTGCGACACCGAAATATTCCACGGCGGGTATGAAGACTGGCCATCATTTAGGGATATGTTTACAGCAGTCTATGGAAATCATCCCAAATTAACCCAAGCTCAGAAACTGTATCACCTGCGACAAAGGACAAAGGGTCAAGCCCATCAGATTGTAAAGCAATACCCACTTACAGACGATAGTTTTCCGCTAGCATGGGAAGCCCTAAAGGCTCGGTACGAAAACCGAAGGATATTGGTTGACAACCAACTGAAGACCCTCTTTAGTCTTCAGCAAATATACTCAGAAAGTGGTGAGCAAATTCAAAAACTTCAAACCACAATAAATAATTGTTTATGTACTCTGGCAGCACAAGGCATCCCAATCTCTAATTGGGACCCCATCCTTGTGTATATATGTTCCTCAAACCTGCCCAATGAAACACTGTCTCTATGGGAACAATCTCTAAGTTCTCGAAAAGAATTGCCACTGTGGGCAGAAATGGACAAATTTCTGACCTCAAGGTATGAAGTAGTGGAGAGACTGTACACCTACCGCCCGGGTAACCCGAAAACCTCTTCATCAAATTTCACTCCTAGGTCCACAAACAACAACTCTACCCATAACTCCACTTTCTCAAACAGGAATAGAACCAATAACTTCCATACAGAACCCCAGCATGTCTCATGTAAGCTCTGCAACTCAAACCACGCAATGAAGTATTGCGTGAAATTCAAAGCCCTCGCCGTCTCAGACCGCCTCAAATACATAAGAGACAACAACTATTGCGAAAATTGTTTGTCATTTTCTCATCTGAAGGGTGATTGTCAAAGCAAGTTTTTATGCGTTTACTGCCAAAAAAGACATCACTCCCTCCTGCACTTTCAACCCCAACAAAACGCACCTCAGGCAACCGGATATAGACCTCAACACACCTTAGCCCAAACAACAATACCAATCCAGGAAGATTCGGTTCAGCCATCTACGTCAGGACAAGCGGCGTTTCAAGAAGCAGCGCAGAACCCACACGGTGTCATCACATTTCTCCGACAGCTGTGAAACGACACTACTCCCCACGGCACTAGTCTCCATTCATCACGCAGGAGAATTTTACCAAGTTCGTGCGCTCATCGACCAAGGCTCTCAAAAAACGTTTTTGGCATCCCGTGTTCAAAAACTGTTAGGTCTTCCCACAAAACCAGTCCACTATAACATATCAGGCATGGGAGGAACGGTGGTACAAAAATCCAACAAAATCTGTGAGGTTACCCTTTGCTCCTCCGACCTAAGCAAAAGGATTCGAACCAACGCGATTTTGCTTCCCCAACTTACAGATTTTCTGCCAACGAATAAAGTATCGAAGGTCAACTTAGAAACGTTCAGTTTCCTCAAACTGGCCGACCCCAATTGCCTAACCCCCTCAAAAATCGATATGGTAATAGGCAGCGATATTATTCCCCAAATCCTCTTAGACGGGCTGCAAAGAAACGCCCAAGAAACCCTTATAGCCCAGAATACATTATTCGGATGGGTACTCAGCGGATCAGTCCGGGAACTAGTCCCCAACTACTCTACCCAAGCCAGTGAAGATACAGACCCAGATATCAGCACCCTACTCAAACGGTTCTGGGAACAGGAAGAAATCCCAACAGCTCCATCCAGATCAGCGGAATACCAGTTCTGCGAGGCCCTCTACAGCGCCACCACCACGAGAAGGGAGGATGGACGCTACATAGTAAAACTTCCCTTTAAGCCAGACTTCCCTGAAGCACTTGCCTTAGGCCACTCTCGCCCAGCAGCACAGCAGCAGTACATTAGTGTAGAAAGGAGTTTAGAAAGGAAACCGGAACTACGTGAAAAATACTCGGAAGTGCTCACCGAATACCTCCAAATGGACCACATGGAACCCGCCCCTCCCTCTGAAACAATTGTGAATGGAAAATATTTTTCGTTTTATCTACCCCATCACGCTGTTCTTAAACCCGACAGCAAAACGACAAAAGTTCGCGTTGTATTCAATGCATCTAAGACATCACATTCGGGAAATTCTCTGAATGATGTTCTATACACAGGCCCAACTCTCCAAAACGACTTGACGTCAATAATTCTCAATTGGCGCCTCCACAAGTTCGTTGTCAATGGCGACATAGAGAAAATGTACCGCCAAATTTTGGTCAAGGAAGAAGATCAAGACTTCCAAAGAATACTCTTTAGAAAAGCCCCTCATCAGCCGATAGAAGATTTCAAATTAAAAACCGTAACTTTCGGTGTTAACTGCGCTCCCTATCTCGCAATCCGTACTTTTCACCAACTCGCTCAAGATTGCGCAGAAAAATACCCACTCGCCAAAAACATCATACTAAGAGAAACCTATGTAGATGATGTCCTCTCTGGCGGTCACAACATACAGTCCACACTTAACTCTATGACTCAGACTATCGAAGCTCTAAAATCGGCAGGCTTTCCACTGAGGAAAATAACAGCAAATCAACCGGAAATACTGAAATCTGTCCCCGATTCTGATGTATTAGATGCGGAGTTTCTTAAATTCCACGACACAAGTTCCACCAAAACACTGGGAATAAGATGGAACGCCTTAACTGACTCCTTCTCTTACTCGTATGACCCAATGCCCGATTCTAAGTCATACACCAAAAGGCAGATCCTCTCAGCCGTTGCGAAACTTTTCGACCCGGCAGGATGGCTTTCGCCAATAATGATTCTGGCCAAAATCCTCCTACAGCAGCTCTGGTTAGAGGGAACTGACTGGGATGAACAAGTCAAACCAGCATCCTTCCATAAGTGGAACACCTTCCGCGAAAGTCTCTCAGCCATCAGCAACATAAGTATACCCCGATGGGTACAATTCTCACCCGCTAAACGGACCCAAATACACGGTTTCTCAGATGCCTCAGAAAAAGCATTTGCAGCCTGTGTTTATATCAGAGTACAACATGACGATAACTCTTTCTCGACCAGAGCTGTTAAAGAATTAAATCTTTTGCTCTTTGAAATCATAGTTTTTCTTCATTCAGTACTTGAAATTCTTTTCATCGTTGAAGAATTTAACTTCAATTTACGCATTCAGCAATACTTTACAGAAATCATGATTTATAAATCCACCAAGTGTCAATTCAACAAGAATTCAAAATAGAATTACGAAGAAAAGCTCTTTAATTCAGAATGGCCATTCAGTTGATTTGATTCTTTTGGAGAGTTAATTCCGCTAATTCAGTACGAATCAGTTTTTGGAAAAATGCTAATTTACTCCCCTAAATAGTACTAAAAGTTTTCAAGTTCCTTTCCGCTAGAAGAATTTGAAAAAAAAATTACATTACATATTATAATAATCTATAACATAAAATTAGTGGAAAAAGCTTATTCGCGTGTAAGAAATATGTGAATTTAAAAAAATGCAAGTTAAAACATAAAAAAGTATGATTTTGAAAGGTATAACATGTCTGGTCTTCACATAAACTGCCTTATTAGTGTTGCTGATGTGTTAGTTATGAAGCTTTTCGGGCATATTTTATTAACCCTCTGAGCACATTATTGAATTTAAATAAATAAGCTTTTGTTACATAAATAAAAAATAAATATGAATGTGTAATTATTTTATTATCATAACCTCTAACGAGATTTTTAGCCGTGCTTCTCTTTCCAACTTGTGGTGTGTTGCTTTTGAGTTTTCCTACAAGTTGGCAGGACCTACAGTTTTTTGCCGACTCCGAACGGCACTTGCAAAGCAAATGAATTTTTTGCTGGCATATTTAGTTTTGGAAAATTTGGCAGTGTCAAGTTTAAATTTAACAACTTCGAAAGCGCTTCAGTATTTTTAAAGATCTTCAACGCACAGCGAATATTGCCGAATTCGCCCTGCTATTACCATATATCAATTTGCGTTGCTCTCATATCTACAAGTTGTACAGGCAATACACAATATTACGTTCAGCTGAAACTCATGCCTTTTATGAATATAAAAAAATTCGGAGCTCTTTCATGGTTTTATTAGTCATATACATACGTCAGTTTTGAAAAATGAAAAAAAAAATGAAATCTTTTTTTTTGGATTTATACTTTGAAATATGGAAATTCTTTCCAGATATGAGTATTTTATTTCGATTTTTTAGTCAACAATAACTAGTAGTGGAATTAATTTCCATTTAATTGTATAACAGAAACCATTTGAAATGTCTTTTAAAATTTTCACAAAGCTCAGGAGAGTAAAACGGTCATCTAAACTTTCAACTTCTTCGGCAGATTTTGTATGAAATTTCTGAGGACTCAGTTTGGTAGACCAAACAGTATAATTATATGCAAGTTAGAACTAGCTGAAATATTTTCCTGATTTTCAAGAACGATTTTCGTCGATGGTGTTGAGTAATTTTTTTATGCGAAATTAAATTTTGTTCATGCGTTGCATGAAAGATATTACTTAACACCCTCATCGAAAAAAATTCTTAAAAATCAGTAAAATATTTAAATTAGTTCTAACTTTCACATCATACCACTGAAATTGATTGTCCTACAAAACTAAGAAAAATCTGCCAAAAACGTTGATAATTTGGATGGCCATTTTGCTAAGCTCCCCTGAACTTTGTCCAAATTCTTAAAGACATCTTTAATTTTGTGTCTAACTGTACATATTACTGAAGTGCCTGAAAAAAGCTCATAAAAGCAATAAATCCGCGATTTTACAATCGACGTAGCTGTTTGGTAGTATCCCGCCTTTTTACAAGTCTTCAATGGGTGACCGGAGTTCTGGTCGGTGATAGTGTCGAATTCAGGACATTTTTTATCACGGATAAGAAACGGGTTAATAAAAATTACAGCACCTTAAAGGCACAGTAGGGATGGCAGCTATTTTAGTTTTGTGAGCCCAAAAGTTTCGAGATCCCGAATATGTATTATTTAGATATTTTATACATTTTAACAAACAAACTGAAGACAGTACGTCAATATTATTTTCATTACCAACAAGATGCTTAAATAGATATAAAAAATATGTAAGTAGAGTTTAAATATATCCTAAAACTTTTTCTTTACATATTTTTATATTAGTACAAAACCGGGAATAACCAAACATCTTCTTACGGTTTCTCCTAGCTGCTTTGGAAGTTAATGCAAATCAACAAGCGAAAAAGTTAGGGATTTTATAAAATTTCTCTCCATTCATAAGTGGGCTGTAATATTAGGTGTTAATTTTTATACCCTGCTTTTATGATTATATATAAAACCAAAAGCTCAAAAAACTGCCTTAATCCAACTTAATGTCATATTATTCGTAAAAAACTAGCTATTTTAAACATTCGGGATTTTTTAACTGCTGCTCGAGATTTCGGGACTTATAAAAAACAATCCCGGGATTGACTTCAAATGTCAAAGAAAAAATATATAATGACAACATTTCATGATACAATAAGCGCCCCAGTAGGAAATTGTAACAGTGAGGTACGTTTCTGATATCTTACATAAGTATTAGGACTTATCACAATATATCTAAGTTGCGGTGTTGCATCTACAGCTTAAGTGTTTATTATTAAGGAAATTCACAAGGTCTTTTGTAGTTTTATGTACAATTTCAACAACACAACACTTGAGAGCACTATATGAGTTGAATGTTGTGTCTGAATACATTAAATTAAATTTTCATACAAATTTGTCAGAAAATATTGAATTTTTGTGTTCGTGGCTCTTTTACTTTTGAAACTAGAGAAAACGAAAAAACAAGGAAAAGCAAAATAGCACACCTGAGCATTGGGTTGCTTAATTTTATTGTGCTATTCAAATTTTATATAAGAAATGACAACAAAGAAAATATGACAGTCTTAAATTTTGAATTGCCTAATTTTGATTTTTTCTAATTTTAATTAGTACATACACAGAAAAGTTTTAATGGCTTTTGACATGTGATTAGTGTTGTAAACCAAATGCTGGAAAAGAACTAAACAATCATAAAGTGCTTGTGTAATTTTTTTCAAAACCAGGTTCATTGCATTGTATTGCTCCAGATAACCAATTTTCTAAAATTTGACACCAAAACTGTAAAAATGCATTTAAAAATAGTAGGGTAATTTAAAGTGACATACATTATTTTGCATTGAAGCGTCGAAAGTGATTCGTAACGGCACTGGAAGATCATGAAAAAGGTGTAAAACTCATAATATGAAAGATACAAAAGAAAAAGTTAAGGGAGACAGATGAGAACAAGTAAGGAAAGCTGTCTTCGGCTGTGCCGAAGGCTAAATACCTTTCATGAATAAGCGTCACGATTTTCACTGTTTGATCCCCAGTACTGCCTGTGTGAATTTAACTTTAGCTCATACCGAAATTATCGGAGCTATCGATTATATGGGGACGATGTGTTATATTAGTCCAATCTCATTGATTTTTAACATTGACATTCCACATTCTAAAATAGCAACATTTGCGAAATTTCACGTTCCTACCGATATAATTACAGGAGTTATCTACCAAAATCCGTTTATCGGAACAATCAATTGTATGGGGGCTATGTGAAATATTTATCCCATTTCAATGATTTTCAAAATCGATATTTTACATATAAAAATAGCGACGCTTCCAAAATTTCGCGTGCCTATGTGTTTAAGTACAGGACTTATAGCCCAAAATCCGCTTATCGGAATAATCGTTTGTATGGGGGCTATGTGAAATATTTATGACATCTCAATGATTTTCAACATCGATATTTCGCATATAAAAATAGCGACACTTCCAAAATTTCACGTTCCTACCTATATAATTACAGGAGTTATCTACCAAAATCCGTTTATCGGAACAATCGATTGTATGGGAGCTATGTGAAATATTTATCCCATCTCTATGATTTTCAGCATCGATATTTCACATATAAAAATAGCAACACTTATAAAATTTCACGTTCCTTCGTGTTTAATTACAGGAGTTATAGCCCAAAATCCGTTTATCGGAATAATCGGTTGTATGGGAGCTATATGTTATATTGGTCCGATCTTGCTGGTTCCGACAAATGATTCCTATATTGGAAAATGGTGGCCGCATACCAAATTTCAGCCAAATATCTCAAAAACTGAGGGACTAGTTTGCGTTCAAACAGACAGACAGACAGACAGACGGACAGACGGACAGACGGACATGGCTAAATCAACTCATCTCGTCATCCTGATCATTTCGGTATACTTATTGATGGGTCTATCTCTTCTTCTTCTCATATTTACAAACATCGGACCAAAGTTATAATACCATTTCATGTTCATGAAAGGTATAAAAATAGATTTAAAATATATGACTTTAGCGTTTTTGTTCTCTCCTAACAAATTCTGATTTTGTAACTTAGAACGTTATTCGCTTCGATGCTTCAAAACCCTCTTCCTATCCTGCTCTGTCACCTAAATGTTTAGCAACATCGGAATATGTTACAATTTTTCCAAACGATGGACATTTCCTTGATATGCCATTTTTGCTTTTACGAACGTGTTTTTCGCTTTGTTTATATTTTTGTATGATAATTACTATGTATATACATGAAATATTCATGACTTAAGATGAGCTTTTAGGTAAAGAATAATAAATTATTTTTTTTTTAAGATCAGAGGCAAAGATGCAATGACATGTTAATTATAATATATTTCCCGCTGGGCATGGTTCTGCATTGAGGTCTTGTCAATTATAAAAAATTTTTACTTTTCATATTTCAAATTTTTGTTTTGTTTATAAACCGAAAAAAACATGGCCGCTCTTCACAGTGTAGCAATTTCGACAAATCCAAATTTTTTATTTTCTCACTTATCTCAGAATCGGTGGGATTTTTTGAAAGATTTAGCAGCTAATCGAATTTGCCTTACCGACATTTCGAGTTTTAATTGTCCTTAAAAAAAAAGAAGTTACCTCACGTCCATAGTTTGACTTGAAACATCTATGTGTTGAATTTTGCGCATTTACGTCAGTCAGATGGGATTACTGACATATCTGTGGTTTCGTTATATTATAATATTTGCGGACTGATAAAACCTCCCCAAATATGTAATTTAATCACATCAAAAAATAATGTACATATTTCACCTTCCAGTTGAATTGTATGAGTCTATAGTTAGCCTATGTAAATCTTAATAGCTGCTTTCTGTAGATCATTCGTAGCACCATCAAATTCCAAACATCGTGGAATACTCATAATAATAATAATACAAATACCTTCTAAGAGGATAAGGTCCAGCCTGTCTTCCAATTTGTGGTTTAAGTTTTAGTACACATTGGCGAGACCTACAATTTCTTTGGCCCAACTTTACACAGTATCTGGCAAGGCATTTTCATTTTGGCTGAAAACCCCCCGGAGCGTTGCCGAACACTGCCGAAGGTGGCCTCGTTTTGAAAAACTTATTCAAAAATTTTTGGTGTGACCTGTTTCGGTACTTGCACCAGGTACTTTCAATATGGCAAGTCAGCGCACAGTCATCATACCGCGGCGGTAGACAGTAATTTTAATTTCTATGTCTTAAAATATTCCAGAGGGAAATAATATTAAAAGTGAAAATTAAATTAAATCAAATGATTCAATAAATTTATTCCTACGTTTATATTATGACAAGATAAAATAAATACATTAAACAAGAACTTCGCAGCCTTAAGCTATATTCTTTACGAGTCCATCAACTCCGGGTCTGTAGATAAAACACGGAATTTTGTTTGCATTTTTATCTATATTTTAACACTGTGCGCTGCATTTTGACGTCTACCGCTTCGAATTTTCAAACGCGTTTTTCTCCACTTTCCCTGTAATAAAACGATGGAACTGCACTTCATGTTGTTCCTTTTTTATGTGACGATTATTTTCTACTTACCTTCTTGAAAAATTTGCCGTAATCTTCGAGAAATCAGCTAAAAACAGCAAGATTTTATGTATGTATGTAAATATATGAAAACATTGAGTAAGAGTTGCCGTAGCTAAAGAAAACGGAACCAAATTTTCGGGCTTATAGTTTCAAAACAATTTTCCGAAGACAATATCATAGCCGAAATAAGTTTTGAACAAATATATAAATATAACTTTCAGTTTCTGAATGGTTCCAATAAAATTTTGGCCTATTTACATTAAAATCAACAGACTTGAAACATAATCCATCACATTTAAAATTTTAGAGTTAGGGCCAAATTTTACAATGATACATGGCAGTCTCGTGTTTTATTACTATTTTGACAGCTTCAAATCAATTCCAGGCATGTTAAAGACTGAAAGTACGCAAATATCACCTCTGAAAGTTAAATTTCGAGAGTACTGAATTGAAAAATTGAATTGATTCACCAAAGTTGGCATTCAATTGAGAGAGTTATTGAATGAGAGTTATTTCGATGCAATTCAGTTCAAACTGAATTACTTTCTCGCATTCTTTAATTCTTTGAATGGAAAATATGAATTCAACATGTCAAATCGTATCTACACGGAATTTCAAATTAAATTCAACGAAAAACATTTGAAAAAATGAATAACTCCTGAATTATAACTGTTTTGATTCATTCAATTAACAGCCCTGTTCTCGACTCACCTGTTTGTAGCAAAAACTAAGGTCGCACCTCTACAAACAGTTAGTTTGCCACGACTAGAACTCTGTGGAGCTGTATTATTGTCCAAATTGATAGTTCAAACTCAGTCCCAATTAAAATTGCCACCACATGAACTGACGCTCTGGTCGGGCTCGTCCATCGTGTTGGCGTGGCTAGAAAAACCACCACATACCTGGAAGACTTATGTGGCAAACAGAATCACCCAAATTGTACAAAATGTTAGCAAGCGCCCAGTGGAGATAACCCCGCAGACATTGGGACCCGAGGATGTAGGCCACAAGATTTAGCAGACTGCTCGTTATGGTGGAATGGACCCCAATGGCTCTCTGAACCAAGCTCGTTCTGGCCAAAATATGTCCCTGCTAACCCCACCCCTCCGGAGAAAAAACGCATCGAAGCCTGGCATGCCGTGGATCACTCCGAGATACTGCACCGATTCTCATCATACCCGCGCGCGTTACGAGTTTTGGCCTTCATGTACCGGTTTATCCGCCATGCCCAGAAACAACCAATTTCCAGTTCCCTAGTCCTTGCGCAAGAAGAATTGTATGGCGCAAAAATTAAACTTATAATGGTCACACAACGCCATCATTTCCCAGCCGAAATGACTCAATTAGAAGCAGCAAACCCCATTCACAAGAAAAGCTCATTGTTGACCCTAAATCCCATGCTGGATAAAGTCGGCATCATGCGAGTTAACGGCCGCTTAGCTAACGCTGACCTTAGCTACAACGAGCGGTATCCAATAATACGTCCAGATGACTCCAAGTTCTGCTCTCTCCTGTTAGATTTTCTTCATAAAGTTCTGCTACATGCTGATAAACAACTCATGATCCGCATGATACAGCAGGAGTATTATATTCCCCGACTCAAACAGAAAGTGAAAAAATGCATATTTCATTGTAAAACGTGCACTATATACAAGCAACAAATGCGTTCACAGATCATGGCTGCTCTGCCCCCTGAGCGTGCAACTTACTCCATACCCTTTCACGTAACCGGCGTGGACTTCGCTGGTCCGTTTATAGTAAAGACGTCCCTCTTACGACGATCTTTTCACTCCAAAGCCTACGTTTGTGTATTCGTATGTTTCTCTACAAAAGCGGTTAATCTCGAATTATGTTCCAGCTTGACTACTGAGGCCTTTAGAGCAGCCTTCTCTCGCTTCGTAGGGCGACGCGGACTACCCCACAAAATTATGTCCGACAATGGAAAAACATTTGTCGGGGCCCAACGGGCTATCCAGAAAGATCTCAATTTGTTTGTCAAAGAAGCGGCTGTGGACCTTGCTGAAAGATATGCGGTGCAGGGTCTCATCTGGCAATTCATACCGCCGTACGCCCCTCACATGGGTGGCCTATGGGAAGCCGCAGTAAAAAGTTTCAAGACCCATTTCACCAAAGTAGCAGGAAATCAAAGGTTTACGTTTGAGGAATTCACTACTCTCCTCATCCGAATCGAAGCAGTGCTTAACTCTCGCCCTCTATCTCCCATGTCACAGGATCCAACCGATTTATTAGCCTTGACTCCTGGGCATTTTCTTAGAGGAGCCCCCTTAACAGCCCTACCAGAGCCGAATCCAGAAAACATCTCTCTGACTACGAAATGGCAAAGATTGAAAGTTCTGCATCGCCAGCTTAGTTCCCGATGGAAGGAAGAATATCTGAAAGCATTACATAAAAGATATAAATGGAAAAGTCCCCGTCTCAGTGTTAGTGAAGGAGATATGGTCGTTATCAAAGATGACTTACTCCCCCCAAATGACTGGCGCTTGGGGCGAGTTGTCAAACTTCATCCAGGAGCCGACCAACACATACGGGTAGTAGACGTCCGCACCCAAGCGGGTACAGTCACCCGCAATATTACTAAACTTTGCGTTTTACCCCCTGTAGGTTAAGCTTTCGACCAACTTATCCCGCTCGCAACTCTCGCTCTCTGCGTACAAGTCCACCTGAAGCTCGCCTGTTCTCTAATTTGTTCTGTTTCTTTTCTCTTTTTTCTCTTTCAAATCTTTTTCCACAGATTATGGAGTACAACAGATGTCGCCTCTGTTGTCGCTACCACAGCTTGCGTTTCTGTCCAGCGTTTTTAGTATTGGTCCCAGCAGAACGCTACGAGACAGCCCGCGCTCACAATTATTGCCCCAACTGTTTGGCCACATCACACCAAACCAACGCTTGCACCTCGCAGGGTGGGTGCCGACATTGCGGAAGAGCTCATCACACCCTACTGCACCGCCCAACTACTACCACAACCGCTCGCACTGGATCCCAAAGAGCATCAACGGCGGTACGCACAGGACCACAACGAGTCCGAAATCCAGCTATTACAAGGCGCAATGGTAGCCGTATGTCAACCAGGCGGGTAATTGAGCGGCCCACCGTCCGATTACAACGCCAAAATCCAACTTTGCGACAGCTTAGGAAACTTTCTAATAAAGCCGAAGGAACCTTAGAGAAACTCAAAGCGCTGTTATATCTGTCAGCTCCGCAGGCCGGCCGCCATGTTGAAGACATGAGCGCGAATCTCTTCAGGATCCTGTCCTTAGGATCCTGTCCTTAGTTACTTCGGCAAAGCTTGGTTTGCCCACTCCGGGGTGAGGTTTTAACTCCACGTCCGATCTCTTGCGTTTGAAAGGGTTTCCGTTCACCCTCTTTGGCACATAAGTGGTTTGGAAATCCGGTATTAGAGATTGCACCAATTCCACCGACTTCCTGGAACTCGGCGACAGCATTTCATGCGAGACTCTCTCATATTTCTTCAGGGTCCTTGCGGCCGATCGTTTTTCCAAGTAAGCAGAGCGGAGGGGAGATGTCTCCTGGGAGTCCGGACCCGTAGTTGCCATCGCGGTCGCTCCATTTGCTGAAAGCTCAGGTGCAGCTTTTTTCTCCTTTGGATCTCCGAGGCCAGTTCGTGAGAACGCTGCCACAGACGTTAAGAGATTGGTTTTCATACCGGCGATTGATGAAAGTTATTAAAAACGGATCCAATTATAAACATTGCCGTTTTATAAGCTTATTTCACACATGTTTACTGCTACCCACAAAAAGGGCAAGCTTTTTACAGTTAAATTTAAAATTAATTTAATTTTCCTAATAATTTTAAAAAATAAATATAGAAAAGATCGATTTCCGGAAAAAAAATCCTGAAATTTTGCGAACGACATTCCTTCCTTTTCTACTACAATTTTCCTAAAGGGGGATTTTTTTAACCTTTTTTGCATCCTTCGTAAATGCAACTCTAATAAGGAAGCTATGCCTTGGCAAATGTCAAAATCTGCTTAACCTTATATAATTTAACAATGCATAAAACAGTATCGAAAACGGATTGATAAAGTGTGCTCTAACGATAGTTTCTCACACTTTCCATATTCTAAATTAATACATCTTTTTAGTTAAGTTATACACAGTTTTTATCATACTACAAATAAAAATAGAATAAACACATTAAAAATATTCGTTAGCTTAGTGGCCACCGAGAAGAGAAAGGGCTCAAACTGCGAATCTACCAGTTAGTTTAGGTTGTGGCGCTTAAGATGATGTCACACTGGAGTTTGCAGCTGCTATGTTAAGCCATGTAGTTAGAGTTTTCATCAAACCCTAATAAATTAAGAATAACAGTTAGATTAAACGAAATTTTAATATGGAAAAGTTGAACACTTACCGCAGATTGTCCATCAAGAAATCGGGTCCAAACTGCACGTCTTTATTTAGCTCCCGATAAAATATACAGCTTATTTATATATGTATGCTATTTCAGCATTCACATTTCAACTAATTTTTAATTTTTTGACAAAAAACATGAAGGTTTATAAAAAAACATAAAAACATAAACATCCGTTTTATTTGCGAGACTCTTACATCAAGCGAAATATAAAGTTACGCGAAACAATCGCAATGCTCTTGAACTTTCTAACATCCGTTTTAAACCCAAGACTCTTATATCTAACGAACTTTGAAGTTACGAGAAACTATTACAATTCTCTTGAACTTCCTAACATCCGTTTTAAAACCGAGACTCTTGTATCTAACGAACTTTGACGCTTCGAGAAACTATCATAAATCTACGATGTTCGTTTAAATAGGATTCTTGGTCGGGTGGGATATTATAAACAATGGAAACATACAACGATAGACGAATACGACACTATTGTGAATTGCCCAATTATTTCTTATGTAACGCGAGTGACGATGGAAAGGCCCATATATATATTTTATGCTTATATATATAGTGTGCTTGTATTATAACACATAATACCTTTTTACATATGCTTTCTTTACAGATGTTGACAAAGGGGCGGATAATATAGAATCTATAATAAAACGCGGCGTATATTCATACAACACTGTGTCGAATAGAAATTTTCCGCAGTAAGTACTCCATTACTCTTATTTGACTTTTGTTCACGTATTATATAGATATGCACACCGGCGCAGAGCGTAGCCTTTTTTACTTTTAGGATGCCAAAATGAAAAAAAAAAACAATGTGCTCAAATCTAATTTTTTCTATAATGAGGCTTGGCTAACTGAAACAAATTTAAAAATCATTTCACAGTCCAAAATTTTGCATTTACTTTGTGTTACGTAGTGGATTTTCGGATGATTTTTTTGACTTGATATTTTTTTCTAGTCGTACAGCACTAACTTTAAGTAGTATCAGGCATGTGGAGAGATTCGCCAACACCCATTATGTTTTTTTCAAACACTCAAAGTCGGGCGAAAACTTAATTTGGATTTGTTTCGAAGGTTTTCGCGAAATTTTGTGTGAAATTGGCAAAAAAAATAAGTGAAAAACGGCCCGTGCCACGTTCTTCGGTAAAAGAGCGTATACATTCGCCAGAGATTATATCAAAAACTCTTGAGGATTTATCGTCACCACATGATGCTACGAATTGTCCATTGGGGCAAAATTTAGCCGATCGTACCCAGTGGTGTGCCCAGTGAAGATGTTAAAAATTTACGTTAAACAACCTTTCATAGTTTTAGTGTTTGGTATTTGTTTCCTTTAGGGGTCAATTGCTAATAAATTAGCTATCTCCCAAAATTTAGCTTATTTATTAGCAGTTGACCCTTAAAGGAAACAAATACAATCTACGCTGCGCACAGCTTTGCTATGCGCTAAAAATTCACCAGACTAATTTTTGGTTCCCAAAGTTTGACATTACGATCCTTGCTAGCCGAAGCAACCAGATTAGACAGCTCCTGAATGTGCACTAAGGGAAGCTTACCAAGGCTGCAACTTCAGAGTCCACTTAGTTTGCGTTTGGGATGCAAAGCCTGCAACTTCAAAGCGGTGTTCACTTATATTATCAAGAATGGCCTAGCAAATACACGGCCCAACTTCTTTGCGTTCAATGCATGGATATATTACATATTATTCAACAAAAAAGAAAAATATAATATAATTTTATCAATTTTTTTCCAGCAGCAATCAGTTAGTAAAATTGTTCTGTTTTGCTTCTGTTTATTTGTAAACAAACCAATGCGATTTTACACTCATTTGACAGCGGAAGAAAATGTCAACAACAACAGCAAACACACTAAAAACACGACGACTCAACCTTTATTTATAAGGTTTGTTTACTGACCAAAAAGAAGTTCAGAGCAGGTTAGAGCAGAGCAGAGCAGGGCAGCTGTCAAAATAGAAATAGAGCAACTTAGAGCAACTCAGAGCAGAAATGCCATGAAACACTTGAATCTCGATAGTTTCTTTTTATTTGGTTTTTTTGTTTAAATCTTCAAAATTAATGCAAATTTACGTATACGAAAACATTTAGGGTACTCACAGTCCCATATTACCAGCCATGTTAATATTGCCAGCTGGCAATATTTTGACAATTTACCAGGTTTCAAATTTATTGTTTTTGTTTTGCCTGCAAATCGAAGATACCACTTTGTGGCAATATTGCCGGGCTTATTCCTATGTTTAAATTTGTGGCAAAATTGAAAGTTGTCATTTTGCTTTCTTTTCAAATATAAATTCAGAAAAACAAAAAAAGGAAAAAAGTAAGTTTTGTTTACATTTTCTAATTTATTTAAATAATTTAAATGTTATTATAATTTCAGCTAAAAAGTGCCCGTATTTGCAAAGGCCAATGTAAGAAGCGGAGCAGGGGTGCTCACAGTTAATGTGGCAATTTTAAAACCTTCTAAATTTAAAAGGGAACTGTGAGTACCCTAATTGATTTTCTTGCAAACTAATTTTTTTGAAGTTTTCAAAAATTTAATTTTTCCTGACTGACAATTGCTTCTCTGCTCTAACTTACTCCATAAAAAAAAGCTAGAGCAGAAATTTGTGATCTGGATTACTCTAGTTTTGTTTTGAGCGTACTAATGAAACAAAAGATAGAGCAACCTAGAGCAAGAAAAGTGTTCGTTAAACACGATTTTGTGAAATATCTCAATCTGGCGTAAGCTAGAGCAGCCCAATAAACAAACCTATAAATCTTGCTTTTAGGATGCCAAAATGAAAAAAAAAAAACAATGTGCTCAAATCTAATTTTTTTTATAATGAGGCTTGGCTAACTGAAACAAATTTAAAAATCATTTCACAGTCCAAAATTTTGAATTTGCTTTGTGTTACGTAGTGGATTTTCGGATGATTTTTTTTACTTGATATTTTTTTCTAGTCGTACAGCACTACCTTTAAGTAGTATCAGGCATGTGGAGAGATTCGCTATTTAAAACCAGCCAAAGTTGGACAAGCCCGCTTAAACATGTGAAATCGCAGTTTGAATTACAAAATTCCCGAGCTTTGAGGTGTCTGGCTGAAGTTTTTGTCATGCGACGAAGTCTAAAAATGCCTGATACCACTCAAATATTTAGGTGGAGGATGGGATAGTGAGTAGAAGTCCGCGCAAGTGGGGAAAGCTTCTGACCGCCATTCAACTGGGAATGGCCAGAGCGATTCTTCTATGTGTGGTCCAAGCAGCTCACTACGTCCACGTCGCATCCTCTGGAAAGCCACTGAACATCACCACCGAAAGGTGATGTGAGAAGACGACAACCTGACCACTCCGACATAATCGGTTTTAGGGCTTGCCAGGGGATTTCAACAGCAGCGTCTGTCATCATGAGGTGCGACTGCAAGCGGGCGTCTGTCTTGGATCAACTGGCTCGCTATATAAATGTATAACTTAAATCCAACTCCACGAGAAACTTGTTGTGCGTAGGGTTTGGGACCCACCACATAAAGCAAAATTCCAATGAGATCCAACAACCGAGCCTCGGATATGATAACTCACTATTCAGATAACAACCACAGCAAACGAACTAGGACTATGATTATTGAAATCATGGCATGCACATGGAATGTCCGAACCCTTAGTAGGGGAGGTGACGATGGCCGCCTAGTTGAGGTCCTCAATTAGGCAAAAGCTGACATCACCGCTATACAAGAAATGCAATGGACGGAACATCCGAACCTGCAATGTCTACTGGAGCGGTCACAATAATGAGTGCAGATTCGGCGTCGGTTTTGTGGTAGGAAAGAGACTTTTGATACATGTAGTTTCGCTCACAGCCATGAATGAGCGTCTCGCCACAATCCGAATATAACTACGATTTTTCACCATATCGTTTATCTGCGTGCACGCACCGACCGAGGACAAGGACGAAGTGGAAAAAGATGCATTCTTCGCGAAATTAGAAGAAACTTATGAGCGCTGCGCCCGTCATGATAGCAAAGTCGTGCTTGGCGACTTTAACGCCAGGATGGGCAAAGAGGGTGTATTTGGCCCAACTGTCGGAAAGTTCAGCCTCCATGATGAGACTTCACCAAAAGGATTCAGACTGATTGACTTCGCCGGTGCACGTACTATGGTCGTATCCAGCACCAGGTTCAAGCATAAAAAGATCCATCAAGGAAAATGGCTATCGCCAGATCGGAAAACACGCAACCAGATCGATCACTTTGTGATAGACGGACGGCTCGCTTCCAGCGTTATGGACGTACGTACGATGAGGGGCCCGAACATCGACTCCGATCACTACTTGGCAAGGAAAGCTGGACGTCGAAAAACTGCAGTCACAACAGGCAGCCAATGACTTCGCAGAACGACTCGCACACCTGATCCCTGAGAGCACAATTCAACCCAACGGAGTGCATAAGCAGTGTTCCCATCTCCGGAGCACTTCGTACTGCAGAAGAAGTAATTGGATTCCGGCAAGTGAAAAACAGCAGCTGGTATGATGATAGAGAGTGCAAAGACGCAGTCAAAAGAAAGGACGATGCCTATAAGGCAACGTTAAAAGCGAATGCAACGAGGAGCGTGTGTGAACACTACCGTGAGATGAATAGGCAAGCGAGACGGCTTTTCCGGGCGAAGAAAACGGAAGCGGAAAAACGTGAAATCGCAGAGCTTGAAATGCTAGCCAGCAGAAGCAACGTCCGAAAACTTTATCAAAAAACCCGACGAACGACGAAAGGTTTTAAACCTGGGGCAAACTCCTGTAAAAATGACAACGGCGACCTGGTGACAGATGTAAACGGAGGAACAGAGCAACAATCCAGAGAAGAAGACGAACCCACAACCCAACTATAACGAGGTGCGAATAGCTATATCACGGCTAAAAAACAATAATCTGCCCAATCCATAAGAAGAGTGATCCCGCAAACTGCGCCAACTATCGTGGAATCAGCCTTTTGAGTATCGCATATAAGGTCCTATCAAGCGTATTGTGCGAAAGACTGAAGCCTGACGTAAACCGACTGATTGGACCTTATCAGTATGGCTTCAGACCTGGTAAATCTACCATCGACCAGATTTTTACAATACGCCAAATCTTGGAAAAAAAACCGTGAGAAAAGGATCGACACACCATCTCTTTGTTGATTTTAAAGCCGCCTTCCACAGCACGAAAAGGAGTTGCCGATATGCCGTTATGTCTGATTTTGGTTTCCCAGCAAAACTTATACGGCTGTGCAAAATGACGCTGAGCAACACCGCCAGCTCGGTCAGAATTGCGAAGGACCTCTCCGAGCCGTTCGAAACTAAGCGAGGTTTCAGGCAGGGTGACCCCCTATCGTGCGATTTCTTTAATTTGATGTTGGAGAAAATTATTCAAGCTGCAGAACTTAATCGCGCTGGAACAATATATTACAAGAGCGTACAACTGTTGGCGTATGCCGACGACATCGACATCATTGGCCTCAACAACCGCGCCGTAACTTCTGCGTACTCCAAATTAGAAAAGGAAGCGGAAAAAATGGGTTTGGCGGTGAACGAAGTACCTGCTGGCATCATGCAAAGAGTCAGCGCTTTCGCGTCTTGGCAACCACGCCACTATTGGCAGCAATAATTTCGAGATAGTAAGGGACTTTGTATACCTGGGAAGCAGCATTAATACCAACAATAATGTAAGCCTCGAAATCCATCGAAGGATAACTCTTGCAAACAAATGCTACTTTTAGCTGAGTAGGCAAGTTGTAAAAGTAAAGTCCTCTCGACGAACAAAAACAACACTCTATAAGTCACTCATCGTACCCGTCCTGCTATATGGTGCAGAAGCATGGACACTGACAGCATCTGAGGAGGCGGCTTTGGGAGTATTCGAGAGAAAAATTCTTCGAAAGATTTATGTACCCCTAAAAGTTGGCGACGGCGAGTACCGAAGAAGATATAATGATGAGCTGTATGAGCTTTACACAGACGTCGACATAGTTCAGCGAATTAAAACCCAGCGGCTTCGCTGGCTAGGTCACGTGGTGCGAATGAACGAAGACGTTCCGGCCCAGAAGGTATTCTTATCGGCACCCGCCGGTGAAAGTAGAGGAAGAGGCAGGCCACCTCTCCGATGGCAGGACCAAGTGGAGGCAGATCTGAGAACACGCGGTGTCTCCAATTGACGCCATTTGGCTCTACAAAGACGAACTTGGCTTCTAAATGAATAAGTCGATCGTAACCAAATTTTACACACGCACGGTATATCTTCCAGGGATGGTCACAGGCTAAAAAATATTTTGATATATATTGGGGGCATGGAACCTCCCGTATAAGTGAAATTTTTCATAGTCCATATGTCTTGAAGTATTTAGGTTAGGCCACTGAAATTTGGCGAGGGGTTATATGAGAACGATCCCTACAACCTCCAAAAAGCAAGGGGATAACAAAAAGGGGGTGTTTAGACCATCGACCATATATTTAATCAGTAATCATTACTTTAGGAATTAAATGACTCCCAATTCCCCTTTACATGTAATCGGGAAAAGTATACCATAAAAAAATACCTTGTACTTGAGCCTCAAAACGATGAAGTACTTCTGGTATTTTTGTAGGAATTGAAATGTAATTAATTCCCTTTCTTTTCATGAAGGGAATTGATTACATTTTTCAATTACTGAGGAATGTAATTGTAATTGTAATGCAACTGATTTACCCAGCTCTGATCACCACCAGCCGCTCCAGGTAAAGTAAATAATTTCCATAAACTCATTTCAATTCAAATTCAAATTCCATATTCCATTACACTATTTATTCGATTTTAAACACAATAATACTTCATAGTCCACATCTCTGGAAGTATTTAGGTTAGCCCGCTAAAATTTGGTGAGGAATTATATAAGATGAATCCCTTCCGCGTCCAGAAAACTGGAGATAACGAAAAAGGGGGCGTGACACTTCCCATACTAATGGAAAATATGTCGTGTATCCAATTGTTTTAAAAATACCTAAACTCACTTAAAAACTTTAAAATGCATATTTTTAATAGAAATGTGGGGTGACACCCACGGGTATAACCTAGTTTTAATAAAATAAAAAAACATGTAACACTATATTTACTTTCTTTCAGTGATGGAAATACACTTATAAAAGCAGTACCCTTTACATCTGTTGGCAAAGTGCAACCATTTCTAGTTGAATTTAGTTCATCGGCTCTCTTACTAGCAGATTTTCACTGTCATTTAACCATGAAAGAGGTTTGCGGTTATTTCGGAGGACACTGGGATATAAACACACACAGTAAGTCCAAACGAAGTTGCTAAACATATTGTCCAAATGGCCATTTTCTCAAGTGAACTTTAAAATGTATCTGCCCTATAAAACAAATTTTCATACAAAATGTCGCTCGATACTGACTTAATTTGTTAACTTTTTAATAAATAAGCTTAGCATTTCATTTCTTAATTTTTTTGGACTACTATTTCAACAAAAAATTATATCGGATTCGTGATCAGCAACTACACAGAGCCAAAAATGCCTAATAAAATTAATAAGATTGTCTTCATGATCAGCTTTTGGGCAAAGGGGTAGTCGCAACGGTGCAAACGAAGAAAAAACTGTAGAGAAATCCTTTTGGTTTTAAGAAGAAATTCTTATTAAAAAACTATACATTTAGTACAAAGGTGTAGTTAGACGCTGGCAATTATTAGTATACGATGGCCGGATGGTTAGCAGCTGGGTTTAGCAATCGAAAAATTGTAAGTTCGATTCTCTCTCTTTTTTTCCTAATTAGAAATGTTAAAAAGAAATCTTCTTAAATATATTTATGAGATTTTCCTTTGAAACATTAACAACTCTACACATATCGGTAATTAGAAGCTGGCAATCAAAAGTGAGCGATGGCCTGATGGTTAACAGGTGGGTTTATCATTCCGAAAATTGTAAGTTCTACCCTCGGTGAGGGCGATATCATTTTATTTTTCATTTAAAATATTAAAAAGAAAATCTTCTTAATAACATTAAAAAGACTGTCTCTACAATAATAAGAAGCACATCTTCTTGAAGAAAATCTATAGAGATGAGATATCTTATGACTTTTGTTCTATTTTATTAAACATTGTTGGCTCTGTCTACATGAATACCAAGTTTCAGCACAATCCATTCAGTTTTTAAAAAATTCACCGCTATATTGAGTCCACCATTTTGAATTTTGAAAATATGACATCGGATTTATAAGCGTCTAGGAGACCCGGCAGACGTCCTGTCAAAAAATAGTCTGTCTGCGTTCTTATCCCCACATCTCCCTATCCATATCCCAATCCCTATCCCTACCCCTATACCTATCCCTATCCCTATCCCTATTCCTATGCCTATCCCTATCCCTATCCCAATCCTGACAAAAACAAATACAATAAAAAACAACTAAGGAAAGCTGTCTTCGGCTGTGCCGAAAGCTATATACCTTTCATGAATAAGCGTCACGATTTTCACTGCCCGATACCCCGTACAGCCGGTGTGAATTTAACTTTAGCTCATACCGAAATTATCGGAACTATCGATTATGGGCGATGTGTAATATTGGTCCAATCTCATTGATTTTTAACATCGACATTCCACATTCTAAAAGAGCAATACACGGTGAGCTTAAACAACTTATTACATATGAAAAATCAAAACAACGAAGATACTATTTTATGGTTGTATTCTAAGACGTATAGGAAAATATTCTGAGCAAAAACTGAAATCATCTATAGGACACTTTGAGATTAGTAGGGTTCTTCTTTCCGTGGGTGCCCCTGTTCCATGTTTAAACGGGTTTCTCCAACTTTTTCTGTTTTAAACTGGCGGATCCTTACACATGTGTTGTAGAGCACCAACCTTAAGTGGTATTATGCATTTTTAGACTTCATCTCATGACAAAAACTTCAGCCAGAGCCCTCAAAACTGTTTTAAGTTGGACGAGTTCCATCTTTGGTCGTTTTGAGTGGCGAATCTTCAAACATGTATCGGAGAACACTACCCCTAAGTAATATCACACATTTTAAGACTTAGTCCTATTTAAAAAACTTCAGCTCGGGAATATTCTTTTACTCTTACTTCGCTCTCACTTGCATAAGCGAGTTTGTCCAACTTTGGCAGTTTTCAAATGGTGGATCTTTCCACATACGTCGTAGAACACTACCTTGAGGTAGAATCAGGAGATTAAGACTGCGTCCCATGACACAAACTTCAGTCAGAGCCCTCAAAACTGGGGACTTGTCATAATTCTTACTGCGCTTTCACATGTTTAAGCTGATTCGACCAACTTTGGCTGTTTTTAAATGGCGGATAGTAAAACGTGTGTCGCAGAGCACCATCCCTGTTGTTGTTGTTGTAACGAGGTGTGGCCCTGCCCAAATGTCAGACAGGGTCACCCCGCGTGTATTGCTCTTCGCCGGGTCGATATAAAAAAACTTCCCGGGTCGTTTCGGTTCGATGGGTACAGGACAAGTACTGGTACCGTTCTCGTAGAACCGGCAATACGTAGAAACTAGCCGTGTGGGCCATTTAGCGTTACCCAGGGTGCACCAACGTGGAGGCGACCTACTCTTACACCCCTACACTATCCCTAATGAGTATCAGACATTTAAGGACCTCGACCCATGAAAAAAACTTTAGCCAAACACCTCAAAAATCGGAAATTTTCTTTCATTTTTCCTGCGTTTTCATTTGTTTAGCGGGTTCGTCCAACTTTGGCTATTTTTAGGTAGCGGATCTTCACACATGCTTAGTAGCACAATACCCTTAAGTCGCATCAGGCATCTTTAGACTTCGTTCCATGACAAAAACTTCAGCCAGAAACCTCAAAGCGGGGGCATTTTCTTCATTTTTACTGCGATTTTACTATCTTAAGCGGGTTTGTCCAAGTTTGGCTGTTTTTAAATGGCGGATCTTTCCACATGTGTCGTAGAACACTACCTTTTACAAGGGAAATTGCTGTAAGAATGAAGAAAAGTCCTCGCTTTAAGGTGTCTGGCTGAAGTTTTTGTCATGGGACGAAGTCTTAAAACGCACGATATCACTTAAGTTCTAAAAAAGGCTTAGAACAGAATTTGACACTATGTACTTTATTTCCAGCATTAACAATAACAAGGACATATCCCTGCCGAGCTACGCATTTTGCTTCTCGATTGGCAGTAGAAGAAGAGCTCAAAATAAAGGACCTTATTTCAAAAGATCAACTTTTATTAGTGGGCTGGTATCATTCGCATCCTCTTTTTCAAGCGGAACCTTCGTTGCGAGACTGCGATGCTCAGTTGGATTTTCAAATTCGAATGCGAGGCTCCTCCGATGTTACATACACTCCCTGTATCTCCACCATAATTTGTGAGTATTATTAGCTCAAAGATAAAATGTTCCATTATAACTTTGATTTTGCATTCCTAAACAGCTCCTTATTATGATGGAAATTCATCGTTAGAATCGAATATAACGCCTTTTTGGGTTATGCCTACAATCGAGACTAAGCACATTTTGGAATACGGGCGACCAATGCTATTGGTATATTCGGTGTTGTCGGATATGGACCTGTCACAATACTTACGTTGCGAGCTACGAACATGCGCTGAATATTATTCACTTCAAAAGGAATGCGTTAAATTTGATAGCATATTTAGTGAAGACATTACTTTTATTGAAAAGTTAAAGAGCACTTTACATTCAAAGTTTCCGGTAAATCAAAATAATACTACGTTGTGGAATTGGATTTGCAAAATTTTAGGTTGCGATATAGAAAACGAGTTTATTCCACCCAAAAAGGTTAATAAAACTGATGCCATTCCTTCTTATAAACGCGCAAAGGTGCAATATTCGACTGAATCTCTAACAGATGAATCAGGGAACGATTTACTCAGCAACAAAAGTCTTAAAGTAGAGAAAAGTGATTTTGATAAGAAAGGTAATGAAATTAAAGTAATGTCACTGCAGGAACAACTTTGCTTGCCGTCAGGACTTAATATGAATCCTGTTCGAACATTTGCACCCTTGGCAACACCAAACCCTTTAGTGGCAGGAAATGTTTCATCACTGGTTACCGCAGATTCTATAGCATCTTGCAAAACAACTACCAATTCAGTAGTACCAACTAAACATTCAGATGAACTAAATCGGTTGCAGTTAGCTCCCAAATACGGAAGTATAATATCTGCTTCATCCAGTTTACCTACTGCAGAAATAAAATTACGGGACAGCCCAATTACGGTTCCGTCAAGTCCAGTGAAATCATTTGAAATAGCCATGCAAAGTCCCCCTTCACCTCCTAAGTTGGAAACTTCATTTCGTTTGCAAAATTCACCAAATGAAAGCTCCAGAAACAGTAGTAATTTGACACAAAGTAATTTAAGCGTTAATAAGACTGATTCCCCTAACACGTCTAAACCACCTTTGGCAATATTCCACTCTCCGACAAATGATTTGGTTGCAGCAAGCTTGGCACAGTTTGCTGGTCACATATCACCAACTTTTTTACAGACTGATCTATCTTCTCTTTTTCAACAGCAGTTGACTGAAAAAAATTTCTCCAACTCATCTATTAAACCACTGATATCTGAAAAGAATGGAGAACAAAAAAATGAGACAGTTGCAAGTGCTTACTCATCGCTGCAAAATCAAGAAATACTGGGAAATCCTAAGATCAAAACGGACTCCCAGAGGCTGTCTTTACCACCAAACTTTTCATCGAATGCTTCAAACGTATACAAAACCAAACTAATGAAAGAGTTGGATAACATAAAAAATGATCCTCTAAAAATTAATGAGCTTATACGCTCTCCAGAATATGCTTCTCTATTGTTGCATCAGGCAGAAGCACTAGGAGCGACTACCCTTGGTACACTAGGTTTGGGATCAGATTTAAATTTTTTAACCGGAAGTAATTTTGGTTCAAAGGAAAATTCGTCACAACATCCAGATTATAATAATCTAGTTACAGCTTCGAAAGTTCTGGGATATGAATCTTGCGTGCCGCAGGGGAAATTAGATGATTTGGATAGATTTCTACAACAACAAATAAGCGCCGTCGCCGCTGCTGCTTTAGTAAACGCCTCTTTGTCCTCTGGCACTTCTAAGAAGCAAACTCATGCAGACTCGCAACCCCAAGCAGACTTCAGTAGTCTTTTGCAAACATATTCAAAGCTATTCGAAGCTGAAAACAGCTTTAGAGACTCTATAAACGAGGCAAAATCCACAAATAATGCTCAGAATGACTTTGCACCATTGCTGTCCGCAGGTATTAATAATGACACACCCATATACGACCCAAACACTAAACCTAAAGATGTTATCTCGCGAACCCAGCAAAAACAAAACGAAGGTCAAAACCATGTGCAGAATTCATTGTTCTACCAACAGTGCAAATCTCCTTCAGATATAAGTACTTTTTTTCCAACTTCATCAGCTGTAACTAACTTGGCAATTACGAGTAAGGTTGTTAGCTCCAACGCAAGTTCGGCAAACATGTCGGTTCCCTCAGATTCTGCAATGTACTACAGTGCGTTTCCTCAAGATAAAATACAGGATTACCCTTATTTACAACAGCAACATGAAAAAGAGGATAGTAAATTTTTTATATCACCTGCTGCTATGATGAAAATTCAAAAGGATTCCCTCTCTGCAATGATGATGAAGCCACCAAAATCATCAACTTCAACTTCACCGGCACTTACTCCAACCAAAACTGGTGGTATATCCCCAGGGACAAGTACTTCAGCGAATGCGAAGTACAACTTCAGTGCAATAGACTTGGCAGTTTCTAGTATACAACCCAATACATCCATATTGGTTCCTTTTGAACCTGGAAATACTTCCGTATCGCTTCGGAAACCCCCAAATACACCACCGGTTGATCTCAGTAGCTTTTACAATGAGAGCCAGCCACCTTCTAACATCGGATCTATAAAAAAAAGAATGGAGTTCTCATCTGTTGCTGAATTGGCCGCACCTCCGCCGGAAAAACAGTCTAAACGAAATGAAGACAAAATTTCTAATATATGATCATTCATTGTTTTTATATTTAAATACACATATATATATATATAAAATTTTCTGAACCTAACCCGTCAAGCCATAAGATCTCTAAATGAGTGCATATAGGATCTTTCCTAGGAGAGCTCGCATTATAAAACTAGTTCACAGCCAAAAAATACTAAGAAATTTATGCATATGGGTGAATTGGCACTGACATGCTGAGCTCCGAACATTTTTTTAAAAAATTTTTTATGGGAAGGTTTTCGAGATATCGGTAATTTTGTGTTTTTTCAGGTATCACCTCATTTAAAAATTCTTTTCGACAATGTTACAAAAGCGATGGACGCAAGCGATACCTAGTTCGAAAGGAAATTATAATACGCCTCCAACAACGAATAATAAGTAGGGGTGGACCAAACCATCGCTGAACAATAACTGGTCAAACGAGATTTTTTTTTTTCGAAATATTCACTCTCCTTCACTCACATTCACGAACATGAACATTAAAAAAAAAATTTGAATTCGCGTTCGTGAATCAGAACGTATAAAAAATCCACACCATTCACGTTCATGAATGCATTCGTGCATCATTCATAAATGCCTTCTCGAATCTATATATGCACGTACTTCTTGCCGTTCATCTTCATATATGTATGCATATGTGGCGTGAATAATTCACGAAGGCATTTAAGAACGTGCATTGAATGCATATTTTGTATGGCATATTCGGCATGGTTGTAGTAGAAAATTTTAAAAATGCTATTGTGAGTATACCGACAGAAATGTGAACCAAAAAAAAAACTTTTGACGGTACTTCAAGGTTTTATTCAGGGATATGAAGGACCTCCTTAGGGGCCATTTCTATAACTTTTCGGGACCATTTTGGAATTATTTTCGGGACCATTTCGGGATTATTTTCAGGACTTTTCGGGACTTTTTCGGGATTATTCCGGGAATTTTTCGGGATTGGTTTTTAATCATTTCGTGATAATTTTGGGATTGTTTTCGGATCACTGCAGGATTGTTTTTGATACTTTTCGGGATTGTGTTTGGGATTGTGATCGGGATGATTTTTGGGCAATTTCATGTTCATAGAGTTCTTAACCATTTCAAGAAAAAATTTCGGGATGCAGTTTTGTGCAAGCACACTACCTTAAATTATCATCATCTGCATGCTTACATATGTACATTGTTTATATAACAGGATGATTTGGTGAACTATAATAACTAGAGTTCGCCCAGTGGTTGAAATTCAACCACAAAACCTTATTTTATTTTCCTACCTTTTTGCTATTTCTTAAATTTTCCTTTCTTTTCCATATTTTGTATATTTTTGGTTTCTATACATTCCTATTCATTTTGCCTTTTCCTCCCTCTTTACATCATTCAGTAATATAGTTTCAGTGTTGATAATTATTTATTCTTCTTAGGTCGTCTTCATACGTATTTCTTTCCTTTCCTTTCCTTAGCATTAATTTGCTTTTATTTCCTTTCCTTTTCTCTCCTTTCATCTCAATTTATTTTCTTTGCTTTTCTTTCCTTCTCTTCCCTTTTATTTCCTTTCCTTATCTTCTCCTTTCTTTTCCTTTTCTTTCCTTTTCTTTCCTTTTCTCTTCTTTCATTTCATTTTATTTCCCTTCTTTCTTTCTTTCTTTTTTGTTCTTTTTTGTTCTTCTCTGTTCTTTTTCTTTCTTTTCGTTTCTTTTATATTCTTACCTGATCCTTCTTTCCATTTCCATTACATTACTTTTTTCCTTTTATTTTCTTTTTCTTTCCTTTTCTTTCGTTTCCGTTGCTTTAGTTTCCTTTCATTTTATTCCTTTTTTTTCATTTCATTTCTTTTCTTTTATTTTTTTCTTACCTTTATTTTCTTTCACTTTTTTTCTTAAATTTCCCTTCCTGTCATTTCGTTTTCTTACCTTTCCTTTCCTCCCGTTTCCTTATTTTCTTTTGTTCCTTTCCGCAACTCCTTTGCTTTTCTTTTTCTTTCATTCATTTCCTTAACTTATTTTTTTTAGCTTTTCATTACCTTTCTTTCCTTTATTTTTCTTTCTTTTTATTTTCATTTATTTTCCATAACTTCTTCCTCGCTACCTTTTCTTTCCCTTCTTTTTTTCTTCTTTCCTTTCTTTGTCTTTCTCCTTTTGCTTTTCTTTTCCACTGCTTTACCTACATTACATTTCCTTTCTTCCCTTCCTTTTTTCTTTTCCATTCCTTTCCTTTCCCTTTGATTTTTCTGTCATACTTTCCGCTCCTTACCTTAACTTACCTTAATTATCCTTTTATCCATCCCTTTCCTTTCCTATTATTTTCTTAATTTAATATTTTATTTATTTCATTTTGTTTCATTTTTATTTATTTTATATTATTCCCTTTCATTTCATTTCCAACAAATTTAATTTTTTTAAATCACTTTTCTATTTCTGATTTTACTTTTTTTTTTTATTTTATCAATTTTCCATTTTATTTTATTTCACTAAGTCTAGCCACGAAGGGCCTTGTGCATGATCTAGCTTATTTGTGCTTTCTTTTTTTTTTTTTTAATTTGCTTCTCTGAATCCCCACTCACAGATTTTGTTTTTGTAAACACTGTTTGTACCTAAGCTCAATAAAGTTGCCGCGCTGGCTCATGTTATCTTATTGCTGCCAACAAAACAACTCACCCTACTGCAATGAATGCAAACACAACAATGCAAGTGGTCATACCTACATACATACACCCATAACAGCGGCTCTATAAAGCGAATGCGTGTATATCACATGTAGTCGTGTGATTTTCAAATCATATTATAATAAATTTTTTTTAATTTTTGGTTTGTTTTCGGCCACCCTGCTCGGCGAGACGTATCGATACATACCAAATTGTATATACCTTAGAATTGTGGTTATTGCAAAAAAGGGACGAACCAGTTATGTTTGCGCATTTATATATAATAGATTAAAACATATTACATAAAATTTAACCGCATAAATGAAAACTCGCGTTTTATTAAAACTAGTATATCCCGTGGTCGAAATTCGACCAATTTAAAATAGTTGAACTTATTCAAACATCTGATCAACTTTTTGTCAATAGCTGCCTTTAGGACCCGTGGCCGCACCTAGACCAACTTAAATGTATACATTAAAAACTCATCAATGGGCAAAATGAGGCCATCAAAGAATTTAAAAAAAGCGGCTGTTATTATATAATAAAAATATTAAATTACAGCAGCCCTTTCCAAAATTATTTATGGCAAATGCCATGCAAATATTCGGTTTTCGAGATTTTATGTTGCGCTTGATTAATGGAATGATGAGATAGTGCTTAAGAAATAGCTACTAATTTATGCGATCGTTTTGAGCAGGTAAAGAACAAAAAAAATATTAGGTTAAATAAATTGTAATAGTTAAGATTAAAGGTTTTTAAATATTAAAAAAACATAATTATAGAAAAAAAGAAAATTCCCCAACCGGGTCTTGCACCTGTGAACACCGTATTCCCTACGCTCACCGCCGCGCCATTACCTCATGCACAAAGCAGTTATCAAATTCTGCAATTAGGCTTTATGAGAATCAGAATTTTAAAAATTAACAATATACCAACAACAAATTTAGACTATTAATATAATACCCTGCGGGTTAGGGGTTTAGAATATGCCCGAGGTAGGCATACCGGTCGTAAGAGGCGACTAATATGCACATAGGTAATTGACGTGCTAACTCGATGGTTGATCTACGGATATGATGCCTCTCACCTCTCATTACCCATCTTCTCCTTCCTCATGGATGGAGGGATGCCATGACCTAGAAGGTACCACTGGTCATACCAAATCGCTACCACGACAGTCGGGCAGTACCGCAAGGGAGCACCGCAGCGTACCGGGGTCATATCCGGCCAAGGACTGTCAACTTCGGCATCACTCCCCAAAACCTTCGGGGAGTGTTTTGTTATTAACAACAACAACAACAACACTATTAATATAAATAATGGACCCAAGTATTCAATGAGCGAGGGAGTGAAAATTATTTCTCTAATAATAGGAGCTTATTGAGTGAAAGAATAAAATTCATTATGTAGAAATATGAGTTCTATTTATAGTAATTTATTATATATGGCTTTTTTTCATCTTTTTAGTGCTGGTAAATTACAAATTCTGGTTAGGTCAAAAAAAGTTTGAGGATTTTCTAGCTTTTATCTTTAACCACAACTTAGCAATATTTAAGACACTTTATATGGATTTTTTATTTGATTTAAAGAAAAAATATATATTGATTTTTCTATTCAATTTGGTCTAGACTTGTTTGGGGCTCGGGTTGCAAATCTGCCCTTTTAAAAGTTAATACATTTGTACATGTGAATAGAAATCAGTTGTTGCCTTCAGTAAAATTTAAGGCGACCGCTAACCACTTGGTTTAGTTCAACTTTTAAGTACATATTAAATATGTTGTCGATTTTTATATTTTAAATAGGGAGTCTATCGGCAACTTTGTCTCAAACGGTAGAAATCACTAGAGCTGGAAAACTATCGATATTGCCGCCTTGCAATATTTTCGATATTTTCAAAATTGACTATCGATAGTATCGACAAAACTCCAATGGCTTCAAATAACGGCTGATTTGCACGGGTCGATTTTTTGTCATGTCACCGTTTAAATAGCAATTCAAATATCGACAACAGGTATGGGTTTCCTTTAGCACCCAACTGTTAAAAAACTGGATAAAATTATGGGAGAGGGATCAAAATACGTGTTTTGGCCTCATGATTACGAATCCGGAAGCGCTTTTTAATATTTTGCTCCTGTGAAGAGATATTTGCAATCGAAATTGTCCCTAAAAATGTGCAAAAAGGTGTTCTACGGAGGAATACTGGGGATGGCGTAGCCGGTGTTGGACCGGCTGAGGGTCCCCAACTCAGAAAGGTGTTCTGCACACAAATATAATGTATCCCGAAGCAAATTGGGAGCGGACCCGGGTCATTTTTCGGTTTTTTGAACATAACTTTTCACTTAAACAAATAATTGAAAAAGCGCTTCCTGATTCGTGATCTTGAGGCCAAAACACGCCTCTTGATCCCTCTCCCATAATTTTAGCAAATTTTCTAGCAGTAGTGTTAAGAAGACTTAATAAATAATTCTTTTTAAAAAAATAATAATTTTTTCACAAAATTTGACCTTCATTTGTGAAACTTTTGAAATTCCAACAAGTGACGCTAGAAATGTGCATACTTTCAAAATGGTCGATATATCGCTATCGAAAAAAAAACCATCGATAGTGCCTCACCAAAAAAACTATCGATAGTGCCATCGATAGTTTTCTAGCTCTAGAAATCACTAAAATTTATAGAAGTAATCTACCGAAGTCCGATAAATAGACTACTATGTTTGAAAAAAATTCGCAAATTGCAGCTTACATCTTCAAAAATTAGAGCAGTCAGACTTATATTAATGGTAATTTTTTAAAAAATTTACCAAAAAAAAAAAAAGATATTGTATAAGCGGTTATAGCAGTTCTATAATGGGTGGTATGTATGTATATTTATGATCAAAAATTATTATTTCACATGGCTTTCCGTCAACTAAAAATATTCGCACCAAATTTTTTTTTCGAAAATAGAGATCACAAACATAAAAATATTGTTTATAAAAATTTTAAAAAGTCAAGATAAGAAATATAAAAAATAAAAACAATTTTCAATGACAAAAAAGAAAAAAATTTTGGCCGATAGCTGTAACTGTACTCGGACCATCAACCGCTCGACCACTACCCCCTGACGCTTCCCACTGGGCTATCGCTTTATTTACAAATTGATTGTCAGATAACCAATTCAAGTGGCATGACAAATTTTCATTCGCTTATTACAGATAAATCTAAAAAGATATATTTTAGATAATTGTGCACTACCCTAGAGGTATGCCAACAAATCCATATGCATTTCATAAATATTTATGCATATTTAGTATGGGTTTAAGCTTGGCAAATATTTATATGTAAAATTTGTTAGCCTATTAATATAATAGATAGGTATTAGTTTTGCATTATTGGCAAATCTGAATAAATATTTCAATGATAGTAACTGGATTTCGTTCCGATATGCTCAGTTTGGGAAAGGCTTAGAAAACAATATTTCTCAATTTCAAAATAAAGGAGAATTCCATATCAAAAATTTGCCCTTTAATTTCAGAATGCTATGTGCGGTTATTTGAGATGCTTTTGCTAAAACTAAACTTGTCCCTTTTCAAACTAAACAAGTAAGGAAAGCTGTCTTCGGCTGTGCCGAAGGCTAAATACCTTTCATGAATAAGCGCCACGATTTTCACTGTTTGATCCCCAGTACAGCCTGTGTGAATTTAACTTTAGCTCATACCGAAATTATCGGAGCTATCGATTATATGGGGACGATGTGTTATATTGGTCCAATCTCATTAATTTTTAACATCGACATTCCACATTCTAAAATAGCAACATTTACGAAATTTCACGTTCCTACCGATATAATTACAGGAGTTATCTACCAAAATCCGTTAATCGGAACAATGATTGTATGGGGGCTATGTGAAATATTTATCCCATTTCAATGATTTTCAACATCGACATTTTACTAATAAAAATAGCGACGCTTCCAAAATTTCACGTTCCTATGTGTTTAATTACAGGACTTATAGCCCAAAATCCGATTATCGGAATAATCGGTTGTATGGGAGCTATGTGAAATATGTATGCCATCTCAATGATTTTCAACATCGATATTTCACATATAAAAATAGCGATACTTCCAAAATTTCAAGTTCCTACCTATATAATTACAGGAGTTATCTACCAAAATCCGTTTATCGGAACAATCGATTGTATGGGGGCTATGTGAAATATATATCCAATCTCGATGATTTTCAACATCGATATTTCACATATAAAAAAAGCAATACGTCCAAACTTTCACGAAACGTGACGTACATGTTTAATTGCAGGAGTTATAGCCCAAAATCCGTTTATCGGAATAATCGATTGTATGGGAGCTATGTGAAATATTTATCCCATCTCTATGAGTTTCAACATCGATATTTCACATATAAAAATAGCAATACTTACAAAATTTCACGTTCCTACGTGTTTAATTACAGGAGTTATAGCCCAAAATCCGTTTATCGGAATAATCGATTGTATGGGAGCTATGTGAAATATTTATCCCATCTCTATGACTTTCAGCATCGATATTTCACATATAAAAATAGCAACACTTATAAAATTTCATGTTCCTTCGTGTTTAATTACAGGAGTTATAGCCCAAAATCCGTTTATCGGAATAATCGGTTGTATGGGAGCTATATGTCATATTGGTCCGATCTTGCTGGTTCCGACAAATGATTCCTATATTGGAAAATGGTGGCCGCATACCAAATTTCAGCCAAATATCTCAAAAACTGAGGGACTAGTTTGCGTTCAAACAGACAGACAGACAGACAGACAGACAGACAGACGGACAGACGGACATGGCTAAATCAACTCATCTCGTCATCCTGATCATTTCGGTATACTTATTGATGGGTCTATCTCTTCTTCTTCTCATATTTACAAACATCGGACCAAAGTTATAATACCATTTCATGTTCATGAAAGGTATAAAAAGGGTATGCAATCAATTGTTTAGTCCTTAATGATTTATAATTTTCTACATTGTTTTTCGTTTGTAATAAATTGTCTACTAATAACCAGTCTTAAAAGATGTTCCTAACTACCTGCATTGTGTTTACTGTGGGAAGTGGTAAAATAGCACTAAAAATAAGCAGGTAGTTTTTGCTTGGTTTAAATTGCCTGAATGGTTTTACCACGTATGTGTGTTTTCCCATGATAATCGTGTCTTTAAAATATTTTCTTCCACTTATGGATAAACATTTTCTTTTGGTACATTTCTGAAGGCCATACAAAAATCTCAGTGAGTCTATACAAAAAGCATAAAGAATAAAAGGCCAACAAGAATCAAAAACTCAAACGTTTGAGGAAACATCTATTCTCAACTTTTTCTCAGATTTTGCATATATAACCAGATTATTTAATTAAAAAAATATTAAATAAAATTTAACTGCATGAATGAAAGCCCGCTCAGTTTGAAAATTCTATATTTCTCAATTTCAAAATAAAGGAAAATTCCACATCAAAAATGTTGCCCTTCACTTTGCGAATGCTAGGGCAAGAAGGATTTATTCTTAAACGCATCTCAAACTGAGATTTCATTAAAATGTTTGTTGGGAGATAATGGCTATTCGCAAGTAATTGCATCCATGCTGCTATATTGTTACATTAGTACCAAATTTGATACATTTTTTCAGTGATAGTACCTACACTGAGAGAAATGCCTTGAATGTTGTGACAATATCACTATTGATAGCAACGAGTTTGATGCAATATTCATTCAGAATGAGCGAGTCATCAAATATTATTTGCTCCCAATAAAAAGTAAAATGACATGTCAACCATTTCGATATGATGTACTGTTTTTTATATTTATGGATAGAATACTAATATATTTGAACGGCATGTCAATATCTATCGTCGTAATATGAATTTCTATTGTTGCTATATCCATATCTATATTTTCTGCATAGTAATAATGATAGAGGCGGCGTATTAATATATATGGACGAAATGTAAATTTTTCTGGGACGCATAATCATAATAGTTCAACAATGTTTACTATGGATTTTCTAACAATATTACAACTTGTTGGAGCGTTTTTTCTAATTCAAAATTTTTTGAATTACTTATGATTGAACATTTTTCTAAAAATTGTATAATATGCCGTAGCCGAATGGTAGAATACTGGGCTAACGTGCCAGAGGAGCAGGGTTCGAATCTTACTGAAACCAGATGTCAAATTATATAAAATTTTGTTTTTTTTAACTATTTAGAATTTATCAATAGTTTATATGGATACCATTTCAATAGTGATTTATCAAAAAAGCATTGATGAAACATCCATATTCATTGATGGGACAGGATTATCAATTTTTATTTAATGTGGTATCAATAATTATGGATCTTCCATCCATAGATTTCCCTCCGTGTACGTTTTTAGCCGGTTTACCCACAATTAAAGGAAAAGATAAATTATATTAATTTGAAATTAACATCAAAATTGTTTTTTGAAATATGCACATAATCCAGGAGACAAAAAAACCGCTTGCTTAGTTTTTATCATCCACGTCTATGGTTGAAAAATTCAGGAGATCAAAGTTTATTTGTCATCAACAAATTTTGCAGAGATTTTTTTAGAAAGTTTCGTCCTGAGTTTTGTCAAAATTGTAGAACTGAGCCCTCTCTCAACAGAAACCTGTGATGCAGGCATCGCCAAAACAACTTCCGTTAGCTGGAATATCTCTGAATTACAGCGGTAGAATTTACGATAGTAGTCCAATATGTTGCTGTCAAATGGCTCCATTTCCCTATAGCACATTTTATTCAATTGGTCTTTTATAGATATTTCTTCTTGTGGGATTGGTTCTTGAGCAGTTATCAATGAGTTGACATGGAGAGTCAACAGGTTATATTTGGACGTGGACGGAAGTTCATCTAAAACCGATTGTTGCTGAATATTTGCAGAACCGGAAACCTGCGGGCACTCTGGAAGTTTACTGATTTCAGCGATCATGTCTCTTGTCCTAAGTAAATGATCCTGTAAATTTAGTTATGAGTATGTATATTAAAAATTAAAAATAAAATAATAACAGTTTAAAAAATAATTGTATGCTTACCACTGCAGTTTGCTTTTGAGCATGGCTGAGTCCTTGAAATTGAAGCGTGGCTCCAAATATAATGCAGCAATAAACGCATTATTTTGCATCAGTGTTTCCTTTCTCTTTTTCATTGATTTTAGCAGAGCTTCTGCAAACAAATTGGAAGACGCCAAACTATCAAGCTCTAATTCACAAGCAAGCCAATCTCTAAAAAGTCTCCAATGATATATTGCTCTTTTTGAAGCTTCAGGGTACAATTGGCTATTGGTTGAAAGGCCACTGTAAAAGTTTCCACAAAGGGCCAGTTGACAAAAATTTGTGACGCATTATCCAAATTATCTATGTACTCCCGTAAATTCATAATGGAACTAACCATATAATACGTCGAGTTCCATCTAGTTGCGTTGTCGAGACAAGGCAAAGTTATCTCTCTATTGCCTGATCTTACGGAAGTTCGTAACTTTTTTGCAACTTCTCGGCATTCTTTGATGTAATTGTCAATTGTTTTTAAAACATCATATGCGGCTAATTGTATAGTGTGTGAGGCACAACGTACAACAGAGAAAACAGACGCGATATCCGATTGTATTTTGTCTGTTGCAATATCATCCTTTGCGATATCCTCTTCATTTAAAACTTTGTCTTGTTGCATTGCTTGTAACAATTTAGACGTTTTAACCACATTTGCACCGTTATCAGTGGTGTTGGAGTAAATCTGGTTTATGTTAATGCCGTATTCCTTGAGGCCTTTCAGTATTTCTTCCTTCAAATTTTCAGCGCTGTGCCGCTTGGTAGTCTGGATCATCCCTGGAAAGACGTTAAAACACGCAATTTTGCCAAATATAATCACTTTTTTATATAAATGCATAAATATTTAACTACACTAAACCAAAAAAGTTCATGTATCCAAAGAAAAAGAACATGGAATTAAAGAATTGTTCGTTAAAACCTCTCCAAAGAACTTTTTCATAGAAATTTAAAAATATTTCTTAGATAATAAGAACTTTATCTTAAAATATCTAAACAAATCCTCAGAAAGCATGAATGCATTCATAAATTGTAACGTTTATTCTAAGAAATATCAGCTTGAAATTCTATGAAACTTTGTTCTTAAAAAACATGTACGTTTTTGGTTCAGTGTACAAACATATTGCTACCTTAAAAAGATCATAATGAAAATGTGATGTCTTTACTTACCTATCGTGCTTATATGTATTTTATGGTCTCTGATGAATTGTATGTTGACTTCCAGTACACTTCGTTCCATACGAGTCGCTATATCTATTTTTAATGAAATCATCTTGTTTTTGACTAGCTCTGCAATTTTGGATTTAATTTGGCTGCTAGATGTCTCAAGAGCAGTCACTATATTTTTCGAATTTACGTTTGTCCGAAGTTTTTGCTCGTAGGGCTCTAGAAGCTTTTTGAAGTAATCGGATTCGGAAAGGAATATTTTTCCTTGTAACCAATCCCACGCAGCATCTTAAAAATCCTGCCTTGTCTAGTGTGCCGTTCCTTGTTGACTACTATGAACACTTCCACAAACATCATGCCCATTCAGTATTTCAATTCTGTGAACGAGCTCGTAGTGTCGTCGTAGGTTTGCTGCTGACTTTCCACATAGATCTCGTTGGCAATTTTTCAGTACGCATCTGCGGACTTTCCCCAAGGTCCCGGGTGTAGCTAGATATACGAACTCAATTGTTTGTATGTATGTATGCAAGCATTCGCAAGTAGCAAAAGCGCAACAAGACCGAATCCTTCAAATACTTCACAAGACGATATCAGGTACATACTCGTACATACAAAGCTGCTCGGTCTACCCGAATATGAAATTTTTTAATGTCATCTACTGACATTTGCCAGTATTAGCTAGATATAAGTATTTCTATAAGCCTAGTAAAATACTTTTTACAATTATTTTATTACGTATGTATGTTATGAGTTTGTGGCCATTAATCTGAGAATCTTTGAAACTTTGGTGGACTTTTGACCGTTTGGGAATAATTTTTCTTAAATTATTCTATGTTTTTATTATTAGTGAACAAGATGGAAAAGTAACAACAATTACAAGCTACCATGATTACGTAATTTCGGCCTTGCTCAAGGGCACTTATCAAATGGCTTTGTGTTTAGAAAATTTTCATCACCTTTTGTTGGTCATCGAACCAAGATCCAAGGGGATTAGGAATTTCTAAGCCCGCAGTGTGTACCTCTTACACCAAGCTGCGTTGAAATTATTGCCAGCTTATATCCATCATGTTCACTTAGTATGTATTCATTTTATTTGTTTTTTGTTTTTATACTACTAAGCTGGTCCAAACGGTCAAAAGTCCACCAAAGTTTCAAAGATTATTTTATTACTGCAAAATTAAGTCTGGATCATTAAAATTACCATTTTCTTACGATAGGAACTCTAGTGATACATGAATTTCATTTATTTAAATAAAAAAATAAAATAAAAATACGAAGCAGTACTTCGCATGACATTATGGATAATAGCATATTATCACTGAAAAAATGTACCAAATTTGGTACTAATGTAACTAATATAGCAGCGTGGATGCAATTACTTGCGAATAGCCATTATCTCCCAACAAACATTTTAATGAAATCTCAGTTTGAGATGCGTTTAAGAATAAATCCTACTCTCAAATCTGAAGCGCACCTCAAATAACCGATGATAGCATTCGCAAAATGAAGGGCAAAATTTTTAATATGGAATTTTCCTTTAGTTTGAAATTGAGAAATATAGAATTTTCAAACTTTTCTCAAACTGAGCGGGCTTTCATTCATGCAGTTAAATTTTATTTAATATTTTTTTAATTAAATAATCTGGTTATATAAGCACAATCTGAGAAAAAGTTGAGAATAGATGTTTCCTCAAAGTGTTTTTAAAAGACATTTAAAAAAAGTTGTATTTTTTTTCTGGCAACCCTAGAAGTCGCCCAATTGTATTTTTCTTCATATCTTCGACATTTTTTGTCGGATTTTAAAGTGTGGTACCACAACGAAACGCATGAGCTCAATGAACTGAGTTTTTGATGCTTGTTGGCCTTTTATTCTTTATGCTTTTTGTACAGACTCACTGAGATTTTTGTATGGCCTTCAGAAATGTACCAAAAGAAAATGTTTATCCATAAATGGAAGAAAATATTTTAAAGACACGATTATCATGGGAAAACACACATACGTGGTAAAACCATTCAGGCAATTTAAACTAAGCAAAAACTACCTGCTTATTTTTAGTGCTATTTTACCACTTCCCACAGTAAACACAATTCAGGTAGTTAGGAACATCTTTTAAGACTGGTTATTAGTAGACAATTTATTACAAAGGAAAAACAATGCAGAAAATTATAAATCATTAAGGACTAAACAATTGACAAGTTTAGTTTTAGCAAAAGCATCTCAAATAACGGCACATAGCATTCTGAAATTAAAGGGCAAATTTTTGATATGGAATTCTCCTTTATTTTGAAATTGAGAAATATTGTTTTCTTAACCTTTCTCAAACTGAGCATAACGGAAAGAAATCCAGTTGCTATCATTGAAATATTTATTCAGATTTGCCAATAATGCAACACGAATAGGTACCTATTTTAATAAAACGCGAGTTTTCATTTATGCCGTTAAATTTTATGTAATATGTTTTAAATCTTATAGTTCAACAAATCATCCTGTTATATAAACAAAATCTGAGAAAAAGTTGAGAATAGATTTTTTCACACGTTTGAGTTTTTGGTGCTCGTTTTTGCTGGGGGGTAGGTATACGCGTGTACATACCCACATACATGTATTTGTATTACAGCGCTCGCATTTCTGCTTTTATTTTGTGTGTGGAAAACCACAAGGCTAGTTAGTAGAACAATAGCATGTGTTCTATGTAGGTAGGTATGAATGTGTGTGTATCCGAAAAATCTCGCGTAAACAATTTTTGAACATGTACATTAGAGCGTCTCGGGCTTACAGGCAAAAAAAAAAGTCGGCCGTACCTCCCCTCATACGAAGTGTTTTTGAAAAACATTTAAAAAAAAAAATAGAATAAAAAAATATTTTTAATTTAAAATGTTTTTAAAATGAACTAAAAACTGGAAAATAATTTCCCCTCTGCCTACATAGATTCTTCACCACGTAAAGCTTATCTGGAACATTTGTGAGTGTGAATTCTTATAGGTATTAAATAGTACTTGGAGTTTGAAAGGTATAAAAACATTGGCGCACGCTAAAGATGGTTCGCATTAATTTCTAACAATCTTATTACCGATATGAGCTTTTCTAAAGAAACATCTTTTCACAATATAGCAAGCGCCAAATGTTTTTATACATTTCAAACTCCAAGTACTATTTAATACCTATAAGAATTCCCACTCACAAATGTTCCAGATAAGCTTTACGTGGTGAAGAATCTATGTAGGCAGAGGGGAAATTATTTTCCAGTTTTTAGTTCATTTTAAAAACATTTTAAATTAAAAATATTTTTTTATTCTATTTTTTATTTTATAATTTTTAGTTGTGAGTCTGTGAAAATTTCTAAGATTGTAATTGGATATTCTGTGTCATATTAGTGGTACTCATGTAACCATATAACTTAACGAAAGCGTAAATATATACATTTAACAGCTCAGTTAGATGAACGATATAGATAAATTTATGTGAATACTTTTTATTATGAAATTCTTATTAATTTAATTTTTGACCCATTTTTTAGCTATTCTTCTATTTTAGTCTAGTGTGCATTGACTGCTTTGAAAAACTGCATGTCGAACAGCGTAATCGAATTGGGTAATTTTTGGAGGTGTTTACACACTAAACTCCTCGTGGAAGTTTACCGAATCTGTGTAAACTTCGTTCCATAAAAATTTTGACAGTTCATTTACGCCTTCGGCAATTTTCTACGTTTACACGCATTACGCGGTGTGCCTATGGTTACATGAATAAAATTATTCTTTTTTAAGTCTTATAAAGCACATTATCTTTCCTTTGTGCAACAGTGGCTGCGCCTAAATGTATGCAGATGAAATATTCGAAATTTCGATGCTGTTTATGGCGCTGAAAACACATTATAGCATGCGCATTATAGCATATGTACGAAATATTCAGATAGCAATAAGGAAGATAGGCCGATAAATGGGACTTTTGCAATTAAAGCAATATTTTGGATTTTTTTTTGTATAATGCACTGTCAGCGAAACCTGAACGATGGTGAAAATTTCAAACCCCCAGCTCAATGGGAAGTTAGTTCAAAATCCAAAGCAAAATCTCTGGAAATGAAACTTTTCAAATATCTCTACCCGTGCGCCACCTATCGGAATTATTTTTTTGTTATATTGCGTGTGGGCAGAAAACTAAACGATGATGAAAATTTCAAGATTCTACCTCAACGGGAAGTTCGTTGAAAAACGAATTAATCGACACCGAAAACAGACCTTCGCATTTCTTAAATAGAACGACTCACGCGCCACCTAGCGGGTCCAATTTTTTCTTGAACATTTGGAAATTGATTAAGTAATACACACGCTAAATATCATCTAAATCGGTCCATAATTAGGATTTTCAGCTGTTATTACCCCGACCTCAGCTCCACCTAGCGGAATTTTTTTAAGGAAAATATTTCTTTTCATAGTAGTAATACATGTTCCGAATTTCAGCCAAATCGGACCATAAATGCGATTTTTGAAAATATAGCGACGAAAGCGACCTAATAAAAACATTTTAAAAAATGTTTTTTTTTGTGGCAACCCTAGATGTCGCCCAATTACATTTTCTTCAAATCTTTGCCATTTGTTGTCGGATTTTAAAGTTTGACACAGCAATATTTTCGTCTCAAAGAGGAGGTTTTTTCTCAAGAAAGTTCATTGAGCTCATGCGTTTCGTTGTGGTACCACACTTTAAAATCCGACAAAAAATGTCGAAGATATGAAGAAAAATACAATTTGGCGACTTCTAGGGTTGCCAGAAAAAAAATACAACTTTTTTTAAATGTCTTTTAAAAACAGTTCATATGAGAGGAGGTACGGCCGACTTTTTTTGGTGATACGCTCTAATGTACATATGTAAGCATGCAGATGATGATAATTTAAGGTAGTGTGCTTGCACAAAACTAACTAATGGCGGCGATATACCAACAGGTTATCATAACCGCTAACGAGATTTTTAGCCGAGCTTCTCTTTCCAACTTGTGGTGTGTTGCTTTTTGAGTTTTTCCTACAAGTTGGCGGGACCTACAGTTTTTTGCCGAACGGCACTTGCAAAGCAAATGAATTTTTTGCTGAGAAGCTTCTCATGGCATAAATACACCCGGAGAGTTTGCCAAACTACAGCCGAGGGGCGACCCCGTTTTTAGAAAAATTCTTTTTCTAAATAATTTTTGAAGTTACTTTTGCCGGGCATCGAACCGCCACGACTTGGTGTAGAAGGCCGAACACTTAACCGCTACACCACGGCGGCCGCCAAAACTGCATCCCGAAATTTTTTCTTGAAATGGTTAAGAACTCTATGAACATGAAATGGGCCAAAAATCATCCCGAAATGGTTAGGAAAAGTCCCAAACACAATCCCGAAAAGTCCCAAAAACAATCCTGCAATGATCCGGAAATGGTCCCGAAAAATTATAGAAATGGCCCCTAAGAAGGTCCTTCATATCCCTGAATAAAACCTAGAAGTACCGTCAAAAGTTTTTTTTTTTTGGTTCACATTTCTGTCGGTATACTCACAATAGCATTTTTCAAATTTTCTACTACAACCCTCTGCGAATATGCCATACAAAATATACATTCAATGCACGTTCTTAAATGCCTTCGTGAATTATTCACGCCACATATGCATACATATATGAAGATGAACGGCAAGAAGTACGTGCATATATAGATTCGAGAAGGTATTCATGAATGATGCACGAATGCATTCATAAACGTGAATAGTGTGGATAAAAAATACGTTCTGATTCGCGAACGCCAATGCAAATTTTTTTTTTAATGTTCATGTTCGTGAATGCGAATTCAAAAGAACGTACTTGAATCTTCATAAATGAATAATTCCGAACCCTGCTTTCAACAACTTAATGTTAATCATTACTAAGCCAATGGAGTCCAAATCAACGGTTGTTAGAACTTTTGTCAGTGCATAAAAGATTATTTTTTGCGTGTTTTTTTGCACTCATTAAGAGCTTATCCTTTTCCTGCTCCTTTCCTTTTCCTCTTCCTTTCCTGCTTTTTTTCATTCCCTTTTCCTATCCCTTTAAAACCTGCAGCACACAAACATATATACACGGATTTTTATACGAACATTCCATTATACAGTGTTCCACATAAGTCTGCGCACACTTCCTTATATCTGACAATATGCTCATAAATAAAGTATTCTAATCTTATATCTAAATCATATTTTTTTATTTTCAGTTTGAAGTTGTTGAATCTGTTGCAGTTTTTATTCCTATAACACACTGCAACATCTGAAAACAACTACACAAAACTACACGTACAGCCGTACTTTATATCGTTTTGATACCGTACGTTTTGAAAACCAAATTGGATAAGGGAGTTTGCAGATTATGCATATTTTTCATTGTTTTGGATTTTTGTGGAGCTAGAAATGGCGGGAAAGGAATTAACACTAGCTTAGAGAAAGATAATATAAAATTTGCACATGGAACAGCAAAAATCGCATACGGTAGTTGTTGAAACCACTTTCCCTGGTCGTACCGTTGTTCAAAATGCTTTTGTCCGTTTTTAAAACAAAGGACGTGTGGAGAACAAGACGAGAATTGGAAGCCCAAATGAGCTGAGTTCGCAGGGAAGGCGCTATATAAAGCTAATTGTTGGGCAGGATCGCTTCTTAGGTGCACCCAATATAAGGTCCGATCTTAAGAAATATGTTAATCACCCTTATCGCGAGTTTTGTTTTCACCCGAAAATATTCACATTTTTTCTTCGCCTTGCCAATGCTTTTTTCGGGCGAAATGAACAGCGGCAAATGCCAAATCTATTCACTTTTATTTTGCAGGCGAACGAGAGTAAAACAAAAAAAGCAGTTGTTTGTTTTGAATATTAAATATTCTTCTAATTAAATATACCTTTAATTTTAAGAGTAAATCAATAAATAAAGCCTGGTATTGCGAACTTCGTATAAAAGTCGCGTGCAATTTGGCGTTGTTCTTCTGGTGTAGGCCCATTTATCCATTGGGGACAAAACAATGGCTCCAAAACACTCAGCACCTCTGACAAAACCTCGCTGAAGGAAGATTTGCTAAGACCAACCTAATGGTCATTGCCAACGCCTTTTTGATGTCCTTCCTTTGCGAAAAAACGTAGACAATCGCTCAAATTAACAATTGGTGGAATTCCAAATTTTTGCTTCATTGGCGGCAAGGAGCTGGCAAGAATATCTAGCAAATATGTAAACGCCAGCTTATTTAACCTAAAATATTGCCGAAAACTATTAAAGAAACGATTAATTTGTTTACAAAAGTGCTAAAAAGAACTTTTAAACTCACAGTGAATCACTTAGCTCCAAAGAGTTGATTCGTATTCTCCTCGCGTTCGATTAATAACAGCCTAAGGGCAACACTATACATGTTTCCAAATATTATTATTTTAATTTTATTTGAAGAAAATGTACGCTTGTTTACAAAAATGGATAAATTGCAAAAAGTTCGAAATAGAGCATCAGCTGATTCGAAGTGAACTTTTGTTCGGGCGAAATTGTCGATAGGCGGAAACAGTTCGCCCGAACACAAAAAGTGAAGGCGAAACATTTTCCGGGTGAACTCTGCGATAAGGGTGAATATTTTCAGGCGAATCAAACTATAATATTCTGGATAGTCTGAAAGTGTTACTTTATGTCTTGGAGTGCCTTTACACCCTTTTCGCAAAGTCGAAAAGCTTTATATGATTTCTAAGACGTACAAATAGATTGCTACAAGGTGCTCATGGCACAAAACCTCTGCTTATGGTCGGACGATGAATGGTGGGAACCATTCTCCATATTCATTGAGCTCGGAACTTATTTTGGATGCACTTAGCAAGCGATCCTAGCCAAGAATTAGCTTAATATAGCGCCTCTTTTGAGAATTCAGCTTACTTGGCACTCCAATTCTCGGCTTGTTCTCCACACGTCCTTTGTTTTAAAAACGGACAAAAGCAGTTTAAACAACGGTACGACCAGGGGAAGTGGTTTCAACAACTACCGTATGCGCTTTTTGCTGTTTCATGTGCAAATTTTATATTATCTTTCTCTACGCTAGTGTAAATTCCTTTCCCGCCATTTATAGCTACCCAAAAAATAAAAACCATTAAAAACTGCATAATCTACAAGAAACGAACTCCCTTATCCCACGTAATTGGTTTTCAAAACGGACGGTTAACTTGTTGATTTGTCGTACACTGACCAAAATTTTGATAAAGATTTTGGCTGAGTATTATAGAAAAGAAAGGGAGTGTATTGGGGTGTGGTTGCTGTGTTACCTTGCCCAATCCCGACTCTTGCGTCCTCGTTCGTACACTCTGGGCAACGTGAGCTATCTAGGCTTGCGGCAGAAAGAGAGGGAGCCCCGGTGGGGCCACTCTGACATACTTGGTTTAAGGGCTCACCGAGGCCTTTTGCGCAGCGTCTGTTCACCATGAGGTGCGGCTGCAAGCGGCCGTCTGTCTTGAAACAAGCGGCTCGCTATATAAATGTGTAAATATTCTCAAAAAAAAAAAAAAAAAACCCGAAACGGGTTGTGCGCTGGGTTTGGGACCCGCCACGTAAAAAACCTAATTCCAATGAAAATAAAAACTACAAAGCCTCGGATGAGAACCCCCTTTAATGTTGACGACCCGGCAAAAGGAATTATGGACTACGAGAAGGATATTAGGGCATGTATGTGGAATGTCCGGACCCTTTCTAGGGAGCGTACCGCTGCCCGACTGGTTGATGTCCTCGCGACCGCAAAGGCTGACATCACCGCCCTGCAGGAAATGCGATGGACAGGGCAAGGAAAGACGACCATCGGTCCTTGTGACGTATACTACAGTGGCCAGACACGCGGCAAAGCCGTGGTGTAGGATTTGTGGTGGGAAAGAGACTTCGCCGCCAAGTACTAGCGTTCACGAGCGTCTCGCTGCGATTCGCATCAAGGCGAGGTTTTTCAACATAAAATTTATCTGCGCCTATGCGCCGATATCAAAATCGTGCTCGGCGACTTTAATGCCAAGGTGGGCAAGGAAGGAGTCTTTGTTCCTACAGTTGGAAAATTCAGTCTCCACGATATAACATCCCCCAATGGCACTAGGTTGATTGACTTCGCCGCTTCCTGCAATATGGTCATCAGTAGTACCAGGTTCCAGCATAAGCGACTCGGACTATTATCTTGTTGCAGCCAAGATACCCACACGCCTCTGTGCAGCGAAGAAAGTACGCACAGTAACGGAAGGAAAGTTTGACGTCGAGAAGTTGCGCGTGACACAGACAGCTGATAATTTCTCCGCTCGGATAGCAATCCTCGACCTAACGATATAACCGAGCAATGGAAGCATATCTCTCACTCATTACGTACCGCCACTATAGGGTTTCAGCGAGCCCGCAAGAACAACTGGTACGATGAGGAATGCACCACAGCCTCGGACAAAAAGGACGCTGCATACAGGGAGACGTTGCGAACGGGCGCAACCCGCAGTGTATGACAACGCTATCGTGAGGCGAAGAAGGAAGAGAGGCGCCTTTTCAGAATAAAGAAACGTGAGGCCGAAAGGCGTGAGTGTGTGGAGCTTGAGATGCTGGCTGACAGGAACGATGCCCGAAAATTCTATGAAAAGATCCGGCGGATGACGGAAGGTTAAAAGACCGGGGCAAGTTCCTGTAAGGACAATAATGGCGACCTGGTAACTGACGTACAGAATGTACTTAAGTTATAGAGGGAGCACTTCTCCTCACTGCTAAATTGCGAGGGAGGCGTTGAACCCGATACCCCAATCCCTGACGATGGAAAGGTCGTCCCTCCACCTGACTATGAAGAAGTGAGGATAGCTATATTTCGGCTGAAAAACAACAAAGCGCCTGGAAAAGACGGACTACCCGCCGAGCTGTTCAAACACGGAGGCCAAGAGCTGGTAAAAAGCATGCATCAGCTCTTATGCAGAATATGGTCAGACGAGTGCATGCCTCCAGATTTGAATTTAGGTGTGCTCTGCTCAATCCACAAGAAAGGCGACCCCGCTAACCCCACCAACTACCGGGGAATCAGTCTTCTTAATATCGCATATAAGGTTCTTTCTAGCGTATTGTGTGAAAGACTGAAGCCCATCGTGGACAAACTGATTGGACCTTATCAGTGTGGCTTTAGACCTGGTAAGTCTACCATCGACCAGATTTTCACGATACGCCAAATCCTGGAGGTCTTCTCCAATACACACCACCTCTTTGTCGATTTTAAAGCCGCTTTTGACAGCGCAAAAAGGAGTTGCCTCTATACCGCCATGTCTGAATTTGACTTCCCTGCAAAGCTTACACGGCTTTGCCAAATGACGCTGAGCAATACCAACAGCTTCGTCAGAATCGGGAAGGACCTCTCTGAGCCATTTGAAACCAAACGAGGCTTCAGACAGGGCGACTCCCTTTCGTGCGATTTCTTCAACCTGAGGCTGGAGAAGATAATTCGAGCAGCAGAGCTAAACCGCAATGGCACAATCTTCTACAAGAGCGTGCAATTGCTGGCGTATGCCGATGATATTGATATCATTGGCCTTAACAACCGCGCCGTAAGCGCTGCTTTCTCTGGGTTGGATAAGGAAGCGAAAAAAGTGGGTCTTGCGGTGAACGAGGACAAGAAGTATCTGCTGTCATCAAAGAAAGAATCGGCGCACCTGCGCCTTGGCAGCCAAGAGAGATTTCGTCTATTTGGGAACCAGCATTAACACCGAAAATAATATCAGTCTAGAAATCCAACGGAGAATCACTCTTGCCAACAAGTGTTACTTTGGACTAAGTAAGCAATTGAGAAGTAAAGTCCTCTCTCGACAAACAAAGATCACGCTCTATAAGTCTCTCATCATACCAGTCCTGATGTACGGCTCGGAATCATGGACAGTGTCCAGAGAAGATGAGATGGCCCTTGGAGTATTTGAGAGAAAAGTTCTCCGGAAGATTTATGGTCCTTCCCGTGATGCCAACGGCGAGTATCGAAAGAAATTTAACGATGACCTGTACGAGCTTTACGCAGACCTGACCATAGTTCAACGGATTAAAGCCCAAAGGCTCCTCTGGCTGGGTCATGTTATGCGAATGGAAAAAGAAGCTCCAGCACAGAAAGTTTTACTATCGACACCCGAATTCGGCAGCAGAGGAAGGGGGAGGCCTCGACTGAGATGGAAACAACAGGTGGAGGATGACTTGTACTCCCTTGGGGTTTCCAATTGGCGTCAGTTATCGCTAAAAAGGAATGACTGGCGTGCTTTGATACGAAACGGCCAAAATCGCCTAGGCTGTTAAGCGTCATTATGACTCAAGCCAAGATTAGATTTAGATTATAGAAAATATTATAGTACTCGGAGACTTCACCGTGGGGTGCACTGAAATTTAGAGTATATAGGCTTCATATAAACTTATAATAATATCGGCGGCCGCCGTGGTGTAGCGGTTAAGTGTTCGGCCTTCTATACCAAGTCGTGGCAGATCAATGCGCGGCAAAAGTAACATCAAAAACTATTTAGAAAAAGAATTTTTCTAAACAGGGTCAACCCTCGGCAGTAGTTTGGCAAGCTCTCCCAAAAGTCCCAAAAACAATCCTGCAATGATCCGGAAATGGTCCCGAAAAATTATAGAAATGGCCCTTAAGAAGGTCCTTCATATCCCTGAATAAAACCTAGAAGTACCGTCAAAAGTTTTTTTTTTTGGTTCACATTTCTGTCGGTATACTCACAATAGCATTTTTCAAATTTTCTACTACAACCCTCTGCGAATATGCCATACAAAATATACATTCAATGCACGTTCTTAAATGCCTTCGTGAATTATTCACGCCACATATGCATACATATATGAAGATGAACGGCAAGAAGTACGTGCATATATAGATTCGAGAAGGTATTCATGAATGATGCACGAATGCATTCATAAACGTGAATGGTGTGGATAAAAAATACGTTCTGATTCGCGAACGCCAATGCAAATTTTTTTTTTAATGTTCATGTTCGTGAATGCGAATTCAAAAGAACGTACTTGAATCTTCAGAAATGAATAATTCCGAACCCTGCTTTCAACAACTTAATGTTAATCATTACTAAGCCAATGGAGTTCAAATCAGCGGTTGTTAGAACTTTTGTCAGTGCATAAAAGATTATTTTTTGCGTGTTTTTTTGCACTCATTAAGAGCTTATCCTTTTCCTGCTCCTTTCCTTTTCCTCTTCCTTTCCTGCTTTTTTTCATTCCCTTTTCCTATCCCTTTAAAACCTGCAGCACACAAACATATATACACGGATTTTTATACGAACATTCCATTATACAGTGTTCCACATAAGTCTGCGCACACTTCCTTATATCTGACAATATGCTCATAAATAAAGTATTCTAATCTTATATCTAAATCATATTTTTTTATTTTCAGTTTGAAGTTGTTGAATCTGTTGCAGTTTTTATTCCTATAACACACTGCAACATCTGAAAACAACTACACAAAACTACACGTACAGCCGTACTTTATATCGTTTTGATACCGTACGTTTTGAAAACCAAATTGGATAAGGGAGTTTGCAGATTATGCATATTTTTCATTGTTTTGGATTTTTGTGGAGCTAGAAATGGCGGGAAAGGAATTAACACTAGCTTAGAGAAAGATAATATAAAATTTGCACATGGAACGGCAAAAATCGCATACGGTAGTTGTTGAAACCACTTTCCCTGGTCGTACCGTTGTTCAAAATGCTTTTGTCCGTTTTTAAAACAAAGGACGTGTGGAGAACAAGACGAGAATTGGAAGCCCAAATGAGCTGAGTTCGCAGGGAAGGCGCTATATAAAGCTAATTGTTGGGCAGGATCGCTTCTTAGGTGCACCCAATATAAGGTTCGATCTTAAGAAATATGGTAATCACCCTTATCGCTAGTTTTGTTTTCACCCGAAAATATTCACATTTTTTCTTCGCCTTGCCAATGCTTTTTTCGGGCGAAATGAACAGCGGCAAATGCCAAATCTATTCACTTTTATTTTGCAGGCGAACGAGAGTAAAACAAAAAAAGCAGTTGTTTGTTTTGAATATTAAATATTCTTCTAATTAAATATACCTTTAATTTTAAGAGTAAATCAATAAATAAAGCCTGGTATTGCGAACTTCGTATAAAAGTCGCGTGCAATTTGGCGTTGTTCTTCTGGTGTAGGCCCATTCATCCATTGGGGACAAAACAATGGCTCCAAAACACTCAGCACCTCTGACAAAACCTCGCTGAAGGAAGATTTGCTAAGACCAACCTAATGGTCATTGCCAACGCCTTTTTGATGTCCTTCCTTTGCGAAAAAACGTAGACAATCGCTCAAATTAACAATTGGTGGAATTCCAAATTTTTGCTTCATTGGCGGCAAGGAGCTGGCAAGAATATCTAGCAAATATGTAAACGCCAGCTTATTTAACCTAAAATATTGCCGAAAACTTTTAAAGAAACGATTAATTTGTTTACAAAAGTGAATCACTTAGCTCCAAAGAGTTGATTCGTATTCTCCTCGCGTTCGATTAATAACAGCCTAAGGGCAACACTATACATGTTTCCAAATATTATTATTTTAATTTTATTTGAAGAAAATGTACGCTTGTTTACAAAAATGGATAAATTGCAAAAAGTTCGAAATAGAGCATCAGCTGATTCGAAGTGAACTTTTGTTCGGGCGAAATTGTCGATAGGCGGAAACAGTTCGCCCGAACACAAAAAGTGAAGGCGAAACATTTTCCGGGTGAACTCTGCGATAAGGGTGAATATTTTCAGGCGAATCAAACTATAATATTCTGGATAGTCTGAAAGTGTTACTTTATGTCTTGGAGTGCCTTTACACCCTTTTCGCAAAGTCGAAAAGCTTTATATGATTTCTAAGACGTACAAATAGATTGCTACAAGGTGCTCATGGCACAAAACCTCTGCTTATGGTCGGACGATGAATGGTGGGAACCATTCTCCATATTCATTGAGCTCGGAACTTATTTTGGATGCACTTAGCAAGCGATCCTAGCCAAGAATTAGCTTAATATAGCGCCTCTTTTGAGAATTCAGCTTACTTGGCACTCCAATTCTCGGCTTGTTCTCCACACGTCCTTTGTTTTAAAAACGGACAAAAGCAGTTTAAACAACGGTACGACCAGGGGAAGTGGTTTCAACAACTACCGTATGCGCTTTTTGCTGTTTCATGTGCAAATTTTATATTATCTTTCTCTACGCTAGTGTAAATTCCTTTCCCGCCATTTATAGCTACCCAAAAAATAAAAACCATTAAAAACTGCATAATCTACAAGAAACGAACTCCCTTATCCCACGTAATTGGTTTTCAAAACGGACGGTTAACTTGTTGATTTGTCGTACACTGACCAAAATTTTGATAAAGATTTTGGCTGAGTATTATAGAAAAGAAAGGGAGTGTATTGGGGTGTGGTTGCTGTGTTACCTTGCCCAATCCCGACTCTTGCGTCCTCGTTCGTACACTCTGGGCAACGTGAGCTATCTAGGCTTGCGGCAGAAAGAGAGGGAGCCCCGGTGGGGCCACTCTGACATACTTGGTTTAAGGGCTCACCGAGGCCTTTTGCGCAGCGTCTGTTCACCATGAGGTGCGGCTGCAAGCGGCCGTCAAAAAAAAACCCGAAACGGGTTGTGCGCTGGGTTTGGGACCCGCCACGTAAAAAACCTAACTCCAATGAAAATAAAAACTACAAAGCCTCGGATGAGAACCCCCTTTAATGTTGACGACCCGGCAAAAGGAATTATGGACTACGAGAAGGATATTAGGGCATGTATGTGGAATGTCCGGACCCTTTCTAGGGAGCGTACCGCTGCCCGATCGGTCCTTGTGACGTATACTACAGTGGCCAGACACGCGGCAAAGCCGTGGTGTAGGATTTGTGGTGGGAAAGAGACTTCGCCGCCAAGTACTAGCGTTCACGAGCGTCTCGCTGCGATTCGCATCAAGGCGAGGTTTTTCAACATAAAATTTATCTGCGCCTATGCGCCGATATCAAAATCGTGCTCGGCGACTTTAATGCCAAGGTGGGCAAGGAAGGAGTCTTTGTTCCTACAGTTGGAAAATTCAGTCTCCACGATATAACATCCCCCAATGGCACTAAGTTGATTGACTTCGCCGCTTCCTGCAATATGGTCATCAGTAGTACCAGGTTCCAGTATAAGCGACTCGGACTATTATCTTGTTGCAGCCAAGATACCCACGCGCCTCTGTGCAGCGAAGAAAGTACGCACAGTAACGGAAGGAAAGTTTGACGTCGAGAAGTTGCGCGTGACACAGACAGCTGATAATTTCTCCGCTCGACTCTCACACCTGCTATCGGATAGCAATCCTCGACCTAACGATATAACCGAGCAATGGAAGCATATCTCTCACTCATTACGTACCGCCACTATAGGGTTTCAGCGAGCCCGCAAGAACAACTGGTACGATGAGGAATGCACCACAGCCTCGGACAAAAAGGACGCTGCATACAGGGAGACGTTGCGAACGGGCGCAACCCGCAGTGTATGACAACGCTATCGTGAGGCGAAGAAGGAAGAGAGGCGCCTTTTCAGAATAAAGAAACGTGAGGCCGAAAGGCGTGAGTGTGTGGAGCTTGAGATGCTGGCTGACAGGAACGATGCCCGAAAATTCTATGAAAAGATCCGGCGGATGACGGAAGGTTAAAAGACCGGGGCAAGTTCCTGTAAGGACAATAATGGCGACCTGGTAACTGACGTACAGAATGTACTTAAGTTATAGAGGGAGCACTTCTCCTCACTGCTAAATTGCGAGGGAGGCGTTGAACCCGATACCCCAATCCCTGACGATGGAAAGGTCGTCCCTCCACCTGACTATGAAGAAGTGAGGATAGCTATATTTCGGCTGAAAAACAACAAAGCGCCTGGAAAAGACGGACTACCCGCCGAGCTGTTCAAACACGGAGGCCAAGAGCTGGTAAAAAGCATGCATCAGCTCTTATGCAGAATATGGTCAGACGAGTGCATGCCTCCAGATTTGAATTTAGGTGTGCTCTGCTCAATCCACAAGAAAGGCGACCCCGCTAACCCCACCAACTACCGGGGAATCAGTCTTCTTAATATCGCATATAAGGTTCTTTCTAGCGTATTGTGTGAAAGACTGAAGCCCATCGTGGACAAACTGATTGGACCTTATCAGTGTGGCTTTAGACCTGGTAAGTCTACCATCGACCAGATTTTCACGATACGCCAAATCCTGGAGGTCTTCTCCAATACACACCACCTCTTTGTCGATTTTAAAGCCGCTTTTGACAGCGCAAAAAGGAGTTGCCTCTATACCGCCATGTCTGAATTTGACTTCCCTGCAAAGCTTACACGGCTTTGCCAAATGACGCTGAGCAATACCAACAGCTTCGTCAGAATCGGGAAGGACCTCTCTGAGCCATTTGAAACCAAACGAGGCTTCAGACAGGGCGACTCCCTTTCGTGCGATTTCTTCAACCTGAGGCTGGAGAAGATAATTCGAGCAGCAGAGCTAAACCGCAATGGCACAATCTTCTACAAGAGCGTGCAATTGCTGGCGTATGCCGATTATATTGATATCATTGGCCTTAACAACCGCGCCGTAAGCGCTGCTTTCTCTGGGTTGGATAAGGAAGCGAAAAAAGTGGGTCTTGCGGTGAACGAGGACAAGAAGTATCTGCTGTCATCAAAGAAAGAATCGGCGCACCTGCGCCTTGGCAGCCAAGAGAGATTTCGTCTATTTGGGAACCAGCATTAACACCGAAAATAATATCAGTCTAGAAATCCAACGGAGAATCACTCTTGCCAACAAGTGTTACTTTGGACTAAGTAAGCAATTGAGAAGTAAAGTCCTCTCTCGACAAACAAAGATCACGCTCTATAAGTCTCTCATCATACCAGTCCTGATGTACGGCTCGGAATCATGGACAGTGTCCAGAGAAGATGAGATGGCCCTTGGAGTATTTGAGAGAAAAGTTCTCCGGAAGATTTATGGTCCTTCCCGTGATGCCAACGGCGAGTATCGGAAGAAATTTAACGATGACCTGTACGAGCTTTACGCAGACCTGACCATAGTTCAACGGATTAAAGCCCAAAGGCTCCTCTGGCTGGGTCATGTTATGCGAATGGAAAAAGAAGCTCCAGCACAGAAAGTTTTACTATCGACACCCGAATTCGGCAGCAGAGGAAGGGGGAGGCCTCGACTGAGATGGAAACAACAGGTGGAGGATGACTTGTACTCCCTTGGGGTTTCCAATTGGCGTCAGTTATCGCTAAAAAGGAATGACTGGCGTGCTTTGATACGAAACGGCCAAAATCGCCTAGGCTGTTAAGCGTCATTATGACTCAAGCCAAGATTAGATTTAGATTATAGAAAATATTATAGTACTCGGAGACTTCACCGTGGGGTACACTGAAATTTAGAGTATATAGGCTTCATATAAACTTATAATAATATCGGCGGCCGCCGTGGTGTAGCGGTTAAGTGTTCGGCCTTCTATACCAAGTCGTGGAAAATCAATGCGCGGCAAAAGTAACATCAAAAACTATTTAGAAAAAGAATTTTTCTAAACAGGGTCAACCCTCGGCAGTAGTTTGGCAAGCTCTCCGGGTATATTTCTGCATAGAGAAGCTTTTCAGCAAAAACTCATTTGCTTTGTAAGTACAGTTCGGAGTCGGCAAAAAACTGTAGGTCCCGCCAACTTGTAGGAAAAACTAAAAAGCAACACACCACAAGTTGGAAAGAGAATCTCTGCAAAAATCTCGTTAGAGGTTATAATAACATGTAGGTACATATATCGCCGCCATTAGTTTTTTTTTTGTTTGTCAAAATTCTGTATTGAAAAATCGGAAAGGCATAGTGCGCACTTATTTTCTTTATTCATATTATTTCCTTTATTCAGTACAGTATTTTATAAAAAGTAATTTTAAAAAAACAGAATACTGAATACAGAGTTTGGTCTACACTATTTTGTATGACAGAATTTTGGAACAACCGCGCCCTGCATTACCATTTTTACATAACACTGCATTACCATTGTTACTTGGTAGATCATGGCGCTAGACTGACTATGATATACTTAAAAAAAACTCTTTATTATTACACTTACTGAAGTGTACACTAACTCAGGACTATGATTATGCGCCATAGAATCTAGATGAAGCATGATATATGATATATCGACCTGTCACATTTGACTAATCAAGATATATGAGAAATATAAAACAGAAACTATTATTTCTTTAATAAATTGTGTGTTAAAAGACGCAATTGTTGCGGCAGTGTTACTTTTTATGACAGAGCATCACGTTCTTCGGCAACGTTTTGGCAAAATTTGCAACGTCGGGCGTTCGTTGAATAAAATGTTGGCAATCTGTTGCGCATCACAAGGTCATCATGAAAATAAAGTATGCAACCATTGTTGCATATAGTCATCTAAGTATCAGCATCATTGTATCAATAAAGTAACATGACTGCAATATTGCAGTAATATTGAGCGGCTCGAACACACCCATCTTAGTAAGCAAGAAATCCAATCGCATTCACGGAAGGCTTACAGCCGAAGATACCCCACCCTCAAATAATATTTTTCGTCATTTCATTTCGTCATTTTTTCTGAATTCTACTCATAAATGACTCTTCAATGAGTCATAAATGACTTCCATGAGTCCTAAATGACTCTTCCATGAGTAATAAATGACTTCCATTAATATACATATACGACTCTTATAGGTACATATCTGTGGAAGAACACTTAACTTTTTTTTAATAAGGGGATTCATCAAATCTTATAAACATCTTATAAAGCGTGTAAACGTATAAATTTATCAAGTGTGTAAATGAACTGTCAAAATTTGTATGGAACGCAGTTTACACAAATTTGATAAACTTCCGCGTCGATTTTGGTGTGTAAAAGAGTGCGTAAATTTATCCAAGGCAAAGATGAGGGCGACATGTAATTTATTTAAAGCATTCAATGCACACTGGACAAAAATATAAGAATATGCTGAAAATGGTTCGAAAATTACTTTTTAATGAGAATTTCGAAACAAAAAGTTTTTGTTTGACATCAAGTACACATAAGTTTATCTAGGGCGTTCATCTAACTAAGCTGATAAATGTATAAACTTAAGCATTTCGTAAACTTATAAGAGTTGATGAATCCTCTTAATATTTATGATGAATAAGCGTATGAGCAAATAAAATATTTGGCGGAGTCGTTTTCTTTTTATTTCTATTTGTTTGTAGTAGTTGTCGATATTTTAAAGAAATTGGCACAGTATGAAAAATAAAAGTGTTTTTATTTAAAAGTATGATTATTATTTATGTACTACTTATACCAAATTTTAGCAAAATCTAACGAACAAAACGTTATATATGACGAACAAAACGCTATATATGGCAACCTCAGTATATTTAGTAGTAGCTTTTCGCCGATCTAATGATACATTTACACTGCACCAAATGCGTCGCATTTGGCGAAGTTATTTCGAGAATGTCTGTCCGCAGAATAAATTTGTTTGCCAAATTATATGAATTTAATTTAATTTGACCTAATTTGGTGATCAAATTCAATCTGCGGATGAACAGTCTCGAAAAAACTTGGCCAAAAGTAACGCATTTGGTGCAGTGTAAACCATTGTATACCTTATATAGTAGCGCATTGTATACCTTATATAGTACCTCAAGTTAATACTCATTTAGCAAAAAAGTTGACCTGCTACTGGTAGTTTATCACTAAATCGAAAATTAATTTATTGATTAATTGATATTAAGTTTTCAAAAAGTGAGAATTGAGGTGGAAGGTTTCATCTCAAATGAGTCTCAGATTGATATCAAACAAAATTGCTTATTGGGCTTCATACTATTCCTTCATTCCATTTCATTTGGAGTCACTCAGCCAGTGCCTTCCACTCAAATTCGTAAGAAGAAGAAAAGAAGTTGCCAAACTATAGAGGGATAAACAATGGTGTAAACGTAGCTTAACTTTATCAATGGCTCTAAAAAACTCATAGGATAGAAGAATGTGCAAAAATTGTTTATATCACGTTTTCATATTGTTCTTAAAAATGTGAATCAAGTGCTTGAAAAATCGGTGTATTAACTGTTAAAGGTACTCCGGAAATTATCAGTAAAAGATGTCTCATGCACATACAATTTGTGTGGGAGCAACCGAAATTGAACGCGCAGCGTACAAACCTAACTCGATTTCCAATTTTTGTTCTGCGTGAAATTTCGATTTGACGTTTGCACATAGGCATAAATAAACACGCACGCAAAATTATCTCGGTTAGAGGTAAAAAAAGTCGTTCATGTGCATGCGCTGTGCGGTTATGGTAGGTTGGGCTGTTACATCATGTTAGTATCCTGAAGAAATTTTTTGATAGGCGCGTAATATTCATCTTTTAAAGACATAATTTCGGGTAAAAGGCGAATACAGTCAAAAATTTCTAGGCTGGATTCAAATATAAGAATAACAAATAACATCATAGTAAAGACCACAAATGCTAGAGAGGGTAAAAAGGATCGACATAAGTGAAATTTGTGTAGCTTTTTAGTTCGATTTATCAAGCTCCAATCACCTTCGCCGTTTTTATTTTCAGGGAAAGAATATGATCTGTAAAAAGAAGTAGTGTCTTGTTTGTTTGATCCTCTCTGAGATTTTGAGGCACAAGCTAGTACTTCACCCTCCTGAGCGAGGCTTCCATAGCTTTTGTAAGAATTTATTGTAAAGTTGTTATCCATATTGGCGTGTAAGTCCTTATATTTGGGCATACATCTATTTTCACTCCCTGGATAATATTCGTTTCCACTTAAAAAATTATTTTGATCATAACTAAATGTCTCTGCTGTTGTAATGTTTCCCATCACACTGGATATTCCTGATCGTGGCAAGCTGCTGTATCCTGAAATAAAAAGTTGAAATTATATTAGCCGAACAAAATTGAAGATCAATAATGTATTTTTCTTGTACTAAACACATTAGACCGTTTGAGCCCATTGACATTAATTTTCAAAAAATAAAACCCAATAAAAGGTCAGAAAAAATAAGATTATATTATGTTCGCATGTTTGGAGTACTACGAATCTTTTAAATTACAGATCCTAGTTAGGGACATCCTTATTTCTTGTATTAATATATTTTTAAACAAAGCGAAAAGTGACAACATCTCTTCCGGACAGCTGTATGGTCAGTGACAACCATAGTACAGGTCTACAAGTAAGTTATCCTTATTTCTCTCTCTTTCTAATACACCCAATTTTGACACTGTAGACAGTGTCAAACTAGCTTAACTAACACAGCAACCCGAGGCCCAGGGTTGAAATTTCCAAGAAGAAATGGAGTGAAATCTCCATACAGGGTTGCTGTGTAGGTATATTTTTAAAGCAATTTAGTATGGAAATGTAGAACAAAATGTATGCCTATGAACTAAACAGATTTTGTGATTTGGATAAAATTTATTGTTTTTTCATGAAAAATAATGTCATTTCAATTATATGAACTATAACTATTTGAATATCAATATATTTTGCAGTTTTTATACATTTCAATATTTATTTTGATGATAAATGAAATGATTTCTATATATTTACATATTTTATGAAAGAAGAATATTTTGAAATACATTGCAGACGTGAAATGCAACCCTGCGCGTAAATATGTACGTACATATGTGTGTGTATACACAACTGTTAGTTCAAACGAAGCAGTTGATGAAGTGAGTCGTTTCAAAAAAAGTTTATTTTAATATTTAATTTTATAATACAATTTCGACTAATAATTTAATTTATTTACAAAGAACAACATTTTTCCTTCTTTCAGATATTTTAACCGAGTTAAAGTGGAAAAAAATAGTGTGTGGTAATAAGAATTTTAGCAAAAAAGACATGCATACATGTATCTAATAAAGTGGTTCGTTTCCAGAAATGCCCGACCATTGCTGTATTTTAGGATGCGGATTAGGAGTCCCGCGATACCCTTTTCCTGCAGAAACAGAAATGCCAAGGTGAGTGTATAAAGTGACTAAGTTTTAAATATGAGAAAATATTCTTTCAATAATTCTTGTTAAGTTCTTTATGGGCAATTATTGTGCATAAATTCCGATATTAGATAATATGCCATTCATAATTTTCTTAGCTTTATACAGTTTGAGTTTAGTAAAAAAATATATATGTATACATATAAACCCATTTATTTTTAAGTATTGCTATTTAACCATTTAAGTTTATATGGTGTAAATTAAAGCAAAAAGCTATTTAAGAAATGTTCTACATGTATACTTAATATTTTTTAAATATTTGTTTTCAGAAAAAATTGTATCCCTAACGGACCAAAACGGGTATTATAAAAAATGTGTGTTTATTGGTAAAGATTCCTGCTTTTTATTTTTGATCTTATATACATTTTATTTTACAACGCAATGTTTTTTTGTTTAATTTACAACGCCGTTTTCCTTTTATTTTAAAATGCTTTTTTATTATATAAAAAAAAAAAATTCTTTTTAATTTACCAAACACTTGGTTTTTTTTTTTACTTTTTTATAATTTATATTTTTGTTTTCGATTATGTTTCATGCCAACAACACTTTAACTCTACCTAAAAAACCAAAACTGTCATTACAGCAATAACCACTTATAGTATATTTATACTGCACCAAATTTGGCGAATTTGAATGTGTCATTTCGAACCTGTTTACACTGGAAAATTTGCATTTGGCTTCACCTTCCCTGCAAGAATCTTCTACCAGAATACAAAGCCACCGAAAGAAAATGCACCACCTTGATGTTTTAAACACATGTAGAGTAATAATAAATGAAGAATCAAGAAGGCTTCTCTCTTTTCTTAGTGGAACTGGTCCAATATCATAAAAAAAATAGTTGAAATTGTTATTGAACTGTGCATAATGCAAAAGTTTTCACACGTTAATTACTCATTAAGGTTCTTGCTGGGCAATTCTAAATGTGGAACACAGGCAGGGTTGCTATTTTGAGGAATTGTGGATTGTATTGTTCAGCGAATGAGGCCAAATGCGATGGAATTCTAAATTTGGAAAATGAGATTTGTATGGAAAAAAGCGCCAAATTTACCAAATTTGGTGCGGTGTAATGGCGTTTTTATGCGGTAATCGCTTGTTTCAACAGATATTTTTTAATATATTACTATTAAGAATGTGTGAGAATAATGATTTAGTGCACTGTGTCCAATTATAGTAACTTTTTTATGTTTGAGTTATGGGACTCACTTATTTTCTTTATTTATTTATTTAAATAAACAATGATTTTTTATACAAATATGTCTGTTTATTCATTATTTAATGGAAAATGTGGTGATAAATCTCAATATTAACAGCGAGGGTGCAATACGTCGTCTTTGTTGTCGCTTTTCCTCGAGTTTAATGCAAGGTAATAATAATAATTATTTAATTGCTATGATTATTCATAACAAAGCTACGCGATCTATCACGCCAGAGCAACGAGAAGGAAAACGCATCAGAAACAGTTGACAATTATTCCAAACCCAAACGATGCTGTGTATGTTTGGTGGAAACGCCATATAAGCAACTTTGTAGCAGTATGTGAACACTCCCTTATATGCACGCCACGCACACACAAAGTACAAAAAGAAAATAAGCACAGGCATCTATGAAAAAACGGTATTAGTTTCCTTTAGGGGACAACTCCTAATAAATTAGCTAAAAATATGGGAGATACCTCAAAAGACGCGTTTTGGCCTCAGGATCGGGAATCCGGAAGCGATTTTTAAATTTTTTGTTTTAGTGAAAAGTTATGGTCAAAAAACCGAAAAATGACCTGGGTCCGATACCAAAATTGGGGCGGAATCCATGGTATTTATGTGCGAAACACCTTTTTGAGTTGGCGGCCTTCGGCCAAGCTTATAAAAAATAACCCTGGGCTACGCCATCCCAAGTCCGGACGTGTGACATAACCGTGGCTACCGCCACGGCGCGACATTTTTTGCACGTTTTTAGGGACAGTCTAATAATATTACAACAACCACATGAAGAGAAGCAAAATATTAAAAAAGCGCTTCCGGATTCGTGATTTTGAATTGTGATACGATTTGGAAGGCTATGGTGAAGAATCTTATGGAAACCTTTGTGTAATAAATTGTAGTTTCCAATGCTGGAAATGGAATTTCATTATGAAATAATTCTCAACAAAATTTTATGAAATAAATCCCAACGCATTGGGTGTTATTTCATTTTTGTGGGCTTATTTCATTTGGGATTTATTTCGTGGTACCGTTTTATTCTATTAGATTTAATTTATTTTAGTATATTTTATTTTATTTAACTTTATTTTATTTTATTTTCAAATTATAAATTTATTTTTTTATGTTATGTAGTTTTTTATACTATTTTATTTCTTTAAAATTTTTTATTACTTTAAAATTTTTTATTGTATTTTGTTTTATTTTTTTCTTTTCTATTTTATTATAATTTATTTTGTTTATTTTAACTTTTAAATTATACATTAATTTTATTTTTTTTATTTTTTCTTTATTTTATTTTATTCTATTCTGTTTTTTTTTTACTTTGTTTTTTTTTGATTAATTTAGTTTAATTTTTTATTTTTATTTTTTTATTTTGTGTTAATATAGTTCCAGTATAAATTTTAATAGCGGAAAAGAGATTTATAGCTGGAACTATTTGAGAAAAAAGCGACAAATTGTTACAATCAAGTCTGGAATGTCTATTTATGAATCCAAGAAATATTAAGAGCCCCGGTGGGGCCACTCTGGCATATCTGGTTTAAGGGCTCACCGAGGTCTTTTTTACCAGCGTACGTTCACCGCGTGGTGCCGCTGCAAGCGCGTGTCTGACTTGGAGCAAGCGGGTCGCTATATAAATGTGTGAAACTTTTGTTTAAAACCCCGGAGACGGGTTGTGGGTTTGGGATCCGCCACGTAACAATGAAATTCCAATTAAAAACAATCGAAACCTCGGATGAGAACCCCCTTTAATATTGACGACCCGGCAAAACGAAATACGGACAATGAGAATGGCATTAGGGCATGCACCTGGAATATCCGTACCCTTTCAGGGCAGGGTGCCGCTGCCCGGCTGGGTCATGCCCTCGTAAATGCAAAGGCTGATATCACCGCCCTAAAGGAAATGCGATGGACGAGGCGAGGCAAGACTATCATCGGACCTTGTGATGTCTACCACAGTGGCCAGAAAAGCGCGTGATGAAGAATTCGTAGGTGGAAAGAGACTGCCCGCCAAGTACACACCCGTGAACGAGCGTCTCGCTGCGATCCACATTAGGGCGAGGTTTTTCAACTTAACATTTATCTGTGCCTATGCGCCGACTGAGGAGACGGACGACGCAGAGAAGGTCTCCTTCTACGATAAACTTGAACACACTTATGATCGCTGCCCTCAACATGATATCGAAATCTGCTCGGCGACTTGAATGCCAAGGTGGGCAAGAAAGGAGCCTTTGGTCCTACAGTTGGAAAACTTAGTCTCCACAATATAACATTCCCCAACGGCACTAGGTTGATTGACTTCGTCGCTGCTCGCAATATGGTCATTAATAGTACCAGACACAGAAAAATTTCTCACATTTTTAGTTAACAATTAGCAAACGTTAAGCAAACGTGTTATCGGAGGAGATATCACTATTTTCAGCGATAGCCAGGCGGCAATCAAATCCCTTGGCTCATACACGTTCAACTCTGAACTGACGCTCAGCTGTCGTCGATCTCTTCAGGAGATGGCCCAACAGAACCGCGTAAACCTCATATGGGTCCCGGGACATAGGGACATTGAGGGAAACTGTAAGGCAGACGAGCTTGCCAGGCAGGGCACGACCAAGCAGGTTCTTCGGGATAAAGAGCGCTTAGGTATGCCGTTTGCCACATGCAAACTAATGCTGAAGGAGCACACACTCCGTCAAGCCAACGAAAGATGGCTGCAATCCCCAGGGTGTCGGATATCGAAACAAACCTGGCCAAAATGGGATCTTAAAAGGTCTAGACGCATTTATGCCCTAACTAGGAGGGAAATCTGCATATTGATAGGGGTATTAACCGGTCACTGCCTCATTGGTAGGCATGCAGAAAGGCTAAGTGCGCCCTACCGACGATGCTGCAGGAGTTGCAAAGATGATGAGGAGGAGGAAACGGTGGAGCACCTCATCTGCAACTGTCCGGCTTTAAGCGGCGTGAGAACGCGCTTTTTGGGAGTTCCGTTCCTAGATAGTCTAAGCCAGATCGCGGAACTGGACATAAAGGACTTGATGGGCTTCATAAAGTCATCTAAGTGGTTCGAGGAGGAGTAACGGTGTCGGTTTAGGAGTGTCAGTCCCGGGATTCTGCTATGTGGAAAATCCCAACAACTCAGGGATTTTCCATATGGCTGGGTCCCGGGGCTGACTTTCCTTGTGTTGGTGGTATCACAACGGGCCTTCAAAACTGGCCTAAGTGTGCCTCTGCGGCAGCCACTTGAACCTACCTACCTACCTAGTTAACAATGAATCATGTTGAACCACTCATGTAAGTAAAAGGTAAAGCCATATGAAGTGTGCACAAAATTTTGGTTTTTTTTTCAAAACCCCGCCGATTTTGAAACTTGTCATTTCATTGGATAGTGGGCCAGACTCAAACCTCGTGCTAAAAATATTTCGTCAAAATTCGTGTCTTTGTTATTGTTATTGGAGGTTGAATTTTTGATAATTTTCAGAACATGATAATATTGAAAAATTATTTCCTCATAAACTACTGCAGATAAATCAATGAATTTTTTTTTTACTTACAGATAATTGTTTTTGCTATACTTTAAATAATTTTTTTTATACAAATAATTATTTTTTTTCGTTCTGTACGATCAAAAAAATTTCAAAATATGAAAAATAACGCGTAAAACAGTCACCTTTAATAATCAAAAAACAAATTTTTGTCCATTCATACCATTCCAAAGATATTGCATTTTTTTGTCACCCACAGATTTCTTATTTTATTGTCACCCTTTGCGCTCTCCCAATGCGTTGCACATAGACCGTTGGGTGGTGTGCTGAACAATAGTGTTCTGCATTGGTCGTTGTTATCAAGCTATTTGCAATTATAACATACATACATATCCATTGTGTATCAATAATGGAAGAAAGAGATGGGAAGATGGAAAGAAGTGAGACAAAAAAGGAAATTAAAAACAGGTGACTAAACTCACTTTGAAGTTTTCACGACTATGTCTATGATATCACACTTGTTATTAACCACAATCTCAAACAGGTGTTAAACTCATTTTGGAATTTTGACGTCTATGCAGAAGAGTTTACACTTGGTATTGATACACAATGTACATATCTACATTTAGCAGAATGTATGAGCATAGGAAATAATAAAAAGGGATAACGTTTTTAAGTCTATATTTTATATCTTTATTAGTTGTAAGATATTAGGAAAAAAGGTAATTGTTTCACAATACGTAAACCTACATATTCAATACATAGGTACATACATACATATATAACAATATGTTAGTTACAAATTAACCTGATATATTCCACCATAACTTGTACAAAATGGATTCAAAATTGTTCAGAGTAATTTTTTGTTTTACGTTGCCTACATGCAAATAATATTTTCCACACTTGATTCATCACTTGAGAAAATTTGACTTCGAATCTTTTTGTTAAACATTGGTTGAGAATGATGGATTTGCCGTGTGTTTTTTATTGCTATGGCTTTACTTGTGCGATTTTGAAATTTCTTTTCATGAGCGTCGTGATCCACTTGGGAGCAAAAATCGAAATCTATTGCCTGAAACGCATTTTCTGCCTATTCAAAAAGACTTCGAGCGTCGCGTATGTGATTTTCCGCAATACGCTGCATACTTGCTTTTCGTGCCAGCCTTTTGACAGTGCCCCCCACCCCATCGCAAGCTCCCTTACCGTGGTATCTCGCGAAAAAGTTCCACTCAGCTGCAATTCCAAAGTCTTCTTCGTGATTATATAAATTTAAAAAGTTAAATTTATTTTTGTATTGCGCTGCGGCCCCGCAGAGTAATAGAACAATTTTTTTACATTCCTGGACACAAATTTTTTTTCATATAATTTGCAAGTCTTGTATTGAACAAGTGAACTGAACTTGAATCATGAGTCAGTTTTTCCGATATAATCACAAAACATAAGTGATGTAGAACACCATCAGCACGATAGTAAATTACGTAAGGGTGTATGGTTACTTGAGTGTTTGACCAATGGTGTGCCTGGATTTCATCTTGAATCTGAATTGCATAATTTTTCGCATTGGGAGAGCGCAAAGGGTGACAAAAAAATAAGAAATCTGTGGATTGGTATGAAAGGACAAAAACTTGTTTATTACCAAAGATGACCGTTTTTCGCACTATTTGACATATTTTCAATTTTTTTTGAGCATGCAGAACGAAAAAAAAACGACGAAAAAATGCAATATCTTTGGAATGGTATGAATGGACAAAAACTTGTTTTTTGATTCTTAAAGGTGCCTGTTTTACGCTTTATTTTTCATATTTTGAAATTTTTTTGATCGTACAGAACGAAAAAAAAAAATTATTTATTTAAAAAAAAATTATTTAAAGTATAATTGTTTAAACAATAAGATCGCCTAAAAATACTTATAATATAGCAAAAATAATTATCTGTAAGTAAAAAAAAAATTCATTGATTTATCTGCAGTAGTTTATGAGAAAATAATTTTTCAATATTATCATGATCTGAAAATTATCAAAAATTCAACCTCCAATAACAATAACAAGGACACGAATTTTGACGAAATATTTTTAGCACGAGGTTTGAGTCTGGCCCACTATCCAATGAAACGATAGTTTTCAAAATCGTCGATAAAGTGATTTTACCTGTGCACACTTCACATGGCTTTACCCAAAGCAAAAACAATTTCGGAAAATCAACATGAACACTTTAACATGAAGCTTATGGTTAAAATAACATGAAATATTTCTGCATTAGAATTACATTAGTGTGTATCCCTCACCATAAATTCGGTTTGATTTAACATGAGCAATTGTTGTTTTCGAGCATCATCTGTTCCCCAACAAAGCTTGTGAACAGAATTGTTCTCAAAAGAACAGAATTTAAGTCAGTGTGTAGATACCGACTTGATGAAAAGTTGTAGATATTATAAATAATTAATATATTGTGAAATTTATAGTTTCTTAACTTGCGAATAAGTTGTGAAGTTTTGCAAAAAGTTTTGGGTAAGTAATTTGTGTTGTTTTCATATTTTGTAAACGCTTCCTGCTAAAACACGTCCAAAAATGTCGGGGTAGGTTAAAAACAACGCGCACTATACGTAAATACCATGGAAGCGCTTTAGGATTATGGATACCGGGTAGAAAAGGCGTCGTTTGATACTTATCATCATCATCATCATCATCATTTATTGGCGCTTAACCGCCTAAGCGATTTTGGCCGTCGCCTATCAAAGCACGCCAGTCATTCCTTTTTAGCGATAACTGACGCCAATTGGAAACCCCAAGGGAGTTCAAGTCATCCTCCACCTGTTGTTTCCATCTCAGTCGAGGCCTCCCCCTTCCTCTGCTGCCGAATTCGGGTGACGATTGGAAAACCTTCTGGGCTGGAGCTTCTTTGTCCATTCGCATGACGTGACCCAGCCAGCGGAGCCTTTGGGCTTTAATTCGCTGGACTATGGTCAGATCTGCGTAAAGCTCGTACAGCTCATCGTTAAATCTCCTTCGATACTCGCCGTCGGCATCACGGGAAGGGCCATAAATCTTCCGGAGAACTTTTCTCTCAAATACTCCAAGGGCCATCTCATCTTCTCTTGACATTGTCCATGAATCTGAGCCATACATCAGGACAGGTATGATGAGAGACTTATAGAGCGCGATCTTTGTTCTTCGAGAGAGGACTTTACTTCTCAATTGCCTACTCAGTCCAAAGTAGCACTTGTTCGCAAGAGTGATTCTCCGTTGGATTTCTAGACTGATATTATTTTCGGTGTTAATGCTGGTTCCCAAATAGACGAAGTCCCTCACAGTTTCAAATTTGTAACTATCAACAGTGACGTGGCTGCCAAGGCGCAGGTGCGCCGATTCTTTCTTTGATGACAGCAAATACTTCGTCTTGTCCTCGTTGACCGCAAGACCCACTTTTTTCGCTTCTTTATCCAGTCCAGAGAAGGCAGCGCTTACGGCGCGGTTGTTAAGGCCAATGATATCAATATCATCGGCATACGCTAGCAATTGCACGCTCTTGTAAAAGATTGTACCATTGCGGTTTAGCTCTGCTGCTCGAATTATCTTCTCCAGCATCAGGTTGAAGAAATCGCACGAAAGGGAGTCGCCCTGTCTGTTTGATACTTATCGCTACATTAATTGGACGTGTGCTACCAGTTTTACAATCGCTTTGATAATTTAAAGAGCTTTCAATGAAACAATTTTTCTTTAATTTTCAGATTGGGCTTGTTGTTGCTGTTTTCGATGCAGAAGTTGCCAATGATTGGATTAAAATAAGTATATGTATATGTATGTACATATGTGTACTTTTATTATTTAAAATGATGATCGTGTTAATTTAACATGATGATCGTGTTAATTTAACAGGATAGATCGTGTTAATTTAACATGGTAGATGGTGTTGATTTAACATGATGATCGTATTAATATAACATGATAGATCGTGTTGATTTAACAATAAAAACATGTTGAATTAACATGACAGATCGTGCTAATAAATTATACAAGCATTATATTCTTTCATACTAAAAAAATGTATGTTGAAGGTTTTCGATAAATGAATTAACTAAATAAAAATTATTAAAAAAATCAAAAACAAGGTGTTTTATTTTAAGGGTTAATTTAACAATAAGAACCTGTTAATTTAACATGTCTGATCGTGTTGATTTAACAAGAAAAATAATGTTGTATCAACAGGAAATCATGTTGATTCAAACCTTTGTGATCATGTTAAATTCACACTGTTCCTTCATGTTGATTTAACATGTAGGAACAGTGAAAAAGTAGCTTCATGTTAGTGTTGAAAAATAATAACCTGAAAAAGTGTTAAAAAAGTGTTGATACAACATGAAAGTTATTCTGCGTGCAGGTTCCAGCGTAAACGCATATACCAAGCCACCTGGCTGTCCCCTTATCAAAGAACAAGAAACCAGAAACCAGATTGATCATGTCATCCCAACCAGATTGATGTGGTCCCAATAACGACTCGGACTATTATCTTGCTGCAGCCAAGATACCCACACGCCTCTGTGCAGCGAAGAAAGTGCGCACAGTAACGGAAGGAAAGTTTGACGTTGAGAAGCTGCGCATGACACAGGCAGCTGATAATTTCTCTACTCGACTCTCACGCCTGCTATGTAACCTAGCAATAGAAGCATCATCATCATTTATTGGCGCTTAACCGCCTAAGCGATTTTGGCCGTTGCATATCAAAGCACGCCAGTCATTCCTTTTTAGCGATAACTGACGCCAATTGGAAACCCCAAGGGAGTTCAAGTCATCCTCCACCTGTTGTTTCCATCTCAGTCGAGGCCTCCCCCTTCCTCTGCTGCCGAATTCAGGCGACGATAGGAAAACCTTCTGTGCTGGAGCTTCTTTGTCCATTCGCATAACATGGCCCAGCCAGCGGAGTCTTTGGGCTTTAATTCGCTGGACTATGGTCAGATCTGCGTAGAGCCCGTACAGCTCATCGTTAAATTTCCTTCGATACTCGCCGTTGGCATCACGGGAAGGACCATAAATCTTCCGGAGAACTTTTCTCTCAAATACTCCAAGGGCCATCTCATCTTCTCTTGACATTGTCCATGAATCTGAGCCATACATCAGGACAGGTATGATGAGAGACTTATAGAGCGTGATCTTTGTTCTTCGAGAGAAGACTTTACTTCTCAATTGCCTACTCAGTCCAAAGTAGCACTTGTTGGCAAGAGTGATTCTCCGCTGGATTTCTAGACTGATATTATTTTCGGTGTTGATACTGGTTCCCAAATAGACGAAGTCCCTCACAGTTTCAAATTTGTAACTATCAACAGTGACATGGCTGCCAAGGCGCAGGTGCGCCGATTCTTTCTTTGATGACAGCAAATACTTCGTCTTGTCCTCGTTCACGGCAAGACCCACTTTTTTCGCTTCCTTATCCAGTCCAGAGAAGGCAGCGCTTACGGCGCGGTTGTTAAGGCCAATGATATCAATATCATCGGCATACCATTGCGGTTTAGCTCTGCTGCTCGAATTATCGAACGAAAGGGAGTCGCCCTGTCTGAAGCCTCGTTTGGTTTCAAATGGCTCAGAGAGGTCCTTCCCGACTCTGACGGAGCTGTTGGTATTGCTCAACGTCATTTGGCAAAGCCGTATAAGCTTTGCAGGGAAGTCAAATTCAGACATGGCGGCATACAGGCAACTCCTTTTTGCGCTGTCAAAAGCGGCTTTGAAATCGACAAAGAGATGGTGTGTGTCGATTCTTTTATCATGGGTCTTCTCCAGGATTTGGCGTATCGTGAAAATCTGGTCGATGGTAGACTTACCAGGTCTAAAGCCACACTGATAAGGTCCAATCAGTTTGTCTACGATGGGCTTCAGCCTTTCACACAAGCCGCTAGAAAGAACCTTATATGCAATATTAAGAAGACTAATTCCGCGGTAGTTGGTGCGGTTAGCGGGATCGCCTTTCTTGTGGATTGGGCAAAGCACACTTAAATTCCAATCCGGAGGCATGCATTCGTCTGACCATATTCTGCATAAGAGCTGATGCATGCTTTTTACCAGCTCTTCGCCTCCGTGTTTGAACAGCTCGGCGGGTAGTCCGTCTTTTCCAGGCGCTTTGTTGTTTTTGAGCCGGGATATAGCTATCCTCACTTCATCATAGTCAGGTGGTGGGACGACTTTTCCATCGTCAGGGATTGGGGTATCGGGTTCGACGTCTCCCTCGCAATTTAGCAGTGAGGAGAAGTGCTCCCTCCATAATTTAAGTACACTTTGTACGTCGGTTACCAGGTCGCCATTATTGTCCTTACAGGAGCTTGCCCCGGTCTTAAAACCTTCCGTCATCCGCCGGATCTTTTCATAGAATTTTCGGGCATCATTCCTGTCACCCAGCATCTCAAGCTCCTCTCACTCACGCCTTTCGGCCTCACTTTTCTTTTTTCTGAAAAGGCATCTCTCTTCCTTCTTTGCCTCACGATATTGTTGCCATACACTGCGGGTTGCGCCCGTTCGCAACGTCTCCTTGTAGGCAGCGTCCTTTTTTTTCGAGGCAGTTTTGCATTCCTCATCGTACCAGTTGTTCTTGCGGGCTCGCTGGAACCCTATAGTGGCCTCAGCGGCGGTACGCAATGAGTGAGAGATATGCTTCCATTGCTCGGTTACATCGTTAGGTCGGGGATTGCCCTCTGCTAGCAGGTGTGAGAGTCGAGTTGTGAAATTATCAGCTGTCTGTGTCATGCGCAGCTTCTCGACGTCAAACTTTCCTTCCGTTACTGTGCGCACTTTCTTCGTTGCACAGAGGCGTGTGCGTATCTTGGCTGCGACAAGATAATGGTCAGAGTCAATATTGGGACCACGCAGTGTACGCACGTCCAGAACGGTGGAGCTATGTCTGCATCAATCAAGACATGATCAATCTGGTTTCTAGTTCTTTGATCAGGGGACAGCCATGTGGCTTGGTGTATTCGCTTATGCTGGAACCTGGTACTACTGATGACCATATTGCGAGCAGCGGCGAAGTCAATCAACCTAGTGCCGTTGGGGGATGTTATATCGTGGAGACTGAATTTTCCAACTGTAGGACCAAAGACTCCTTCCTTGCCCACCTTGGCATTAAAGTCGCCGAGCACGATTTTGATATCATGCTGGGGGCAGCGATCATAAGTCTGTTCAAGTTTATCGTAGAAGGAGTCCTTCTCTGCGTCGTCCGTCTCCTCAGTCGGCGCATAGGCGCAGATAAATGTTATGTTGAAAAACCTCGCCTTGATACGGATCGCAGCGAGACGCTCGTCCACAGGAGTGAACGCTAATACTTGGCGGCGAAGTCTCTTTCCCACCACGAATCCTACACCACGCGCTTTGCCGCGTGTCTGGCCACTGTAGTATACGTCACAAGGACCGATGGTCGTCTTTCCTTGCCCCGTCCATCGCATTTCCTGCAGGGCGGTGATGTCGGCCTTTGCGCCTACGAGGACATCAACCAGTCGGGCAGCGGCACCGTCCCTTGAAAGGGTCCGGACATTCCCGGTACATGCCCTAATATCCAAATCATTATGCCTTATTCGTGTTGCCGGGTCGTCAACATTAAAGGGGGTTCTCATCCGAGGCTTTGATTTTGTTTTCATTGGAATTAAGTTTTTTACGTGGCGGGTCCCAAACCCAGCGCACAACCCGTTTCGGGGTTTTTGGAAAATATTTACACATTTATATAGCGAGCCGCTTGCAGCCGCACCTCACGGTGAACAGACGCTACGCAAAAACCTCGGTGAGCCCTTAAACCAAGTATGTCAGAGTGGCCCCACCGGGGCTCCCTCTCTTTCTGCCGCGAGCCTAGGCAGCTCCCGTTGCCCAGAGTGCACGAACGAGGACGCAAGAGTCGGGATTGAGCAAGGTCACTTAGCAACCACACTCCATTACACTCCAATAGAAGCATATCTCTCACTTATTACGTACCGCCGTGAGGCCACTATAGGGTTCCAGCGAGCCCGCAAGAACAACTGGAACAAGTTCCTGTAAGGACAATAATGGCGACCTGGTAACCGACCTACAGAGTGTACTTAAATTATGGAGGGAGCACTTCTCCTCGCTGCTAAATTTCGAAAGCCGATCCCGCTAACCGCACCAACTACCGCGGAATCAGTCTTCTTAATATCGCATACCAGATTTTCACGATACGCCAAATCCTGGAGAAGACCCATGATAAAATAATCGACACACACCATCTCTTTGTCGATTTCAAAGCCACTTTTGATAGCGCAAAAAGGAGTTACCACCATGTCTGAATTTGACTTCCCTGCAAAGCTTATACGGCTTTGCCAAATGACGTTGAGCAATACCAACAGCTCCGTCAGCATCGGGAAGGACATCTCTGAGCCATTTGAAACCAAACGATGCTTCAGACAGGGCGACTCCGTTCTTGCGATTTCTTCAACCTGATGCTGGAGAAGATAATTCGAGCAGCAGAACTAAACCGCAACGGTACAATCTATCTAAAAAACCGCACCGTAAGCGCTGCCTTCTCTGGACTGGATAAGGAAGCGAAAAAATTGGGTCTTGCGGTCAACGAGGACAAGACGAAGTATTTTCTGTCATCAAAGAAAGAATTGGCAGCCTTGTCACTTGATATTTACAAATTTGAAACTGAGGGACTTCGTCTACCAGTATTAACACAGAAAATAATATCAGTCTAGAAATCCAGCGGAGAATCACTCTTGCCAATAATTGTTAATTTGGACTGAGTAGGCAATTGAGAAGTAAAGTCCTCTCTCGAAGAACAAAGAAGATTCATGGACAATGTCAAGAGAAGATGAGAAGGCTCTTGGAGTATTTGAGAGAAAAGTTCTCTGGAAGATTTATGGTCGTTCCCGTGATGCCAACGGCGAGTATCGAAGGAAATTTAACGATAAGCTGTACGAGCTTTACGCAGATCTGAGTTCAGCGAATTAAAGCGAAAAGGCTCCGCTGGCTGGGTCATGTTATGCTCCAGAACAGAAGGTTTTCCTATCGTCACCTGAACTCGGTAGGAAAGGAAGGGGAGGCCTCGACTGAGTAGGAAACAACGGGTGGAGGATGACCAAGGGAGGGGTTTCCAGTTGGCGTCAGTTATCGCTAAAAAGGAATGGCTGGCGTGCTTTTATAGTCAACGCCCAAAATCGCTTAGGCGGTTTAGCGCCAATAAATGAAGATGATGATAGCATAGATCCAGCATGCCCCAGGATCGCTGGACAACGGGTAGCTCGTAAATATATACAATAGAAGAAAATGCTTTAATTTTTTGGCAGAGCTGGGCAGTTAGAATTACATGTGTAATCCATTGCACCTAGGATTACGATTAAAGTAATCGTAATTTATATATTTTTTTTTTTCAATTACAGTGAAAACAAAACTCGCGATAACAGTGAGTGAGAAAAATAGTTTGTATATTTTCAGATTTCAGAAAAAAATTTCAGTCTAGCAGTATGTGAACACTCCCTTATATGCACGCCACGCACACACAAAGTACAAAAAGAAAGTAAGCACAGGCATCTATGAAAAAACGGTATTAGTTTCCTTTAGGGGACAACTTCTGATAAATTAGCTAAAAATATGGGAGATACCTCAAAAGACGCGTTTTGGCCTCAGGATCACGAATCCGGAAGCGATTTTTAAATTTTTTGTTTTAGTGAAAAGTTATGGTCAAAAAACCGAAAAATGACCTTGGTCCGATACCAAAATTGGGGCGGAATCCATGGTATTTATGTGCGAAACACCTTTTTGAGTTGGCGGCCTTCGGCCAAGCTTATAAAAAATAACCCTGGGCTACGCCATCCCAAGTCCGGACGTGTGACATAACCGTGGCTACCGCCACGGCGCGACATTTTTTGCACGTTTTTAGGGACAGTCTAATAATATTACAACAACCACATGAAGAGAAGCAAAATATTAAAAAAGCGCTTCCGGATTCGTGATTTTGAATTGTGATACGATTTGGAAGGCTATGGTGAAGAATCTTATGGAAACCTTTGTGTAATAAATTGTAGTTTCCAATGCTGGAAATGGAATTTCATTATGAAATAATTCTCAACAAAATTTTATGAAATAAATCCCAACGCATTGGGTGTTATTTCATTTTTGTGGGCTTATTTCATTTGGGATTTATTTCGTGGTACCGTTTTATTTTATTTAACTTTATTTTATTTTATTTTCAAATTATAAATTTATTTTTTTATGTTATGTAGTTTTTTATACTATTTTATTTCATTTTAACTTATTTTATTTTACTTTAAAATTTTTTATTGTATTTTGTTTTATTTTTTTCTTTTCTATTTTATTATAATTTATTTTGTTTATTTTAACTTTTAAACTATAAATTAATTTTATTTTTTTTATTTTTTCTTTATTTTATTTTATTCTATTCTGTTTTTTTTTTACTTTGTTTTTTTTTTTTAATTTAGTTTAATTTTTTATTTTTATTTTTTTATTTTGTGTTAATATAGTTCCAGTATAAATTTTAATAGCGGAAAAGAGATTTATAGCTGGAACTATTTGAGAAAAAAGCGACAAATTGTTACAATCAAGTCTGGAATGTCTATTTATGAATCCAAGAAATATTAAGAGCCCCGGTGGGGCCACTCTGGCATATCTGGTTTAAGGGCTCACCGAGGTCTTTTTTACCAGCGTACGTTCACCGCGTGGTGCGGCTGCAAGCGCGTGTCTGACTTGGAGCAAGCGGGTCGCTATATAAATGTGTGAAACTTTTGTTTAAAACCCCGGAGACGGGTTGTGGGTTTGGGATCCGCCACGTAACAATGAAATTCCAATTAAAAACAATCGAAACCTCGGATGAGAACCCCTTTTAATATTGACGACCCGGCAAAACGAAATACGGACAATGAGAATGGCATTAGGGCATGCACCTGGAATATCCGTACCGTTTCAGGGCAGGGCGCCGCTGCCCGGCTGGGTCATGCCCTCGTAAATGCAAAGTCTTATATCACCGCCCTAAAGGAAATGCGATGGACGAGGCGAGGCAAGACTATCATCCGACCTTGTGATGTCTACCACAGTGGCCAGAAAAGCGCGTGATGAAGAATTCGTAGGTGGAAAGAGACTGCCCGCCAAGTACACACCCGTGAACGAGCGTCTCGCTGCGATCCGCATTAGGGCGAGGTTTTTCAACTTAACATTTATCTGTGCCTATGCGCCGACTGAGGAGACGGACGACGCAGAGAAGGTCTCCTTCTACGATAAACTTGAACACACTTATGATCGCTGCCCTCAACATGATATCGAAATCTGCTCGGCGACTTGAATGCCAAGGTGGGCAAGAAAGGAGCCTTTGGTCCTACAGTTGGAAAACTTAGTCTCCACAATATAACATTCCCCAACGGCACTAGGTTGATTGACTTCGTCGCTGCTCGCAATATGGTCATCAATAGTACCACACACAGAAAAATTTCTCACATTTTTAGTTAACAATGACTCATGTTGAACCACTCATGTACGTAAAGGGTAAAGCCATGTGAAGTGTGCACAAAATTTTGGTTTTTTTTTTCAAAACCCCGCCGATTTTGAAACTTGTCATTTCATTGGATAGTGGGCCAGACTCAAACCTCGTGCTAAAAATATTTCGTCAAAATTCGTGTCTTTGTTATTGTTATTGCAGGTTGAATTTTTGATAATTTTCAGAACATGATAATATTGAAAAATTATTTCCTCATAAACTACTGCAGATAAATCAATGAATTTTTTTTTTACTTACAGATAATTGTTTTTGCTATACTTTAAATAATTTTTTTTTAAACAAATAATTTTTTTTTTTCGTTCTGTACGATCAAAAAAATTTCAAAATATGAAAAATAACGCATAAAACAGTCACCTTTAATAATCAAAAAACAAATTTTTTAAAGAAATAACATTTTTTTTTTCGTTCTGCATGCTCAAAAAAAATTGAAAATATGTCAAATAGTGCGAAAAACGGCCATCTTTGGTAATAAAAAAATTTTTGTCCTTTCATACCAATCCACAGATTTCTTATTTTATTGTCACCCTTTGCGCTCTCCCAATGCGTTGCACATAGACCGTTGGGTGGTGTGCTGAACAATAGTGTTCTGCATTGGTCGTTGTTATCAAGCTATTTGCAATTATAACATACTGTGGCGAATGTTCTCAAGAATCGCTCATCTCCCAACTCTAGCGTATTTCTATCACTAGCGTCACTACCACAACTACAGCTTTTGAGATACATGACGTGAGAGCGACAGAGGGAGAGGCAGCTCGCGTGTTTGCGAATGTGGCACAAAGAGGAGACGACGATAGATAAACGCTTCGAGAAGACTGTTGCACGAATAAACCAGAAAGGTGTAGACATTTCTAGGTTGTGAAGCTGCTGTTTGCTAGGCTATATAAACCGCGCAAAGACAACGCAAATCAATCAGTTTATTTTGAAGTGTTGTACAGTGAAGTACTGAACAGTAAATTAACCCGCGATATTGTACTACGGTTTTTAGTACTGAATAAAGCGTACTACTTATTAAACAGAATCGGAGTGTTTTATTTAACGTACAGTGATCGAACTCAGGGAAAATAATCAAGGAATCATCGAATTCGTCACAATTGGTGTCAGAAGCGGTATTGTTAAATAAATTCAAGGACATTGAAAAGGATAACAAGGACATTGAAAAGGATAACAAGGACATTGAAAAGGATAACAAGGACATTGAAAAGGATAACAAGGACATTGAAAAGGATAACAAGGACATTTTAAGGATAACAAGGACATGGCAAAGTTGAATGAGTTGAAGATCCAGCAACTCAAAAACGAGTTGGAACGACGTGGATTGTCAACAACAGGCAATAAAGCAGAGCTACAATCACGGTTGCGAGAGGCTATGGAAGCAGAGGAAATCAATGTTGACGATCATGTTTTTCAGCTTTCGGAAGAGGGAGCGACGAAAATAGAAGAGCAAAAGGATACTCCGGGTTCAGTGGCAAATGTGGACACAAACTCTTTATTGGCTGCCTTGGCTCAAATGTCAAACAACATAACATCAAGCATGGCATCTCAGTTAGAAGAACAGAAGGCATACATGGCGTCACAGATCAAGGAAGAGTTGATGGAACAGGAAACACGCATAACGTTAAAACTAGAGGCACAAGAGCAAAGAGTCTCATCGCAGCTAGAAGTTGTCAGTGGACGACAGGATAAGATCGAAGCCGAGGTGGATGCGTTAAAATCTCGTATCCAGGAGTTGCAGCTGAATCGTCCAAGTGTTTCCACAAGCACGCCCAAGGTAAAAACCCCATCCTTTGACGGTTCTGTTCCTTTCCAGATATTTAAGCTACAATTTGAGAAGACAGCAGCTGTGAACAACTGGGGCGCTGAGGACAAAGTCGCTGCTTTATTTGTGTCATTGAAAGGACCTGCAGCCGAAATCTTACAGACTATTCCGGACGCTGAAAGAAACAACTATGAAGCGTTGATGGGAGCCGTTGAAAGACGTTACGGCAGCGAGCATAGAAGGCAGATATTTCAAATGGAGCTACAGAATCGCTTCCAGACGGCTAATGAGACATTGCAGGATTTTGCATGGGACATTGAGAGGTTAGCTCATTTGGCGAACGCAGATGCACCCGTGGAATACATCGAGAGGGTAAAGATCCAAAGATTCATAAATGGAATAATGGATGTAGACACGAAGCGAGCCGCATATGCAAACCCCAAAAGGACATTCGCAGAGACGGTATCACACGCTTTATTACAAGAGACAGCCTCGATTTTATGTAAACCAGATAACAAGGTTCGCCATGTGGAAAAGGAGACATCAGACTTGGTCGAAAAAATCAACAAAGTTCTGGAAGCCTTGAATGGAGCACAAAAGAAAAGCGATGGTGTCATTAAATGTTTCAAGTGCGGAAAATCTGGCCATATGGTGCGTCATTGCAACATCGGCTCCAGAGACTTCGGCAATGCTTGTGGACGTAAGGGTAACGCTGGAGGAGATGACCAAGATGAATGCCCTATAGTTTCTGTGTCGCAGGTCGGAGGGAAAGCAAGTACTGTTACTGTTAGAGGTTTCTTGGACGGAAAAGAGCGGTTATTCACTGTGGATACTGGCGCATCTCATTCCATCATTAGAAGTGACTTGGTCCAAAAGAGAGTACGACCATTGCAGGATGCAAAGTTGCGGACAGTAACTGGTGAAAGTAAGCTGGTTCATGGAGAAGTGCGGTGCAAAGTTGCGATTGGGAATGCGACTACATACCACAACTTCTTAGTGGCAGATATTGTGGACGAAGTCATCATTGGCGTCGACTTCTTGGCTGTGAGAGACATTCACATGAACCTGAGAAATAGAGTTATGAGATACAATGGCCAAGAAGTACCTCTGATCTTTGGACACAACATTGGGTATTACACCAAAGGAGTTTCATTAGAGATGAAGCACAAGGACACTCGAAATGCAAAGGTACCTCCTCGACCAATGGCTTCGATAGACAAATGCCTACTTGAGAATATTTGGAGAAGTCAACAGGAAGATTCAGATCTGGCATGTGTGATCCGAGGGCTCGAGCGAAACAAACGACCAGCAAGAAAAGAAATGTCAGCGGCGAGTCCAGTTGCCAAGTCATATTGGGCACAATGGAACAGTTTACGAATGGTATCCGGTTGTTTGCATCGAATATGGGAGAGTGAGGATGGTCAATGCGCTCGGAAGCTTATAGTTGTTCCAAGGAAGCGGGTGTCTGATGTTCTCAGGGAAATGCATAACGATCCAAGTGGAGGTCATCTAGGAGTCAAGAAGACCTTGGAGAGGATTAAGCAGACATTTTATTGGGTTGGTTACGGTCAGTCGGTAAAGGAGTGGATTGCCAAATGCGATGAGTGCATCAGAGCAAAGGTGCTGAGGTCCACGAGTCATGGTCGAAGGAGGCGGTGCAACTCAGATACACCGGTTGAGAGGATTACCCTGGATGAAGCTGGTCCATTCCCCAGAACTATAAGCAAAAACATGAAAACCAGGTACGACAAAGCAATGGAAACAGAAGGATTTCTGGAAGGAGATTTAGTATTCCTTAACAGGCCACAACGGAGGAAAAGTGTGTTTCCCAAAGTTCAGTGCAACTGGGAAGGACCGTACAGAGATGTGAAACGGATCAACGACGTTGTTTACCGCATACAGGCTGTTGGAAGACCACGAAACAAAATGAAGGTGGTTCACCTGGAGAGGCTAGCAACGTTTGGATCGGGAAATGTGTCTGATCGGGTCGATCAGACTTAGGTGGAGGGCAATGTGGCGAATGTTCTCAAGAATCGCTCATCTCCCAACTCTAGCGTATTTCTATCACTAGCGTCACTACCACAACTACAGCTTTTGAGATACATGACGTGAGAGCGACAGAGGGAGAGGCAGCTCGCGTGTTTGCGAATGTGGCACAAAGAGGAGACGACGATAGATAAACGCTTCGAGAAGACTGTTGTACGAATAAACCAGAAAGGTGTAGACATTTCTAGGTTGTGAAGCTGCTGTTTGCTAGGCTATATAAACCGCGCAAAGACAACGCAAATCAATCAGTTTATTTTGAAGTGTTGTACAGTGAAGTACTGAACAGTAAATTAACCCGCGATATTGTACTACGGTTTTTAGTACTGAATAAAGCGTACTACTTATTAAACAGAATCGGAGTGTTTTATTTAACGTACAGTGATCGAACTCAGGGAAAATAATCAAGGAATCATCGAATTCGTCACAATACATACATATCCATTGTGTATCAATAATGGAAGAAAGAGATGGGAAGATGGAAAGAAGTGAGACAAAAAAGGGAATTAAAAACAGGTGACTAAACTCACTTTGAAGTTTTCACGACTATGTCTATGATATCACACTTGTTATTAACCACAATCTCAAACAGGTGTTAAACTCATTTTGGAATTTTGACGTCTATGTAGAAGAGTTTACACTTGGTATTGATACACAATGTACATATCTACATTTAGCAGAATGTATGAGCATAGGAAATAATAAAAAGGGATAACGTTTTTAAGTCTATATTTTATATCTTTATTAGTTGTAAGATATTAGGAAAAAAGGTAATTGTTTCACAATACGTAAACCTACATATTCAATACATAGGTACATACATACATATATAACAATATGTTAGTTACAAATTAACCTGATATATTCCACCATAACTTGTACAAAATGGATTCAAAATTGTTCAGAGTAATTTTTTGTTTTACGTTGCCTACATGCAAATAATATTTTCCACACTTGATTCATCACTTGAGAAAATTTGACTTCGAATCTTTTTGTTAAACATTGGTTGAGAATGATGGAATTGCCGTGTGTTTTTTATTGCTATGGCTTTACTTGTGCGATTTTGAAATTTCTTTTCATGAGCGTCGTGATCCACTTGGGAGCAAAAATCGAAATCTATTGCCTGAAACGCATTTTCTGCCCATTCAAAAAGACTTCGAGCGTCGCGTATGTGATTTTCCGCAAAACGCTGCATACTTGCTTTTCGTGCCAGCCTTTTGACAGTGCCCCCCACCCCATCGCAAGCTCCCTTACCGTGGTATCTCGCGAAAAAGTTCCACTCAGCTGCAATTCCAAAGTCTTCTTCGTGATTATATAAATTTAAAAAGTTAAATTTATTTTTGTATTGCGCTGCGGCCCCGCAGAGTAATAGAACAATTTTTTTACATTCCTGGACACAAATTTTTTTTCATATAATTTGCAAGTCTTGTATTGAACAAGTGAACTGAACTTGAATCATGAGTCAGTTTTTCCGATATAATCACAAAACATAAGTGATGTAGAACACCATCAGCACGATAGTAAATTACGTAAGGGTGTATGGTTACTTGAGTGTTTGACCAATGGTGTGCCTGGATTTCATCTTGAATCTGAATTGCATAATTTTTCGCATTGGGAGAGCGCAAAGGGTGACAAAAAAATAAGAAATCTGTGGATTGGTATGAAAGGACAAAAACTTGTTTATTACCAAAGATGACCGTTTTTCGCACTATTTGACATATTTTCAATTTTTTTTGAGCATGCAGAACGAAAAAAAAATGTTATTTCTTTAAAAGAATTTTTTTTAAATATAATTATTTTCACAATTTGATCGCAAGGGGTGACGAAAAAATGCAATATCTTTGGAATGGTATGAATGGACAAAAACTTGTTTTTTGATTCTTAAAGGTGACTGTTTTACGCTTTATTTTTCATATTTTGAAATTTTTTTTGATCGTAAAGAACGAAAAAAAAAAATTATTTATTTAAAAAAAAATTATTTAAAGTATAATTGTTTAAACCATAAGATCGCCTAAAAATACTTATAATATAGCAAAATTAATTATCTGTAAATAAAAAAAAATTCATTGATTTATCTGCAGTAGTTTATGAGAAAATAATTTTTCAATATTATCATGATCTGAAAATTATCAAAAATTCAACCTCCAATAACAATAACAAGGACACGAATTTTGACGAAATATTTTTAGCACGAGGTTTGAGTCTGGCCCACTATCCAATGAAACGATAGTTTTCAAAATCGTCGATAAAGTGATTTTACCTGTGCACACTTCACATGGCTTTACCCAAAGCAAAAACAATTTCGGAAAATCAACATGAACACTTTAACATGAAGCTTATGGTTAAAATAACATGAAATATTTCTGCATTAGAATTACATTAGTGTGTATCCCTCACCATAAATTCGGTTTGATTTAACATGAGCAAGTGTTGTTTTCGAGCATCATCTGTTCCCCATCAAAGCTTGTGAACAGAATTGTTCTCAAAAGAACAGAATTTAAGTCAGTGTGTAGATACCGGCTTGATGAAAAGTTGTAGATATTATAAATAATTAATATATTGTGAAATTTATAGTTTCTTAACTTGCGAATAAGTTGTGAAGTTTTGCAAAAAGTTTTGGGTAAGTAATTTGTGTTGTTTTCATATTTTGTAAACGCTTCCTGCTAAAACACGTCCAAAAATGTCGGGGTAGGTTAAAAACAAACGCGCACTATACGTAAATACCATGGAAGCGCTTTAGGATTATGGATACCGGGTAGAAAAGGCGTCGTTTGATACTTATCGCTACATTAATTGGACGTGTGCTACCAGTTTTACAATCGCTTTGATAATTTAAAGAGCTTTCAATGAAACAATTTTTCTTTAATTTTCAGATTGGGCTTGTTGTTGCTGTTTTCGATGCAGAAGTTGCCAATGATTGGATTAAAATAAGTACATATATGTATATGTATGTACATATGTGTACTTTTATTATTTAAAATGATGATCGTGTTAATTTAACAGTATGGATCGTGTTAATTTAACATGATGATCGTGTTAATTTAACATGGTAGATGGTGTTGATTTAACATGATGATCGTATTAATATAACATGATAGATCGTGTTGATTTAACAATAAAAAACATGTTGAATTAACATGACAGATCGTGCTAATAAATTATACAAGCATTATATTCTTTCATACTGAAAAAATGTAGATTGAAGGTTTTCGATAAATGAATTAACTAAATAAAAATTATTAAAAAAATCAAAAACAAGGTGTTTTATTTTGAGGGTTAATTTAACAATAAGAACCTGTTAATTTAACATGTCTGATCGTGTTGATTTAACAAGAAAAATAATGTTGTATCAACAGGAAATCATGTTGATTCAAACCTTTGTGATCATGTTAAATTCACACTGTTCCTTCATGTTGATTTAACATGTAGGAACAGTGAAAAAGTAGCTTCATGTTAGTGTTGAAAAATAATAACCTGAAAAAGTGTTAAAAAAGTGTTGATACAACATGAAAGTTATTCTGCGTGCAGGTTCCAGCGTAAACGCATATACCAAGCCACCTGGCTGTCCCCTTATCAAAGAACAAGAAACCAGAAACCAGATTGATCATGTCATCCCAACCAGATTGATGTGGTCCCAATATCGACTCGAACTATTATCTTGTTGCAGCCAAGATACCCACACGCCTCTGTGCAGCGAAGAAAGTGCGCACAGTAACGGAAGGAAAGTTTGACGTTGAGAAGCTGCGCATGACACAGGCAGCTGATAATTTCTCCACTCGACTCTCACTCCTGCTATCAGAGAGTAATCCTCGACCTAACGATGTAACCTAGCAATAGAAGCATATCTCTCACTTATTACGTACCGCCGTGAGGCCACTATAGGGTTCCAGCGAGCCCGCAAGAACAACTGGAACAAGTTCCTGTAAGGACAATAATGGCGACCTGGTAACCGACCTACAGAGTGTACTTAAATTATGGATGGAGCACTTCTCCTCGCTGCTAAATTTCGAAAGGCGATCCCGCTAACCGCACCAACTACCGCGGAATCCGTCTTCTTAATATCGCATACCAGATTTTCACGATACGCCAAATCCTGGAGAAGACCCATGATAAAATAATCGACACACATCATCTCTTTGTCGATTTCAAAGCCACTTTTTATAGCGCAAAAAGGAGTTGCCACCATGTCTGAATTTGACTTCCCTGCAAAGCTTATACGGCTTTGCCAAATGACGTTGAGCAATACCAACAGCTCCGTCAGCATCGGGAAGGACATCTCTGAGCCATTTGAAACCAAACGATGCTTCAGACAGGGCGACTCCGTTCTTGCGATTTCTTCAACCTGATGCTGGAGAAGATAATTCGAGCAGCAGAACTAAACCGCAACGGTACAATCTATCTAAAAAACCGCACCGTAAGCGCTGCCTTCTCTGGACTGGATAAGGAAGCGAAAAAATTGGGTCTTGCGGTCAACGAGGACAAGACGAAGTATTTTCTGTCATCAAAGAAAGAATTGGCAGCCTTGTCACTTGATATTTACAAATTTGAAACTGAGGGACTTCGTCTACCAGTATTAACACAGAAAATAATATCAGTCTAGAAATCCAGCGGAGAATCACTCTTGCCAATAATTGTTAATTTGGACTGAGTAGGCAATTGAGAAGTAAAGTCCTCTCTCGAAGAACAAAGAAGATTCATGGACAATGTCAAGAGAAGATGAGAAGGCTCTTGGAGTATTTGAGAGAAAAGTTCTCTGGAAGATTTATGGTCGTTCCCGTGATGCCAACGGCGAGTATCGAAGGAAATTTAACGATAAGCTGTACGAGCTTTACGCAGATCTGAGTTCAGCGAATTAAAGCGAAAAGGCTCCGCTGGCTGGGTCATGTTATGCTCCAGAACAGAAGGTTTTCCTATCGTCACCTGAACTCGGTAGGAAAGGAAGGGGAGGCCTCGACTGAGTAGGAAACAACGGGTGGAGGATGACCAAGGGAGGGGTTTCCAGTTGGCGTCAGTTATCGCTAAAAAGGAATGGCTGGCGTGCTTTTATAGTCAACGCCCAAAATCGCTTAGGCGGTTTAGCGCCAATAAATGAAGATGATGATAGCATAGATCCAGCATGCCCCAGGATCGCTGGACAACGGGTAGCTCGTAAATATATACAATAGAAGAAAATGCTTTAATTTTTTGGCAGAGCTGGGCAGTTAGAATTACATGTGTAATCCATTGCACCTAGGATTACGATTAAAGTAATCGTAATTTATATATTTTTTTTTTCAATTACAGTGAGAGAAAAATAGTTTGTATATTTTCAGATTTCAGAAAAAAATTTCAGTCTAGTACCAATTTTGCAAAATTTTAGGCAACCGGAAATCTGGGTTGAAGTCAAATAAGATTTTTTTTTTAATTTTTTGTGATTTTAATCAAATTTGATTGCTATACTTTACAACCCTGATATTTTCCATGACTTGAATTTGGGGCAAAGATCATTAAATTTTCACCAACACATTACAGTTAAAAAAAACGCTCCCTCTAATGTGTATACATCTATTTGGTAAATATTTATATAATATACTTTACGTATATAACACGCTTCTGGACTAGATGGCGTGGTGGGTAGACTGTTAGACTTTTTCCTGGTTTTGGAATCCGATGAGTATATTACGTCAGCAAACATTTCTCTTTCAGTTCGACCACTGTATTTAAACTTAGCACCACGAGAAAAAATACCGCCTCCATATTTTACACTGGTGTTTTGGCAGTTTGGAAGTCTAAAGATGTAGATAAATTAAAAAAGTACTTATTAAAATGTAGTTAAGCCAAAAGTTAAATGTTACCATGCAAAAAGAAAAGCATATATTAGGTTTGTTTACTGACCAAAAAAAGTTCAGAGCAGGTTAGAGCAGAGCAGAGCAAGGCCAGCTGTCAAAATAGAAATAGAGCAACTTAGAACAACTCAGAGCAGAAATGCCATGAAACACTTGAATCTCGATAGTTTCTTTTTATTTGGTTTTTTTGTTTAAATCTTCAAAATTAATGCAAATTCATGTATACAAAAACATTGATTTTCTTGCAAGCTAATTTTTTTTAAGTTTTCAAAAATTTATTTTTTCCTGACTGACAATTGCTTCTCTGCTCTAACTTACTCCATAAAAAAAGCTAGAGCAGAAATTTGTGATCTGGATTACTCTAGTTTTGTTTTGAGCGTACTCATGAAACAAAAGATAGAGCAACCTAGAGCAAGAAAAGTGTTCGTTCAACACAATTTTGTGAAATATCTCAATCTGGCGTAAGCTAGAGCAGCCCAATAAACAAACCTATTAGTATATTTGTTAAGATTGATGTTTCCGACAGGGTGAATAACTGATTTATTTTGGAACGATTCAGCTGCAATTCGCTGCAATTTATTGCTGGAGAAAATAATAATTAATTCATGTTTTCTCTATTAAATTAATAAATTACCCAAAACACTCTGAATGCAAAGAAATAAATAACGAAAAGGAATGTATAAAAGAGAAGCGTCAAGGCGTTCATTGTAACATACATACCTCTGAAGTTGGACGCAAAGTTTTGAGGTAGCAAATGTCAGGCGAGGTTAACAAAGCTTTATGTATTTGGCCCTTTATACACTAAAACTTTTATATGCGTTTGTGCGCTCCAAACTTGAGTATGCCTGTTTCATTTGGTCGCCGTATTATCAGTGTCATATTGCAAGAATCGAGCGGATTCAGAAAGTATTTTTATATTTTGCTTTGCGCAGTTTACGCTTTTCTGAACCCATTCCGTCTTATGAAGCTAGATGCTTATTGATCAATTTAAAGTCACTGCAGAATAGACGAATAATTTTGTCGCTGTCGTTTATTTTTGACGTTTTTCGCGGTGCCACTGACTGTCCAATGCTCCTTGAGAGGATCTTTATAAACATCCCTGCCAGAGCGCTTAGGAACGTCTTTTTAAAGCTCTTTATGCAATCAATGCTCCAATTACTAGAACTTTGATTGAGTTCAACAGAATAAGCCTTTTTTATAAGTAAGCCATATTAATACATTTTAATTACTTTATATTACACGCAGAATAATATTCAAGTTGAATCAACACTTTTTTAACACTTTTTCAGGTTATTATTTTTCAACACTTTCGCTCATGTTGTTCTAACATGAAGCTACTTTTTCAGTGTTCCTACATGTTAAATCAACCCGGTATCCATAATCCTAAAGCGCTTCCATGGTATTTATGTATAGTGCGCGTTGTTTTTAACCTACCCCGACATTTTTGGACGTGTTTTAGCAGGAAGCGTTTACAAAATATGAAAAACAACACAAATTACTTACCCAAAACTTTTTGCAAAACTTCACAACTTATTCGCAAGTTAAGAAACTTTAAATTTCATAATATATTAATTATATATAATATCTACAACTTTTCATCAAGCCGGTATCTACACACTGACTTAAATTCTGTTCTTTTGAGAACAATTCTGTTCACAAGCTTTGATGGGGAACAGATGATGGTCGACAACAACACTTGTTCATGTTAAATCAAACCGAATTTATGGTGAGGGATACACACTAATGTAATTCTAATGCAGAAATATTTCATGTTATTTTAAGATTGTGTATTCTAATTGGCTTAATAAAATAAATACTAAAATACTAAATACTAAACATTTCCGGCAATGCTAAATTGCGAGGGAGACGTTGAACCCGATACCCCAATCCCTAACGATGGGAAAATCGTCCCACCACCCGACTATGATGAAGTGAGGATAGCTATATCCCGGCTCAAAATCAACAAAGCGCCTGGAAAAGACGAACTACCCGCCGAGCTGTTCAAACACGGACGCGAAATGCAGGCAAAAAGCATGCACTACCTGTTATGCAGAATATGGTCAGATGAGTGAAAGCCCCCAGACCAGTAGGTCGATTCCCTAACTATTTTATCGCCAAGTGTTAGCGTTAATTCTGTTTAACGCCATTTTTATCGCTTTTCCCTATTCTCTAAGTGTTAACTACACTAAAAGTCGATAAACTCGATCAGCTGTTTTCGCTAACACTTTTATTGTAGATAGTTATCGCGAATTAATTTGATGGTGTTTAAAAGTGTTTAATAGAAAATAATAAATTTGAGTTGAAATAAAAATGTCTTTTAAGTTTGTGGCGCTTTATTTGGTGCGAAATATTGAACATATGGAAGTGCGTTAAAGGCAAGTTAGAGAATCGCAGTTTCGTTAAGAACAAACGCCAAACCCTGGCGAAAACCTAAACGCTTGGCGAGTGGTTAAAAGTTAGGGAATCGGGCTACAGGGATGGAAATAAAATGGGTTTTTAGCTATGTACCACATGTTCCCTGATGTACCATCATTTAGGGGAAGAATTTGTTTTCTAGGGCTAAACTAATCCCAAATTATAATCTGCTTCTTTACCCATCCCAAAACAATATTTCTTTTCCAAGCAGGGTGGCCAGTATTTTTTCTGAATATGTCGTCAGCAAAATTGACTCACCAAATTGGCGCCAATACCTTATTATATATCGACGTGCCATACGAAAACTAACACTAAAATTTTGGTAATTTTTTTTTTTAATTTTGGGGATTTTTTTATAAAGGAAAAAATATGGTTTGTAAAGTAAAAATACTTACGAAATAGGATCCATAAAGCTGCTTTAAAATTTGTAAATGGTTTAAAAAATATCTCTGCTTCAAAAATGCGCATTAGAAACCATATTTACCTAAAAATAACGTTTAAAAAAGCTTTTACGTCGAACTAATGCGAAAAAACCTTTCGATTTAAGTGTTAAGAGATTAAGGACCGTTTTCGAAATGCCAGTTAATGCTAATTGCGATTAATTTGACAATAACCGTAAAAAATACGTCAATTAAATCCCAGTTTGCGTTAAGCGTAGATTGTGAAATCGGCCCTATGGATTTATTCTTACACCTGTAAACAAAAAAAGTTCGGATATAACTTACCATCAGCAAAAGCACCAAATAACAACACTTAGGGCCGCTTGCATAAAAGCTGATAACGACTAACCGGAGTTTAATTGACGTATTTTGTATGGTTAGCTGTCAAGGTAGTCACCGATTAGGCTTAATCGGCTTTTATGCAAGTGGCCCTTAAAATACATTTTTTAGTATTTACGTTGTCATTTTTTTTTTAATTTTTTTAGATGCATTTTCATTTTTCTTTTCATTATATTTCCTATTCAAATATTATATTTCCTATTAAAAAATTAGTGAAATTTCCGAGCTTTGAGGTGTCTGGCTGAAGTTTTTGCCATGGGACGAAGCCTAGAAATGATTGAAATTACTTAATTAATTATAATAATTAATACTTAAGCGTAGTGTCCTACGAAACATGTGAAAAGATCCGTCATTTAAAAACAGTAAAAGTGGGACAAACAAGAGAAAGCAAATTAATAGGAAAATAAAAGTTCCCGAACCTTGAGGTGTCTGGCTGAAGTTTTTGCCATGGGATGATGTCTAGAAATGCTTGATTCTACTTAAGGATAGCATTTTACGACACATGTGCGAAGATCTGCTATTTAAAGTTAGCCAAAATTTGTCAAACCCGCGCAGTGAAAAGTAGTGAAATTTCCCGAGTTTCGCGGTGTCTGGCTGAAGTATTTGCCATGGGATGACGTCTAAAAATGCCTGATACTACTTGAGGGTAGTATTCTACAAAAAATGGGAAAATATTGGGTAGTTAAAAGCAGCCAAAGTGGCCCAAATACGTGAAATTGGTCAAACAGAATAAATTTCAATAGGAAAATCCGCGAACAAAATGCAAAAACTTGACTTGTATTTTACTTACCTTCGCTTTATTTTAGAAAAATGTTTTTTCTAGATACACACTACATTGTGAAATTTAATAATTTATTTCAATAAACTTCAAAATTTTTTCCGTTTGAAGTTTAAATCGGTTCTTTTTTGGTATGAAAATACGGTAGCTCATTTTCAAAAGGAAACGTCACTAACACGGTTTATGTCAAATGAGGGCAATGGCGACCAAGAAGAAGAAGTAGAACTACCTCTATATTCTTCTACCATGGGCTATACACTCAGAGAAAAATATAATTCTAAAATTAAGTCCGACCGGAATTAAATGTATCTTTTTCCATTCTTAAAATTTCAAGAATTTTTCGTACTTAAATATTCTTGCGGCCGCCGTGATGTAGCGGTTAAGTGTTCGGCCTTCTACACCAAGTCGTGGCGGTTCGATGCCCGACAAAAGTAACATCAAAAATTATTTAGAAAAAGAATTTTTCTAAACGGGGTCGCCCCTCGGCAGTAGTTTAGCAAACTCTCCGGGTGTATTTCTGCCATGGGAAGCTTCTCAGCAAAAAATTCATTTGCTTTGCAAGTGCCGTTCGGAGTCGGCAAAAACCTGTAGGTCCCGCCAACTTGTAGGAAAAACTCAAAAGCAACACACCACAAATTGGAAAGAGAAGCTCGGGCTAAAAATCTCGTTAGAGGTTATGTGAACCTGTTGGTATAACGCCGCCATTAGTTTTTTTTTTTTTTTTTAATATTCTTAGAATAAGAATTTTTCGCTCTTTTTTTTTTTTTGAAATTGAGATGCAAAAAGCTTCAAATAGGAATAAAGTACTTAAATTAAGAAAAAGTGTTCTTAAAACAAAACTATTACATACTCAAATCAATAAATTAGAAAAATTTACTTATATTAAGAAAATTCCATAAACTATCTGCGAATTACATTGGTTTGTAATGCAGATGATATGAAATGAACGAAATAATCAAACAGTTTGTGGTCTTAAAACAAGAACAATTTTTTCTTGAAAATATACTACCCTGTCTCAAAATAACAATAGAACATAGCTGCAATGAGACAGCAGCAAACATAAATACGCGATAGCCTCATGGTAGAGACGTCCGTGCAGCAGTCAAAGCGTGTGAGCTCGATTCCCGGTGGAGGCAACAAAAAGCAACGTTTCATTTAGAACAAACATGTAATTAGAAATTGGCAAGAAAAAGTAAACTATGGCATAGTAACTACCCTGGCTAAGCGTTCGAGGGACCTGAGTTCGATTCTCATTGAAGTCAATATAAGAACTCTGAAAAAAAAAATGATATTGACTTCACCGAGAATCGAACTCACAACCCCTTAAACTTAAATCTTATTTTGAGAATTTTAGTATTAGTTTAAGAAACAATTGGGATTGAAAAAAGATTTTTTCGGTTTAAAATTAAGAATAACAAACTAACCCTAAGAATATGTTGTTCTTGAAACAGCCCCGGCCGTTCTTAAATTCGGACAAAATTATTCTTGAAAGAAGAATTTTCGAAGCAAGAAAAAAATTCTTGATAAAAGAATTTTGTACTTCGTATAAGAATATTCGGTATTACCCTACTTTCGTGACCAAAATTCTTGATTTGGGCTTGATTGAAGTACAAAATTGTTGTTTTTTCTCTGAGTGTATCATCTTTATCTTTATCGAAATCCTCTACCAAATTTCTATAAAGTCGATGGAATATTTATCGACTTTGCCGTATTATTGCCAAACAGAGAACATAGAAAATTTTCTATGTTCTCTGTGCCAAAGGGAAGCTCCATCGGAATAGCCGGGAGACCCCAATGTCAAATTCTCAAGCAAAAGCTACCAAAACCGGTACAAAGTAACCAAATGAAATAAAGGTAACCAAATTTGGTAAAAGGTATCCAAAACAGTAAAGGGTCAAATACATAAAGCTTTGTTAACCTCGCCTGACATCTGCTACCTCAAAACTTTGCGTCCAACTTCAGAGGTATGCTACAATGAACGCTTTGACGCTTCTCTTGTATACATTTGTTTTCGTTATTTATTTCTTTGCATTCAGAGTGTTTTGGTTAATTTATTAATTTAATAGAGAAAATATTAATTAATTATTATTTCCTCCAGCAATAAATTGCAGCGAATTGCAGCTGAATTCGCTGCTATTTTTTGTTCAAAAAACGTTTTTTCAGGAATAATTATTCATAATTAGCAGGAAACGAATGAAGCTAATGATAACATATTCTTGATAAAAGAATTTTGTACTTCGTATAAGAATATTCGGTATTACCCTACTTTCGTGACCAAAATTCTTGATTTGGGCTTGATTGAAGTACAAAATTGTTGTTTTTTCTCTGAGTGTATCATCTTTATCTTTATCGAAATCCTCTACCAAATTTCTATAAAGTCGATGGAATATTTATCGACTTTGCCGTATTATTGCCAAACAGAGAACATAGAAAATTTTCTATGTTCTCTGTGCCAAAGGGAAGCTCCATCGGAATAGCCGGGAGACCCCAATGTCAAATTCTCAAGCAAAAGCTACCAAAACCGGTACAAAGTAACCAAATGAAATAAAGGTAACCAAATTTGGTAAAAGGTATCCAAAACAGTAAAGGGTCAAATACATAAAGCTTTGTTAACCTCGCCTGACATCTGCTACCTCAAAACTTTGCGTCCAACTTCAGAGGTATGCTACAATGAACGCTTTGACGCTTCTCTTGTATACATTTGTTTTCGTTATTTATTTCTTTGCATTCAGAGTGTTTTGGTTAATTTATTAATTTAATAGAGAAAATATTAATTAATTATTATTTCCTCCAGCAATAAATTGCAGCGAATTGCAGCTGAATTCGCTGCTATTTTTTGTTCAAAAAACGTTTTTTCAGGAATAATTATTCATAATTAGCAGGAAACGAATGAAGCTAATGATAACATATACCTACAGTTAAATACATTAAAGAAACTTACGTGAAGAACAGCATATGCTCAATAGCACATCTCCACAGATATCTACATGATGCACTCGATGTGCACTTAAATCCGAAAGCAAGTTTTTTCTGTGGAATATATATAGATATGTTCATGAAAATGATACACAATATTTTTTCTCAAGTAGACTTCAAAATTTATCTGCCCCATAAAAATTTTGTTTGGATAGCCAATAGGTTTGTTTATTGGGTTCAGCACCCAGTTTCTGTAACTTTTTAACGAAATTCGTTATTGTCGTTAACATTGATTTTGACAAATTTTGTACAGAAAATTGTGTCAAAATTAACGATTTTTATGTAACGAACTTCGTTAAAAAGTTACAGAAACGACGTGCAGGGCACGAAAATAATCTGTACAAAATACTTTTCATTTCCTCATCGAGTAGCATGTCATTTAAGTTTTGTACAGTTTATTACTTTTTGGAAACGTTTGCTTTTTGTTTGTGACAATTCCAACAAAAAAAAATTTATAAACACAAACGTTTCAATTGATTGAAGAAAAATATAAGTGTTTGAATGTATGTTCATAGAGAACAAAATATTTTTTTTTATTTTGTTTTTTATTTTGGATGTAAATTTCAAAAAATGTATTTTACAGTTTTCAAAGTGAACTCAGCTTTTGGATTTTGTTTTGTACTGAACTATGAAAGTAATAAACAAAACGAAATAGTACCGTACAATAAAGTTTATTTTCGTACGCTGATTGGGTTGCTCTAGCTTACGCCAGATTGAGATATTTCACAAAATTGTGTTTAACGAACACTTTTCTTGCTCTATATTTAGTTTCATGAGAACGCTCAAAACAAAACTAGAGTAATCCAGATCAAAAATTTCTGCTCTAGCTTTTTTTATGGAGTAAGTTAGAGCAGAGAAGCAATTGTCAGTCGGGAAAAAATAAATTTTTGAAAACTTCAAAAAAATTAGCTTGCAAGAAAAGAAGATTTAAACAAAAAAAACCAAATAAAAAGAAACTATCGAGATTCAAGTCCCAGTGGGAAAAGGTAATGTTTGGTAATGTATAAAATAATGTATATCTCCTATAAAATTTGGGTTGGGGTCAAAATTCTGCTTTTTTGGAAATTCTGCATTCATAATTCCGGAAGTCGAAACACCGGAAATCAAAATTATGGAAGTCAATATTCTGGAATCCTAAATTCTGGATAACGAAATTCGAAATTGCAAAATTCTGGAAACCAAAATTCTGAAATTCAAAATTCTGTAATTAATGATTAAAAATGCGTGAAAAAAGTGCGCCCTTTTTTTGTTATCAACACGCATTTTTATACCTTTCATGAATATGAAATGGTATTAAAACTTTGGTCCGATGCTTGTAAGAATGAGAAGAAGAAGAGATAGACCCATCAATAAGTATACCGAAATGATCAGGATGACGAGATGAGTTGATTTAGCCATGTCCGTCTGTCTGTCTGTCTGTTTGAACGCAAACTAGTCGCTCAGTTTTTGAGATATTTGGCTGAAATTTTTTATGCGGCCACCATTTTCCAATATAGGAATCATTTGTCGGAACCAGCAAGATCGGACCGATATTACATATAGCTCCCATACAATCGATTGTTCCGATAAACAGCTTTTGGGCTATAACTCCTGTAATTAAAGAGGTAGGAACGTGAAATTTTGTAAGTATTGCTATTTTTGTATGCGAAATATCGATGTTGAAAATCATTGAGATGGGATGAATATTTCACTTAGCTCCCATACAATCGATTATTTCGACAAACGGATTTTGGGCTATAACTCCTGTAATTAAACACGTAGGAACGTGAAATTTTGGAGGTATCGCTACTTTTATATGTGAAATATCGATGTTGAAAATCATCGAGATGGGATAAATATTTCCCATACAATCGATTGTTCCGATAAACGGATTTTGGTAGATAACTCCTGTAATTATATAGGTAGGAACGTTAAATTTCGTAACTATTGCTATTTTAGAATGTGGAATGTCGATGTTAAAAAATCAATGAGATTGGATCAATATAACACATCGCCCGCATATAATCGACAGTTCCGATAATTTCGGTATGAGCTTAAGTTAAATTCACACAGGCTGTACTGGGATCAAACAGTGAAAATCATGACGCTTATTCATGAAAGGTATTTAGCCTTCGTCACAGCCGAAGACAGCTTTCCTTACTTGTTAATCATTAATTACAGAATTTTGCCTTTAACATTGAACTGGACTTATTCTGAAGGAATTAAAAACAAATGTACCGTGCGTATTGACACACAATTTCACGGCTGTGAAATGTTATACAAAAAAAAATGAACAATGTATATTTCTTAAATATAAGCACAATTTATTAAAATACACGATTTTGCTCAAAATTCCAGAATTAATTCTGGAAAACGTAAATTCCGGAATTATGAAAAACCAGAATTTTGAAATACAGCCAAAAAAGGCGAAGGAAGTGCGGAATTCCGATTTCCAGAATTTTGTCGACCCAGAATTTTGATTCCGGAATTTTGACTTCAGAATTTTAATTTTAGAATTTTGACCGTTTCCGATAAAATTTTTTATGAATAATGGAATTCGTGCATTACTTTTTCTACAGCAATGTCATAGGAAAAGTAATGTTTTTGAAAAATAATACCTTACGAAATACATTACATGGGAAGATTTTTCAAATATTTTTTCATGCGTTACTTTGCTCATGCTTCTTTTCATGGATGAAAAAGGTAATGCATTACCTACTATCCCACTGGGGTGTTTCATGGCATTTCTGCTCTGAGTTGCTCTAAGTTGCTCTATTTCTATTTTGACAGCTGCCCTGGGGGGGGATTCTCGTTCTATGAAATGATAACGTGAAAAAAATTTGTATGAATTTGAAGTTTCTTTTCATAAATTTTGTATGAAAATTCTTTTCATTTTATCACTTCATAGAACAAGAATTTGCCTCCTGCTCTGCTCTGCTCTGAACTTTTTTTTGGTCCGTAAACAAACCTAATATGTGTTTTTCACTCAAATATATTTTAAAATTAAGTTTAAATTTATCGGCCACTTTATCTTCCCATAGGGCGGTTTCCTCCTTTGCATTTGCCCTTTATTTTAACAGCAGGATGGGCTGGCCGTTAAAAATGGCGGCTAGTCGTAAAAAGGGTTATTACTATAACCTTGCAGCGAAAGCAACTAGTTGAAAACTACTGTACAACTAGTTGGTGCACCAGGCCAAACTAGTCAGTCTTTTGAATTTTTTTCCATATAAGCAACTGGTATTTTTTACGTGTTGATGTCCTACGAAATGTCGATTGTCAGATTTCGACCAGAACATACCAGACATCTACTAGTCATGATATACTAGAATTATACTAGTTGTAAAATAGTAGTTCCATACTATTTCCATGAAATAAACTAGTCCCATACACGTCCAATAAGGACTAGTATGATATATAGTATATAGTAGTTGTGGACGATTCCAATTCAAGAGGCAGAAACCATAGCAGAAGTGTTCACTAAAAATTGGATAGCGAAGTTTGGTTTACCCACGGAGTTACATTCTGACCAAGACAAGAATTTTGAATCAGATGTATTCCAGGAAATGTGCAAGACATTGGGCATTCGGAAAACTCTAACATCTGAACTGCATTCTCAGTCAGATGGCATGGTGGAACGGTTCAACCGAGCCTTGAAAGAGCACATTAGGAAATTAGTGGATAAGTTCCAGAAAGATTGGGATACGCACATCTCCTTGTTCCTGATGGCATATCGCTCGGCAATACATACATGAAACAACGGGTCAGACTCCGGCAAAAGTAATTTTTGGCAGACTTAGGTGGAGGGCAGTGTGACGAATGTTCTCAAGAATCGCTCTTCCCTAACTTGCATTCCCACCACTAGCTCACTACAACAACGGAGAGAACTACAGCTGTTTAGGCACATGAAGCAAGAGCGAGAGTGGGAATATAACACAAGTATCGAAGCACCAATTCTTTCTTCAATTGCCTCTTAACCATAGTGTATCAGTACAAGTGTAAACTCTTCTTTTGACAGCACAAATCGACGTCAAAAAATTGTTGTTGGCTTACAAATCGCTGTCAAAAATTGGCAAATTCTAACGGGAAAATCTGGGTTGCTATTGTTGTTTTCGTTGCACTCGGCAAAACAGGGTTTTGTGCAGGACCGAATATCAATGAAACAGGGTTCTTGTTTGCACAAAAGTGTTGCTGTGTTGCACAACTTTTTCACTCCAGTTTCTAGGGCAACTTTTAAGCAAATCTTTCAGTTTATACTTTATATCAAAGAAAAAAAAAGACACAAAATAAAAAAATTTTATTTATTTTACAGAAAAATTTTGAGGTAAGCATCTTCGAAATGAGAAATTAGACAGAAAATGAAAACAAACGTTTTTTTTGGAAACATGTCGCCGGTTCCAAAGTAAACAGATGTATTTACTTTTTAAAATTTTTGGGAAAACAGCATTTCAAACTTTTATTTTTTCATAGAACTCCATTGTAAAAATGAAATTTTGAATGCCTTTCAAAAACAATTTAAATTTTGAAATACTTCTGTTTACTTTGGAACCGGCGATGTATATACGATGTTTTTAGATAGATTTACTATCAAATACATATCTTAGCACAAAGAAGGCTTCAAACCCCAAAATTTGGTATTTGTTTCCTTTAGGGGTCAACTCCTAATAAATTAGCTAGAATTATGGAAGATAGCTCAAAATACGGGGTTTGGCCTCAGGATCACGAATCCGGAAGCGCTTTTTTAATATTTTGCTTCTCTGAAGAGAACCCGCCCCAATTTGGTACCGGACCCGGTTCAATTTTCGGGTTTTTGAGCATAACTTTCCACAGACACAAAAAAATTAAAAAGCGCTTCCGGATTCGTGATCCTCAGGCCAAAACCCGTATTTTGAGCTATCTTCCATAATTCTAGCTAATTTATTAGGAGTTGACCCCTAAAGGAAACAAATACCAAATTTTGGGGTTTGAAGCTAATTATTAGCAGTTGTTTGTTATTTGTTTAATAGAAAATAGAAAGAGTTATTCTAACTAATAATTTTATATAATTCCAAATTTTGGGGTTTGAAGCTAATTATTAGCAGTTGTTTGTTATTTGTTTAATAGAAAATAGAAAGAGTTATTCTAACTAATAATTTTATATAATTCGCTGTTATTTATGTTAAAAAAATCAAATTTCTAAGTTTTAGCGAACTACTTTTTTATGCAACCTACTACTAATTTTTTATACCAAATCGAATGCAACTCGGCGCAAAATGAAGCTCTTTTTCCAAAAAAAACAACTCTGATGAACAGGTGTTAAACTCATTTTGGAATTTTGACGTCTATGCAGAAGAGTTTACACTTGTATTGGTACACTATGCTCTTAACTGAATGCGAAAGAATCGTAACTACCAACCAAAGGCTTGTTTTCATCAGGTAAAATTTTGACAAACTCTATCGACTTTATCGAAATAAGTAACCAAATTTTGATTAAGTCGATGAAATTTGACACCATTTGACTTAATGAAAACCAGCCATAAGAAATGCGAACCGTTTTATTGGCATTCAAACACGAGCCTTTAATAATGATGATGTACATTAAAAACAAGCTGCAGTATTTAACTATTTGAGAGATAAACAGAAAAAATCCTTTCCTGTAAAAAAGGTTTTTGGCGGTTACAATAAAATCGAAAATATGGATCGACACGAATGCTTGAAAATCTACCACCTTATCATAGCTATAAAAAAACTTAAGTTGCTACCAAAAAAGCATCCTAGCAGCATATTCCAATAGCAATCCTTTGCAATACCCCAGTGGACAACCTTCAACTTATTGAAAGCTGGTCATTGCCATGCAAATTACTTGTTTATTAAAGAAAAAAAAAAGAAAAGAAAAAATTAGTAACAGTGGAGTACTTTTCAAGGTACTCTGACTGTAGGTACTCCTTGGAGAAGCAGTAACAAGGCTATGTTTGGAGTAGGTAGTCCAGTCCTAGGACATCGCAATGTTAAGTGGAACACAATTTTTATATGAAAAAGGATTATGTTTCGAGTACTCCCATATTCCAGTCTTGAAAAATGTTACTCTTTGTTTAATAAGTACAAATTTTAGGGAATTGAGATCCTACCACGTTTTTCTTAAATCTACCATTTTTTGCAATTACTATCACCAAATAAAATATTCAAGTCCGAACACTGCCCTTAGCCGTTTATTTTAAAAATAGCGGTACGCACTTCGCAAGAAAGGCAAAAACTCCATATAAAAAAACGCTCAAGAAATACTGAAGTAAATTTCTTGTCAAATTTTTCTTGAGGTGGCACGCAGTTCAAAGGCAGGATAAAGTGGCCGACAAATTTATAGTCAACCATATTAAACAAAAGGCTGGTTAGAAAACGGACTTATTGGGTGGGATCAAGTTACATCGGCACTAAACAAGTTAATTTGTATGTAATTAGTATATAAAAATACTCACAACTTCCCTACTTGCATCTGTATATGCTGTATGAACAATGAACATTCTGCCTTCAAAGTTTAACTTTCGTATATCACGCCAACGAAAGTGTTGCGAGCGCTTGCCAGAGTAAAATGTGCTTATGCCAGAAAAATTTGTCCCTATATATATTTGACAGTTTTGCTGATCTTTAACATAATTTGGTTCAATACCATATGTATCAATACTACGTGCTATTCGCAAAAACTCATCTATTGCAGCAATTGCATCTTGTCCTGGATTTCGTCGCATATGTTTATTTACTATTTTCTTTTCCATTTCATCGGTTTGCTTTATTGACAACCGAATGTTAAACATGTAATCGTTAATGTGAACATTAGGGTTGTAGTCTCCCAATTCCTCTGCAAATGTAATTGGTTAAGCATTTAGTTCATAGGCTGTAAATATTAAATACCTTGTACTATAAGGGCTCCCAGGGCTATGACCTCGTCGTTTGAACAATAAAGACGCCCATGCATAAGATCACGTTTCAGTTGCTTGTATAACAAAGCCCTTACATTAGTGCTCAAATGAAAAGGATCGGCTGGATAAAATTTTATTCGAAATGAAAATATTAATGGATAAACATCTGCAATAAAATTTACTTTGTGTAGTGGCTATAGATTATTATTATTTTTTTTTATTTGTCTACCTTTGCATTGCTTTATTACAAGTTTCTCTGAATCCAACCATTGCTGCATATTATATAATGATTTATACAAATTAATTAAAAAGCTTTAATACACACTTGTAGATATTATTACCCTTTGATTGCCTGCATCCACGTATCGCAGACCAAAGTAGTCTTTTTCCTTTAGTTCTAACTGGTGGCACAATTGATCTAGAAGATAATTTCCCTTGTGAATTTCCTAGAAAACAATAACAAATAATATGAGGTTCATAAATGTAAGCAATATCATACATATACTATTTTTATGACAACTTTGCCTTTTAGGCCCTGAAAATCCCGGGATTACTAGACTTAAATTCCGGGTGCATCAAAAATAAATTTAATATACATTTAGGCTATCTTATATTAGTATAAATGCAAGTGTTTAGGCCCGTTTAGGGCTCGTCATCACCTCTGGATTGTTGCTCAGTTTCTCCATTTAAAAGAGCAGAGAAGTGATCCATCCTCAACATTAGAACTCTCTGAACATCGTCCCTCAGGTCGCCGTTATCATTTTTACATATGTAGGTTTGACCCAGGCTTAAAACATTCAGTCATTCGTCAGATTTTTTGAAAATATTTCGAACGTTACTCCTATTGGCTAGCATCTCAAGCTTTTCGTACCATAATGACCTTAAAATGATATCAAAATGACCACAAGTTGACACCGAAATGACCCCGAAATCATTGTGACTCGAATTACCCTGAAATGATCCCAAAATAAAATGACTCCCATATGATAACAAAAATGACCAAATGATCCCATATTGACCGAAAATGATTCTAAAATGACCCCCGTATGACGCCATAATGACATGTATTCAACACTTTCACAACGGCGTTAACGGTTATGAGCAATTTTTTTTTTAATTTAAGCTTTTATTTAGTTTCACCTGACGGCTGTCTGTTATTAAATCTTGCAAGCTAAATTTGATACACTTCCCGGTGTCCGATTGATCTGAAATTCTGCACACATGTATAACCCCGATGACAATGCAATATTATAAAAAAAAAATTCGATAGGTGGCGCGTGTGTCGCTATATTTTCAAAATTCGCATTTATAGTCCGATTTAGCTGAAATTGGTAACATGTATTACTACCATGAAAAGAAATATTTTTGTAAAAAAAAATTCCGCTAGGTGGGGCTGAGATAGCGGTAATAAAAACTCAAAATCGTAATTATGTACCGATTTGGCTGATATTTTACGTGTGTGTTACTTAATTAATTTCTAAATGTTAAAAAAAAATTGGACCCGCTAGGGGTGAGAATTACGAAGGTCTATTTTCAGTGTCGATTAATTCGTTTTTCAACGAACTTCCCGTTGAGGCAGGATCTTGAAATTTTCATCATCGCTTAGTTTTATACCCCAATGCATAATAAAAAAATAATTCCGATAGGTGGCGCATGGGTAGAGATATTTGAAAAATTTAATTTACAGAGATTTTGCTTTCGATTTTGAACTAACTCCCCGTTGAGCTGGGGTTTTGAAATTTTCACCATCGATCAGGTTTTACTGACAATGCATTATACAAAAAAAAAATCTAAAATATTGCTTTATTTGCAAAAATCCAATCATCACCCAAGTTTAGTCGTTTTTCCCTATTGCCATAGAAAGAAGATTGGAATTCGCCGCGTGGTGTATTCCAAAAGTACCTTTACTTACCACGCGGCGAGTTCCTTTACTCTTATGAGCATTGTCTATTGATATGCAGATGGCGCTGAAGAATGCAACATTCGGCTAGCTCCTTCAACCTTTTGATGGTATAATTAAGAACATTTAGGACCTTCTTTTCTATTTGATGGTATAATTAAGAACATTCAGGACCTTCTTTTCTTGCTATCGAAATTTAACTTTATTTATTATTAATAAAATTAATAAAATTAGGAATGTGATATATACTGGAAGATTTAATAATTTAGGTGTAAAGTTTTAATGTTAGAAATATATAATTATGAACAATATGGAATTATTTTGTGGCAGACGAAGAAGCCAAATTACCTTTAAAGGTTACAATGAACTTATAAAGTGTTATATTCCTTTACAGTCAATTTATTTTTTACTTTTTAGTTAATTTTATAAACCAATAATAAAAGCTTATTTTTAAAAAAGTTTCTTTTTTCTTTAATTTTTTTAATTTTTCTATCGCAAAGCAAGATTTATAAATAAAGGTTGAGTCGTTGTGTTTTTGTGTGTTTGCTGTTGTTGTTGAAATTTTCTCCCGCTGTCAAATGAGTGTCAAATCGCATTGTTTTGTTTACAAATAAACAGAAGCAAAACAGAAGTAATTTTACTAACTGATTGCTGCTTGGAAAAAATTGACAAAATTTTATTATATTATTCTTTTTTGTTGAATAATATGTAAGATATCTATGCATTGAACGCAAAGAAGTTGGACCGCGTATTCGCTAGGCCATTTTTGGTAATATATTTAAGTGAACACCGCGTTAAAGTTGCAAGCTTTACATTGAAAAGCACAAAGCAAACAACTTTTAATAGGAAAAAAGTTTTATTTTTAATTGTTATGCGTCCAACTTCTCTTTTTCACTTATTTTTTTTGCCAATTTCACACAAAATTTCGAGAAAACCTTCGAAACAAATCCAAATTAAGTTTTTGCCCGACTTTGAATGTTTGAAAAAAACATAAGCTTTGTTTCTTGAAATCTCCAGCAAAGACAGTGTTCTGCTGACAGTGCAGAACAGAGTCTTGTAAAAAGCTGTTAAAATCTCATTTCTGCTAATTTTTCGTCGAACAGGGTTCAGCAGAAACTTGCAGACAAAACAGCGGTTGCGTTTCTGATTGGCTAACAATTTGAATTTACATTTTTTGTTGTTGTTTTGCTATGCCACCGATCAGCTGTTATTGCTTGCTGGTTTCTGCTGGACGAAAAATCTCCAGCATAACTTGCAGCGAATTGGCGCTACCTCTCTCAGTTAAATGTCAAAAAGCTGCTGAATTCGCTGCTAATTTTTTCAAAGAACACTTTTTAGGAATAATTATTCATAATTAGCAGGAAAGAAACAAAGCTATAATGGCTGTTGGCTTTGACACCAATTTGACAACAGGAAGTCAATAAAAATCAGAAGAAAGCAGGAAAAAAATTAAACAGCTGTTCATTTGGAGTCACCTTTCTTATTTCATGATGTCGCAAAGTAATAATTATCTGAGACTAAAAAAGAAACCCTGACTGACTGAATGTCAAAGCACTGTCTAGCAGAGAATCCATTGAAACGAAAGAAATTTTTTTTTTTTTTTTTTTTCAATATTTGTTATAACAGTTATTACTCTGGTATTAAGTCTGGTATTTGTTTCCTTTAGGGGTCAACTGCTCTTAAATTATCTAAAATTATGGGAGATGGCTCAAAAGAGGGGGTTTGGCCTCAGGATCATGAATCCGGAAGCGCTCTTTTAATTTTTTATTTTAGTGAAAAGTTATGGTCAAAAAACCGAAAAATGACCCGGGTCCGATACCAAAATTGGGGCGGAATCCATGGTATTTAAGTGCGAAACACCTTTATGACTTGGCGGCCTTCGGCCGCGCTTATAATAAATAACCCTGGGCTACGCCATCCCAAGTCCGGACGTGTGACATAACCGCCACGGCGCGAGTTTTTTGCACGTTTTTAGGGACAGCCTAATAAAATTACAACAACCACATGAAAACTTGAAACTTTGATTGCAAATATCTCTTCAGAGAAGCAAAATATTAAAACAGCGCTTCCGGATTCGTGATCCTGAGGCCGAGCCCCGTCTTTTGAGCCATATCACATAATTTTAGCTAATTTATTAGCAGTTGACCCCTAAAGGAAACAAATACCGTAAGTCTTGATCCGGTTTTTATACCGGTACAAGTTTTCTCGAAGTGATTCGTACCTCTGAAACGAACCGTAAAAGTTTTCCCGAATTGTTTAGAACCACTGCACCCGCTTTTTGGAGTGGTTTGCAGCCCTGAAACAAATTAAAGATGATACAAACCAGAAATTCGTACTCCAAAATATTTTCGTCGTCCAAAAGACGTATAGAGCATTTGTTAACCACGCTTTCTGCCTTCTTTTTGAACATACCAATAATATCTAATTGGACTTTGCCCAATAGTTGTTTTAAATAATTGTAATTCAAGAGAGTACACAATGTATGTAAGTATAGTAATGATTGTATATTCGGGGTGAAGTTTTCTTTGAACTGTTAACCCTAGTATGATGTACCACTTGCTAACGACTTTGTCCAAGCGAAATAATTGGCCTTTTACACGATATGTTTTGTCAGTTGTATGTGTGAGTTTTTTGTATGGATACAGAATCAACCGTGTATACACAAAAGAGAAAGGTCTACCGACAAATCAAATGTATGAACATAAGAAATATAATGGTTCTTCTGACTTAGATATGAAACCAGCTGTTATTTGTCTTCTTTGAATTTATCAGAAACGAATTATTTATAGAATTAAATTTTTCGGTTAGACTTCTTGACCAATGTATATTAGATGTAAAGTAAAAAACTTTATTTCTGTCCCATGTTTCGCTAGTGTCTCTCTATAGCTTCCTCAGGGGAAATATATTTATTTTATATGTATATTAAAAATTAAATTGATCTAAAAATATTAGTACCATTCTCTTGTGGTATCACTGTAATACTGAACAAGTTGTTTAGTTTAAAGAATTTTTCTGAAGTTTTGTTTTCAATAAATCAAAAGAAACACAAAGTACATATTGAAGTGCCATACGGAAACTTTTTCAAATTTTTTACGAATACATACTAAAGGCCGCTTTCATAAAAGCTGATAACGACTAACCGGAGTTTAATTGACGTATTTTGAATGGTTAGCTGTCAAGTTAATCACCGATTAGGCTTAATCGGCTTTTATGCAAGTGGCCCTAAGTTAATTTGGTTTTGTGTTTTTCCGACAGGGTGGATACTAGATGTAGGTATATTGGAACGATTCAAAATCAAACACTGAAGATGGCGGATCGCCGAAACCGGTTTGTTACAAAACCAAAATTGACAAGGGATGACGAAAAATCGTCCCAATATACAGCTAATACATACTAACACTATAAAAATTCTGTAAGAAAAGCAACACTTTTATTTTGTGTCTGACGAAAACTAACACTTTTAGGGAGTACATTTTATTCAGACACAAAATGAAAGTGTTAGTTTTCGTCAGACACAAAAAAAGCGTTAGTTTTCATCATGATATAAATACTACAGGTAAAACCGTTAATGACACTAATGACATTTTTAAGCAATTCCCATACTCATTTATTTTTTGCCACGACTTTTCTGTTTGGTTTTTTCAATCAAATAAATTACAAATCAAAATAATTTATTTTCATTTTTCTTCAATTTGCGATTAGAACTATTGCTAAAATTGTTAAAAATAAGGACTGTAAAATCGGTTCACATGTGTCCCTCTAGCAGGCTAATCTACCATTTCATTTCCTGCCATTTTATAGTGTCCAAGCGTCCACCTAAACGTGCAGTGTAAATTGGAAAATATTTTTTGATTTTTTTCAAATTTTTCTTATTTTAAATTTTTTGAATATTTTTTTCTATTTGACTTATATACTGACACATTTTATATTGCTTAAAAACGTCAAAACCAAATCGGTTTTACCTATAGTACTTATACCATGGTTTTCATCAGACAAAAACAGCCCGAATTTAAATATCTTCTCGGAATTGTTTTCCTTCAATTATTTGGTCCTAGGGAGAAGTATAATTTGGGAATTGGAATTTCGAATTTTCGTAATCAACTGTCTTAACAAATGACATTTCTATTTTCGTAAAAAAATTAAATTGTTTATTGATTTTGAAGAATTTGTGTTAAAAAGGAAAATAGTTGTGTTGTTATAAGGAGGTGTAGCCCTGCCTAAATGTCAGACACGGTCGCCCCGAGTGTATTGCTCTTGGCCGGGTCGATATAAGAAGACGGCCCGGGTCGTTTCGACACGATGGGTACATCACAAGTACTGGTACCGTTCTCGTAGAACCGGCAATACAAAAAACTAGCCGTGTATGCCATGTAGGTCATTTAGCGTTACCCAGGGTGCACCAACGGGGAGGCGCCCTACTCTTATGGTAAAAAATAATGCATGTTCGTCTCATTGCACCGTCTGAAAATAAGCAGCCGTACTACAACAGAAAGGGTTACTACTCAGGCCTAGGTAGCTAGTGGGACAATTGTCCGAGGATGTACGAACAAAATTCACACAGATTATTACGCTCTTTGCTTGGCATCTCGAACAATAAATTGTTGCTGAGCTTGTGAGAGCGCTATGATCGCACCAACCAATCAATGGATATCGTTTGTTAAGCTCAGTCGCGCACTTTCAAGCAAAATACGCTGTTGTCTCGGTGTGTTCTAGGGAGCGACGAAGTGATCTGGTTTAAAATCAAAATAAAAAAGTTTTACCAGTTTGGCTTTTCATCAGCCCAATCCTTAGTATTCCCATGGGAGTTCATTTGTTTCTCCCAAAAACGAGTTCTCCCATTCCGAACTCCTTGGAGGAAGATTTTTCCCAAAAATTTTGGGAATACTAATTCCATGTTCGAATCAGCTGTTTTGGGTCTTTTCTGATTGAGTCCATCAGTTATCTGAGTGTTAATGGCATTGAGGGCGGATGTTGTTCTCCTACCTTCAAAATCGTACATTTAGAGTCGCATATATTTTCCAAATTACTCAAACCCAACCGTTATCCAAACAAAGTTAAAATACCCTTTGTATATGCAGTTGGGTTAGGTTTGGTTCAAGGGGCTGCCGCAGAGGCACACTTAGGCCAGCTTTAAAAGGCCCGTTGTGCTACCGGGGACCCGGCCATATTGAAAATCCCTGAGTTGGTCGGATTTTCCATATAGCAGAATCCCGGGACTGACACTCCTAAACCGATACCGTTACTCCTTCTCGAACCACTTAGATGACTTTATGAAGGCCATCAAGTCCTTTATGTCCAGTTCCGCGATCTGTCTTGGGCTATCCAGGAAGGGAACTCCCAAACAGCGCGTTCTCGAGCCGCTTAAAGCCGGGCAGTTGCAAATGAGGTGCAGTACCGTTTCCTCTTCCTCATCATCTTTGCATCTCCTACAGTATCGTCGGTAGGGCATACCTAGCCTTTCTGCGTGCCTACCAATAAGGCAGTGCCCAGTTAGAACACCTATTAATATGGAGATTTCTCTCCTTCTTCGGGCGTGAATGCCTCTAGATCTTTTATGATCACATTTTGGCCAGGTTTGTTTGGATGTCCGGCACCCTGGGATTGTTGCCACCTTTCGTTGGCTTGACGGAGTGTGTACTCCTTCAGCGTTAGCTTGCATGTGGCAAACGGCATACCTAAGCGCCCTTTATCCCGAAGAACCTGCTTGGTCGTACCCTGCCTGGCAAGTTCGTCTGCCTTACAGTTTCCCTCAGTGTCCCTGTGTCCCGAGACCCATGTGAGGTTCACGCGGTTCTGTTGGGCCATCTCTTGAAGAGATCGACGACAGCTGAGCGACAGTTCAGAGTTGAACGAATAAGAGCCAAGAGCATTGATGGCCGCCTGGCTGTCGCTGAAAATAACGATGTCCTCGCCGATAACGCGTTTACTTATCCAAATCGCGGCATTCAAGATTGCGGAGACTTCAGCCTGGAAGACGCTACAGTGCTCAGGTAGTCTGAAGGAGAGCTCAAGTTCCAGATCCCTTGAATAAACCCCTCCTCCAACTCTACCGTCTAGCTTCGATCCGGCAGTGTAGACAGAAATGCCGCCTTTAGTAGCGGGGCAGCGATCCATCCTCTCCCATTCTTCCCTGCTGGGAATGTTTGTTTTGAAACCGCTGTCTCCGACTGTTGTGGCCGCACATCGATCTGTGCTCAGAGGGAGAAAACTGTAAGATCCTAGAATACTGGAGTGTCCCTTACGCTTCCAGATCGATTGGCAGAATGCCTAGAATGGCCTGAAGAGCTTCGTTGGGCGTTGTTCTTAGCGCGCCGCTTAAACAAATCATGCCAGATCTATGGACTTTACTTAACAGATTACGGTTTGTGGCCTTGCTCAGCGCAGGCCACCATACCACGACTCCATAAAGCATGATAGGTCGGATAATTGCAGTGTAAATCCATCTGCATATTTTGGGGCTGAGACCCCACTTTTTGCCAACGACTCTTTTGCATGTATAAAGTGCAACACACGCCTTCCTCTGGCGCTGAAGAATATTCTCCTTCCAGTTTAACTTCCTGTCCAGAACTGTGCCCAAGAATTTGGCTTTATCGGCCAAGTTCAGGCTCACGCCATTAAGTAGGTCCAGCGGTGGTATTTTAAACCCGTTGGTGTAGAGAACGAGCTCCACTTTTCTCGGGTTGATACTAAGTCCGCAACGAGAGGACCATGCCGAGACTTCATGCAGTGCTACTTGCATCAAGTCACACAGAGTTTGTGGGAATTTGCCCCTGTATGCAATGGCTAAATCGTGTGCATATGCAACAAGCATGTTCTATGGCATTTGAGAGCGCCGTGGTGTATGTCGTTACCAGGTCGTCCAGCTCCTCAACCGATGAGGGGGCTTGTGGGGGTAGTACTGGTAGGTCTCTGGCTAAAATTTCATTGTGTAGCTGCCAGTTGGTATTGCATGGATTTCGTTTCATAATAGGTTGCTCTACACGAAAGTCCAACAATATTTCTATATATCGGTGGTCGGAGATTTATGCGGCTGCAAACGTCCAATGGGCACATGGCCGCATAACACCCTGGATTGGGAGGGAAATAAATTAAATAAATATAAATGAAATTGTTTTTTTTTTGGCGTTGAGTCCGCCCAGCAAAACCATCTACCCAGAAGAGTTCGTAAGGTGTCCCGTTAGGACTCCCAGGGCGGTGCGCTCACCCACCTAGGGTGTTCCCTTAATACACACTCCCTAATTGGATTCCGGAAAGACTCCGAACGCTCCCATTAGCACTCCTTCGAAAAATCTGTTGGCTCCTTTTGGAAGCATTGCAATGCCTAGAAAAGGTCCGATAATTGTTTATTTGCTGGACTAGATCTCCGTTTCCGTTGTAGTTGATATTGTAAAGAAGTCGTTACTTTGTCAGGCTCCTTGCAGTTAAAAAATCGGAACTAGTCGAGAGATAACTAATTATTCTGTAAATAAAAAAATTGCCTTTTATTGCGTGTCATCTGTGTACGTGATTGAAAATTGATTCCAAAATTGAACAATGTAAACAGGCCTTAATGTTTTCAAAGAGAAATAATCGAAAATTCTGTGATTTGCCATACTCAGCGGGCAGGGGGGAAAGTATATATTGATTACATAGAAATTGAGGACTGACCAAACAAAAGGGTTTATTTCCATTTTTCACTTTTTCTGTGTTTTGATGCAATCTGGTGGTTCAGACAACATTACACATGATGTATTTAATATAAACTACTAAAACGTTATACAAATTTCGTTCAAATCAACTGGGCGAGGCGTATACCGTGCCGTAGATGTTGATAGGCTAAAAAAAATTGATAGGTCAATATTTTATTTTTCAAGAAAAAGTTTATTTTGTTGATTTTTTTTTTTTTTTTTTTTTTTGGTCTATAAACATCTACGACACGATATAAGCCTCACCCAGTTATTTTAACGCAAAAAAACCCATGGAATCTCGTATAAAATTGTCTGGGCATATTTCCAAATTATAAAGTTAAAAACTACAACTACACAAACAAAAAATTCAAAAAAATTATGACCCCAGTTGGGCGTAGCTGTTTTATTTTAGTAACGCCATATTAAAACTTTAAATTGTGGCTACTTATTTGACTCTCTCAAAGTTTTTTTCGGTTTCTGAAAAAATGTTTAAAGTGGAAATAAGGCGTTTTGTTTGTTCAGTCCTCAATTAGTTACATATGGAATCGATTTTAGCAGAAGCGCCTGCTAATAATTATCTGGGAATCGATATAATTTAGCTTGCGTTAGTACCTGATTGTCACAGCTGTCCAATCGTATGTAGTAAAGAACTAAATGGGAGTAAACGGCCAATCAAAATTTCACGCAAAACAAAAACTGGAAACCGAGTTAGTCTTTCAGTTGGTCCTTCAATTTCGGTTACTCCCGTAACAGTTGTATGTGTATTAGGGTGGCCCAAAAGAACTAACTTCAAAAATTCACCCCGGGCATCCCTCAATTTTTTTTAGAATGGGGCTCAATCAGTGGCGTGCCTTCTATATAAGCCGAAGCTAGCTTGCCTAGCCAATCCCCTATGAGCTACAATATGTTCATTTGGGTTCTTAAAAGGATATCCGGGTTTTATTTCCCTGCCTGCCACCTATTACCTAATAGCCGTTAATAGCGGGCTGCCGCCGTGGTGTAGCGGTTAAGTGTTCGGCCTGCTACACCAAGTCGTGGAGGTTCGATGTCCGGCAAAAGTAACATCAAAAATTATTTAGAAAAAGAATTTTTCTAACCGGGGTCGCCCCTCGGCAGTAGTTTGGCAAACTCTACGGGTGTAGTTCTGCCATGAGAAGCTTCTCAGCAAAAAATTCATTTGCTTTGCAAGTGCCGTTCGGAGTCGGCAAAAAACTGTAGGTCCCGCCAACTTGTAGGAAAACTCAAAAGCAACACACCACAAGTTGTAAAGAGAAGCTCGGCTAAAATCTCGTTAGAAGTTATGATAACCTGTTGGTATATTGCCGCCATTAGCTTTTTTTTGTGTTAATAGCATAAAAATATACCTACAGCTTTTCCTGCCACCTGTCGGCTGATAGCTCATTTACATAAAATTATTTCAGTGCGTGATGGCCATCTCTTACTTACTTACTTGAAACAGCCTTAAACCGCCTAGGCAATGATGGCCATCTCGCTTTTACTTATTGGCTTTTAGCGGGCTTTCAAAACCAGTACGAAACTGTGTGCTGAAGCAATTGTTTTTTTAGAATTTGGAAGTAATTTTATATGAAACTTTGAAGCCAGCTTCTGGCTGGTGTTACCATAAGCGAAAACGAAAATGAAATTTGTTTATGTATGTATCTACAATTTTAACGTGCAAAGCGCTCTACTCAAAAATTGTTGGCGCATATTTTAAAGTAGAAAAAAAGAATTCAGTAGTGTAATTTTTTTTTATTTGCTAGGCACAAAAAAATATAGAAAAGATTTTTAAGGTTTCTTAGCTTCTGCAATGTACCTAAATGGGAAATAGTGCGAATAAAACTGTTCCCTTGGATTGGAAAAGCTTAAAAAATCTGCAAACAATAACGTGCCTATTAGCGGATAAATATCTTTAACTCGTCTTTGCCTGAAATGTTCTCTTGCAGCAGAATGTGCTTTCGTTGGGGTTATAAAGACTGGGGCTTGCCTTGATTGATACACGTAGGCACGCCACTGGGCCCAATATACCTCGGTAGTTTTTTCAGATTTTTTGATGGATGGGAAAAGGGTGCTCAGTGGACCTTAACTTTCGTGATTTGTATGAAAAAGTAAAAAAAAATATATATTAATCTTTTAAGTGTGTTTCTTTGTTTAAGGTGTTTTAAATATGTAAAAAAGATGCAAAAAAAATATCATCAATAAGATCTAGATTAACAAAACTTAATATTATACAGAAAACCATCTTATAGCAGTACCCAAAGTTATACCTGTTTGAAATCTTTCATAAATATCACTTATGGGAAACCATGCCGTCAAATTTTCCTACAAATAAATACATTTATTTTTTCCTACGCAGTTGTACTTCTTGCAAAAAATTACCAAAATTACGAGTTTTTCAATTTTTTCTTAATGTTGTATGTCCTTGAGCACTGTCTTGCCGTTGGAATATTAGGTTGAAACTCTCCCAGAATATTTGTTTTGGCAATAGCTAAAAATGTATTGGTGCCTAGATCTCTAAACCTTATTTGATTTTTCGCCTATATAATATGGACCACCCTAATGCACGTGAGCCATTTTTACAGTTAATTGCGGTAGTAGACCAAGAGTCCAGAGCCGCCAGACATCACTTATTTCATAATGGAAAAATTGAAAGTGAAAATTTTAAAGCTGTATGACAGGGGCTTAGGAATCAGAGGTCAAAGTCGCCAAAAAATTTCATCGATTTCACGTATTTTATAATAGATGATTTTCACATATTTGTCGTAGAATACCACCCTCAGTTAGTATCTAGCGTTGTTAGACCCGTACGAATGACAGGACTCCAACCAAGCACCCACCTCGTAGATTTTCCTATGGAAATTAGTACCGTCTTAACAATTTAACGAATTTGCCCAACTTTAGCTGTTCTTAAACACCCAAATTTTTTTTTTGTGGGATACTACCCTTAAGTAGTATCAGGCATTTTTAAACTTCGTCCCTGACAAAAAACTTCACCCAGATACCTCGAAACTGGGAAATTTTCATAGTTCCTACTGCGTGCTTCGTGGTAAAGCCGGTTTGTCCCACTTTGGTTGTTTTTAAATGGCAGACTTCGTCCCGTGACAAAAACTTCAGCCAGACAACTCAAAATTCGGGGAAATTTTCTTTACTATTACTTCGCTTTCATTTGTTTAAGCGAGTTGGTCAATCTTTGGCTGTTTTTAAATGGCAGATCTTTACACATGTGTCGTAGAACATTTTCCCTAATTAGCAGTGTTGCGACAATATTTTCAGCAATCCAGCTTTATCGAAAAAACGGTTAAAAAATTATTTTGGTGAAAATTATGATTTTAGCTGAAAAAACACTTTAAAATTTTGAGCCAGTTTTTCACTTGTTTTATTGGCTTTTTTTTCATTGAAATATGTAATATAAATATTTTATAATATGAAGTTATTTGTACTCTTTTTTTGTACTTTTAAAGCTTTATTTGGCCTGCAGCACTGCTAGTTTTACTGCTGCTTGAACAATTTGTAAACACACGTGCAGCAAAACAACTTGTTTACACATGGAACAGGGGCACCCACAGAAAGAAAAATCCTACAAATCTCAAAATGTGTCCGATGGATGATTTCAGTTTTTGCGCAGAATATCTTCTAATATGTCCAAGAATACAACCATGAAATAATACCTTGGTTGATTTTTCATAATAAGTTGTTTAAGCTCACCGTGTGTATTTTACGAATGTACAAATTTCAATAACATTCGTTATGTTAATCTTTCAAAATGAGGCGTTCGGTTTTACACAACTTTGGTGTAGGACAACGAATTACAAAAGAATACTAAGTGATATAAGTCAAACTGTAGATGTGCCAACAAAAAAACATGCTGCCGAGTATTACGGGATCGCAAAAATGGTAGAACTGTCAAACTTAGTCGCTTGACAGTTTTACAACATGTAGTCAGAATTTACCAGCAAAAAATCTGCTGACTAAATCTTGCAACTCTCTGACTGGAGAGAGCTCAATTTTCTGCTCTCACTAGTCAGAAAAGTGGCGTACGGGATCACTTTCCTGTAGTTCGTGACTGTTTCTGACTATTTCTGACTGTCAAATTGGTGTAAAGGATCAGAGCCAAGGCAAATTCAACAAGGTAGAATTGACAACTGAAATATTTTGTTTTTGTAGGAGTTTTTCCTTCAAAAATATGTAAACAAGCGTATTAACCCTTTGCCACCCAATCACAGTTTTTGTGTCCCATACAATTGTTTTACTGAAAAATTAGGTAACATTTGCTCAGCCCAAAAAACTATCAATACCGCGAAATATGCTAGCCCAAACAGTTCCGCAGTAACTTTATCGACCAACAAGTCTCAGTTCCTTTCTCCCAAAAGGAATGGAGAATATTTTGGATCAGCACATTAGAGAAGAAAACTTAAAGAAACTTCCTCTGTGTAAAAACCAATTTGCGTACCAACCCGGAAAATCTACAGAGACTGCTATCTAGACGGAAAAAATTGAAAAAGCCATAGAGTCTAAAAACATAGCCCTGTGTGCATTTATCGATAAATCAGGCGGTTTCGATAATACGACGTATCAGGCTATTGAGGTAGCCATGATTTGCAAGGACGAAAGCCCAATGATTACTCGCTGGGTGCTGGCCAGCTAAAGAAAAGAAAAATCAGCAAGCGGTATTGTATTTATATGAAAAAATTTACTATTTCTTCACACTATTGAAAAAATTTAAAAATTTTAAACAGAACGGGTTAATATTTTTTTCATTTGACGGGAAAACTCCTACAGAAAAGAGAGAACTGTCAAATTCACTATTACTGTGTTTAATATACTTTCATCAGAGCTAATATTTCAATACTCTGTTGCCTCGAAAACTTATAAACACAAATTTACAAATATTGAAAATGGCCAAAAAGAGAGTATCGCTACTTTCATTTATGATAACATTGAATAATGGAGCAGTACATTAACCTCGCTAACTTTAAGTAATTTCAAGCTGTTTTGGACTTGGTCTCATTGCAATAACTTCTGGCAGACACTTCAAAAATCGGGGAAGTTTCTTTTACTCTTACTTCGCCTTTATTTGTCTAGCGAGTTTGTGCAACACTACCCGTAAGTAGTATCAGACATTTTCAGACTACGTCCCATGACAAAACCTTCAGCCGGACACCTTAAAGCTCGGGGACTTTTGTTTTACTCTTACTTAGCTTTCACTTGTTTAGGCGAGTTTGTCCAACTTTGCCTGATTTTAAATGGCAAATCTTTACACTTGTGTCGTAAAACGCTACCTTTAAGTAGTATTAAGCATTTTTTGACTTCGTCCCATGGCAAAAAATTCTGCCAGTCTCCTCAAAGCTCGGGAATTTCCTTGGATAAACTTGTTTAAACAAATGAAATGGATTGTTTTTTTTTTTGCGACTTTGACCCATGACTCCTAGGCCCCTGTCAATAGGTACAGCTTTGAAATTTTCACATTCTTTCTAGATTCGGGGAGGACTATCCAGGAGTAATGATTCAATCTATTATAAAATAAGTGATGTATGGCGCCTCTGGAATCTCGCCTTTATTCCTTTTACATTTAGTAATGTTAGGTTTTGAATTGTGCACGGCTGACAATATTAGTATGTATGATATTAGAACTTTGTAGAACCTACGCTAGTCAGAAAAATGAATTTATTTCTCCGTTGTATCGTGTTTCTAATATTTTTACTAATTTCAATTAGTAATGTTCAAAGTGACTACCATGAAATCATTGGTTGGATTTTAATTAAGTTTGCCACTAATTTTACTATAACAATGAATGCCTTGGTGTTCGCATGTAATAAAAATAGTAAGTATTTTATTTAGGGTTTGAAAATACTAAGGTCCATAGTCCGCCAGACATTAGATTAGGTTCAAGTGGCTGCCACAGAGGCACACCTAGGCAACTATTAAAAGGCCCGTTGTGATACCACCAACACTAGGAAAGTCAGTTCCGGGACCCTGCCATATGGAAAATCCCTGTATTATCGGGATTATACGTTGGAAAGTTAAGTATACGATGGCAAGGTAGTGTAGATTAGACTAGATATCTGGGTTGAGCGTTCATTTTTTTTTTTAAATTTGAAATATTAGAAAGAAAATCTTTTCAATATTAGGTTTGTATGACTGAAACCAAAGTATATTAAACAAAGTAATAGTGAACTTGACAGTTCTCTCTTTTCTGTAGGAGTTTTCCCGTCAAATGAAAAAAAAAAATTAACCCGTTCAGTTTAAGATTTTAAAATTTTTTTCAATAGTGTGAGGAAATAGCAAATTATTTCATATAAATACAATACCGCTTGCCTCAGTTCCTTGCACGTTTAAATATAGTTTAGAGTTCATATTAGCTAGACTAGCACATTTTAGCTAAGATGAATGGTCTAATCTTTTTTCAACTGGATCTTAGACCGAAAACGAAACTGTAAGCGATTAAAATCGATTCATGACCCTGCGAGTTAGGGGTTTATAATATGCCCGAGGTGGAATTCCTGTCGCAAGAGGCGACTAAAATCTATTTCGACCACTGTCACGGGGTTGATGAAATTGGCATTGGGTAGTAAGGTGGTTCGGCAGCTGTGAGAGAATAGACCCAATACCGTACAACTCTGTTTGGTCAGTCACGTCCCTCTAACAATAGCAACAGTGACCGTTATACGGTTCCAAACAAGTTTGCACTTTTTTTTTACAAATTGATTACTTCGGACACATATTATCCTTGATAAGTTTGGTTTTGACTTCAGTATAAAACAACTCTAATAGAAACCAATCCACCAGTTTCCGCGACACTGGCGACAACCTTCTTGTGGTGACATATGCGGAAATCGACAAATATTCAATACTCTCCATTTTTATAACGCAAAGGTCCGAAAAGAGGTAGATTCAAAAGTGGCCAAAGTTACTCCGTTACTGTTTGGGATAGCATATTTCGAGGTATTGATAATTTTTTGGGCTGAGCAAATGCTATCTAATTTTTCAGTAAAACAATTGTATGGAACACAAAAACTGTGCTTGGGTGGCAAAGGGTTAATACGCTTGTTTACATTTTTTTGAAGGAAAAACTCCTACAAAAATAAAATATTTCAGTTGTTAATTCTACCTTGTTGAATTTGCCTTGACTGAAACGTATTGTCATCCTTGGTAATCTTATAAGAAATTATGATTATGACCGTCGCATTCTTGCGGTGGAATCTTATTAGCATGCTCGCAAAAAATGGTGCAAAGGTTACACTTTTTTGGTGTAAAGCTAACACTATTTTCGTAGTGTTGGTTCTTTTGCTACACCCATATGGTGTAAAGCGAAAAAGTGTGGTGTAAGTCCATAAAAGCAGTTCGTCGCTACCATTCAGAACAAAGCTACAATATGACGTCGGCAAGCAGTTAATAATTGTTAGTTCGACTCGCGGTGAAGGAAAGATGGTAGAGTGGTGAGGCGACGTGACTAAGTGTGAAGTAAATAGTAAGTGTGGTGTGAATTTTTTGTTACTTTGCCTCCTTTTTGGTGTTAAAATAACACTTTTTTTAGTTTATACTGCTGTATATATACAAGAAGTGCTGTTTTGACACCAACATTTTTTTGCGTGCAGATTCGGTTCGAAGTCTACATAAAACATGTAGTATAAAAATTGCCATTATTATACTAATTTATTTATATGTATCAAGATCTGTTGCCGGTATCAAAGCACATTTTAGGTGGATCTCATTTCGTGGAAATAATTAGCCTAAATGCTTTCTACATTCCTGAAATTATTCTAAATCGTTCGAGCTATAGGAAAACTTTAGTACTACTCGACCATACATGCTCTAATGCCAATATAGTTATGTGGCAGGCATCATTTGGACGATATCTTAACAAAACCTATCAGTGGTTTTTATGGTCGTATGATATAAAAAATTTGGAAATGTATGTACGTCCTAATATTAATTACTTTGGCCCAAATTCACAAATATCTTTCATTAACGGAACAAATTTGACCATTAAAATCTGGAGCGCCTACTCTTTCGGAAGACATTTACTGAGTCCCTTTAAAGTGACCTTGATTGATAATGTAAAAATAGCATCACCATTTAAAGCAATACGTCATCAAAACATAAGCAATAAGATATTAGAAGCTCAGCACTCACGAAAAAGGAATAAGTTCAACGGACTTACGTTAAGGGGAGTGACTGTAGTAAGTACCCCTCCAGCGAAATGCCAACTATTGTTGATTTTACCATTGCCATTTTTTTCTGTGTAGTATGAGTTCTGTCAGAAAATTATAGTTTTATACTAGATTTCGCAAAATAAGGGCCACTCTACTGTTCAATCAACAGTTGAATGCAGTTACTTCAATAAAAAATTTGGTAAATTCAACAAAATTTGGTCAGCTTCAGGATAACAGTACGAGATTGTTGATTTTACCAGTGCCATTTTTTCTGTACAGTATGAGTTCTTTCAGAAAATTCTAGTTTTATAGTAGTATAAAATAGTAGTATAAAAGTAGAATTTTCTGATATTAGAGATATTCGAATGAAACTTTCAGGATTTATAGTTTAACACTTGTACTTTAATAATATACATAGAAGTTAAAAATACTTATTTACTTCGATACTGTTAATTAAATTTTAAGTTACAAACCAGAATATCTCTAATTACTCCCTAAAAAAAAAAACAAATTTTTTTTTGTCTGTGCTACGCTTTAAACGTCAAAGTAAGAGAATCTGCAAAAAAATTTGGTATTAGTTTCCTTTGGGGGTCAACTGCTAATAAATTAGCTAAAATTATGTGATATAGCTCAAAATCCGAATCCGGAAGCGCTTTTTTAATATTTTGCTTCTCTGCAGAGATATTTGCAATCAAAGTTTCAAGTTTTCATGTGGTTGTTGTAATTTTATTAGACTGTCCCTAAAAACGTGCAAAAAAAAGTTGCGCCGTGGCGGTAGCCACTGTTATGTCACTCGTTCGGACTTGGGATGGCGTAGCCCAGGGTTTTTTTTTATAAGCGCGCCGAAGGCCGCCAACTCAGAAAGGTGTTTCGCACATAAATACCATGGATTCCGCCCCAATTTTGGTATCGGACCCGGGTCATTTTTCGGTTTTTTGACCATAACTTTTCACTAAACCAAAAAATTAAAAAAGCGCTTCCGGATTCGTGATCCTGAGGCCAAACCCCGTCTTTTGAGCTATCTCTCATAATTTTAGCTAATTTATTAGCAGTTGACCCCTAAAGGAAACTAACACCAAAAATTTGAGTGCTCGCGATTACTTATAGGAAAAACACCTTGTTTGCGTGTCACAATCGTAGAAATTTTCATACAAATTCCGTAAAAATTTTAAAAAATTTGCATATGCTTCACATTTGACATATATTTTCTATTTAGGTTCCATTTGGACATCGGTCAATTTATCGATAACTGAGTTATCGGCCAAACTGTGATTGCCTGAAAACCTTAAAATTTCCCTACAATATGGGTGATTTCCCAAAAACCTCAAAATCGTTGTATCGATAATTGAGTTACCTATCGGCCAAAATTTTTGTTGCCCAAAAAACTTAAATTTCCCCTCTAATATGGTTATCAAACGAGGTTTCATTTGGACATCAATACATTTTGATAAATTGATCGATATATCGGTCAAAATGTACTTGCCAAACACCCTAAAATTTCCCTACAGTATGGGTATCAAACGAAAGGGGAAGGCCCAGGTTTCATTTGGGTTTCTATATATCTCGATAAATTTATCGATAACTGAGTTATCGGTCAAAATGTGATTGACCAAAAACCTTAAAACTTCCCTACAATATGGGTATCAAACGAAAGGGGAAGGCCGCCGCCGCAGCCGAGAAATTTGCTGGCGTATACCTCTAATAGGGATAGTGTCAAATTTGAGCAACATCGAAAAAAGATAAAAAAAAGTGTTTAAAAACGTGCAGATTCCGTTTCTGAAGAGAAAGATTAAAAATTTGCTAAAGGTTATGGGATTTCGCAAAGTTATCGTTTTTAAAATAGTGAGAAAACACAATTTTTGTATTTTACAAAAAATCTCCAGCTTGGCTTATCCGATCGAACCTCGCTATTCACCGGATTAAAGATCTTCTGTAACTCTAAAAACACGCCATATAATGGTTTTCAATCAGATGACCAGATTATGGATTTTTTCACGCAATGAACTGAAGCGGCACTTAGAAGAAAGTTTCCTTATTTTGGCTCCAAAGACATGGCTTCCTTAAGCTAAGTAAAATATTCCTTAATTTAAAGTCTGTTATCCTCAATTTCAAGACTTTAAATTAAGGAGGCTATGTCTTTGGAGCCACATAAAGGGAATTTTTCCTTGAAATGAGGAAACTCTTTTTTGAGTGGGGTTATTCTTCGACGCAGAGAACTGAAGCGTGGTAGTCTTCCACGCAGAGAACGAAGTGTGCTAGTCTTCCACGCAAACAACGAACCGTGCTAGTCTTCAACGCAAACAATGAACCGTGCTAGTATTCGTTGCAACGATAAGATGAATCCGTACCGCGTCCAGATAACTGAAGATAAAGGAAAAGGGGCGTGACATCTCCCATACAAATGGAATATTTCTGAGTCCATATCTCTGGAAGTATTTAGTTTAGACTACTCAGATTTGGTTAGGGATTATATGAAAGCCTAACGCCTGCAAGAAAACCGGGTATAACGAAGAGGGGGGCGTGGCAAATCTCATACGAATGAAATTTTTCATAGTCCATATTTCTGAAAGTATTTAGGTTAGACCACTAAAATTGTGAGGGTTTATAATAAATTAATCCCTACCATTACCAAAGAAATGGAGATAATGAAAAAGTGTAAAGTAAAATGACAAAAATGTCGTATATCGTCGCTCGGCGCGCAATACAGTGTATTTGCAAAAAGCAATACGGCGTAACTTTTTGAAAAATAAGCAGTATTGCATTGTTTATTTCAAAGAAAATCGGTTCCATATACGTTTTTTTATTTATTTATTTGGGTTTTTGCTGATAAAAACGGCGGAATTTTAACGTAAATACATTAAGACCGATGAGCCCTAGTCAGGGTTAAGAAAACTTGCCTTTTGAGGTTTTGGCACATACGCCGTATGGCTTTTTGCAAATACGCGGTATTGCGCGCCGAGCGACGATATCCAATTTTGAGGTGAAACCCGCGGGTATAAGCTAGTTTAATATATTTTACCATGTGGTTTCACTTACAGGTTGATATTGACAACGTTACAACCAATAATGAAATAACCACCTTGCTCTCTAATCCTGTGAAGCACACGGGAATTTCTGCTTTCACTAAGTATTATTTTGAACTTATTCAATTGTTAAAAGATCATATGAACTTCACCATAGATTTTCGTGCTTCCCGAGGCTGGGCAGGCCGTTTGAAGAATACCAAGTTCAGACTTGGGTTTTTAGGGATCATTTCAAGGAATGAGGCTGATATAGGTGCATCAGGAGCATTTAACCGAATAAACCGATTTGCAGACTTTGATATTATATACCAAGGCTGGAAATTTCGAACTGCATTTTTATACAGATTTGTGCCGGAACTAAGTACAAAAATCTCAGGAGCAGCATTTTTAATTCCATTTCAAAGATATGTATGGGTTGCCATGGGATGGATTGTCGTAGTAATAAGTTTATTTTTATTGCTTATTGAAAACATAGAAATACGTTTAAAAAAAAAGGATGACGACATGTTACCGATTTCTAGGAGAAGAATACAATCGGATACAATTAATAGCGGAAAATCGAGTCATGAAGAAAATGAACCGTGTATAACGAGTATTATATTATTTTTACTGGCCGCTATCTGTCAACAATGTGCGAGACTCATATCTACAGGAAATACCACCAAAATATTGTTATTTTCCGTGTTCATATTTTCACTTATGATGTATAACTATTATACTTCTTCAGTCGTTTCGGGTTTATTATCATCCTCGCTGCAAGGACCTTCTAGTGTTGATGAAATAATTTCCAGCTCTATTAAAGTGGCTTTCGAAGATATTGGATACTATAAGGTATTATTTCGTGTAAGTAACAAACTAATGTCTACATATGACAAAACTTAAATTTCTGTCTGTCTGTCTGTATGTATGTTTACACACGACGCTGCAGAAAAAAAAGCACACAAAGAACTGTCAAAATTGCAATTTTAATTAATTAATACATTTTCCGCACATTATTAACACATATTTCTTCCGATTGTACAAATTTTCTTTTTATTCTTTCAAAAGAAACAATTAATTTTATTTGAAAAAAGAAAGAAAAGCCACGGCACACAAAAATCGAAAATGAAAAATATAAAAAAATGCTTCTTCTTCCTCTTTTCTAAGCGTACGACGCCTGGCGACCAGCATTTTCATACGCTGAGCAGCATGTAGCTTTCATGCTTTGCCACTTTCGCGCAGCTGCCGATTCGTGTGCAGCTCTTCATGCAAATATATGTGTTCAGCAACAAAGCGTACAAAAATCGAATGTAGCGTCTAATACGCGTCTATGACGATTCGCTCCGTGTGCGGACACGCTTACAATCATATCGCTTCCCTGGTTCAATAACGATGTAAATGCCAATTTTAAGATTCGAGACAACGCGACAACAGCTTTAAAAAGTACTAATCTTTGCTGTGTATCATATTTATAATTGTATTACTAGTAGTTTTCGCGCTAGACCACTTGCGTCGTCATTGCATTCGCACATTTTTCTAGTTGGCGTCAGTTCAATAACGACGCAATTGATTAGTTGTTTTTTTTTTGCTCCAGTATTTCTTGTGAATTTCCCAAAATGGGTATACATTTTCTTTGTTCCTACTATATTATATAAGATTATTTGAATTAAGAAAAATAAATATTTGAACGAAAAAAATTATCGTCACATGTATTGGTAAGTACTCTGACTTGAATTGAATATGGAAAATCCCTGTATTATCGGGATTCTCCACATAGCAGAATCCCGGGACTGACGCTCGTCACATGTATTACTTGATCATACATTTTATTCATTCTTGCTCCAGAATCTTTGTCGTTAAATAACTTTTGCTTATTTCGCTTTGGCTGATTTTCAAATTTTCCATGAAGATTTATCTTCAAATATGATGGAGTGTGTCTATTTAACTCTTCTGGTTTGGTTTTAGAAAAGTAAGAAAAAAATTATGGTCACATGTATTACTTGATCATACATTTTTGGGAATAAATTTAGTTCAAGAACGACACAACTGCAAGGGGGTGCAATAAAATGGGTGTAACTTTCTAACATTAAAACATAATGCGGCGGACTTATCGTGATCATATTTACTAAATCTATTCTTTACAATGTCAATTAAAAAAAAAAAACAAGCAATTTTATGGGACTTTTGATTAAATTAACGGATGCAAATATTGAAACTTGCATTACCAAAACTTAATATTTTGCAATTGCGCCGTTATTGAACCAGGGAAGCGATATCAGAAATCCTTTATTGTAGTTTGTCTTTTAGACTTTTATTTGTATCTTACTTTAGAAATGGTGATACTTGTATTTATTTTGTTGTTTTTTCACAATATATATTACAGTGTTATAGCCATGTTTTTTTATTACTATTTTTAGGAAAGCAAGTCCCCGATAATATCACGACTAATAACACAAAAATTGTTAAAGTCCCGAGAGGGCCATGCCTTGCCGATATACACAAACATTAAATCGGCTATCCCTTACATTAAAGAAGGATCGTATGCATTTCATTGCGAATTAGTTGACGCCTTTCCTGAAATTGCTAAGCAATTTAATGCAAATGAGGTTTGCACTTTGCGAACTGTTGAAGGACTGATGAGCACAGAATTAATGAATGGAATATTGCATAAGAATAGTCAATACACAGAAGTTTTTCGCTTTACGTAAGTATAGATATGGATTTAGCCGACAAAGAACATTTTTGTTTTGTATACAACGGGTCTAATTTAAGTTTACTTTTCTTGTTGGGGTCTAGAAAAGGAATAACAATAGACACCCTGAAATATGTTTCAGAATCCCTTGTAAAATTCTCGTTATCACTTTTTGGAAACTGAATTCACCTCCCCCAGGTTTCGCTACTGAGCGCACTCGCGTTTAAAGTGTTGCCTAAACTGGTACTTCCGTACCATATCTGGTACTGTGAAAATGTTTTGGTACGTTTTTCGATTTTGGTACTTTTTCCTATAAAAGCCACGTGTTGGGAAAGAATACTTTATTATTTTTTATTCTTGAGTGAACTCACTATACAAAAAAATGTAATTTTATATAAAATTAAAGAAAAAAAAACTTTTTTAAAAATAAGCTTTTATTATTGGTTTATAAAATTAACTAAAAAGTAAATAAAATTAAAGAAAAAAAACTTTTTTAAAAATAAGCTTTTATTATTGGTTTATAAAATTAACTAAAAAGTAAAAAATAAATTCACTGTAAAGGAATCTAACACTTTATAAGTTCATTGTAACCTTTAAAGATAATTTGGCTTCTTCGTCTGCCACAAAATAATTCCATATTGTACATAATTATATATTTCTAACATTAAAACTTTACACCTAAATTATTAAATCTTCCAGTATATATCACATTCCTAATTTTATTAATAATAAAAGCGTGTTAAATTTTGATGGTATAATTAAGAACATTTAGGACCTTCTTTTCTATTTGATGGTATAATTAAGAACATTCAGGATCTTCTTTTCTTGCTATCGAAATTTAACACGCTTTTATTATTAATAAAATTAGGAATGTGATATATACTGGAAGATTTAATAATTTAGGTGTAAAGTTTTAATGTTAGAAATATATAATTATATAAAATATGGAATTATTTTGTGGCAGACGGAGAAGCCAAATTATCTTTAAAGGTTACAATGAACTTATAAAGTGTTAGATTCCTTTACAGTGAATTTATTTTTTACTTTTTAGTTAATTTTATAAACCAATAATAAAAGCTTATTTTTAAAAAAGTTTTTTTTTCTTTAATTTTATTTACTTTTTAGTTAATTTTATAAACCAATAATAAAAGCTTATTTTTAAAAAAGTTTTTTTTTCTTTAATTTTATTTTTTACTTTTTAGTTCGGTTTATCAACAAGAGGCAATAATGTCGCAGCGACATCAATCGGCTGCTAGCAGCAACAGAAACCATAGAATCTTTTACAATAAAGCCGCGTGGTTAATAAAGTTACTTTTGGGATATTGGAATAAAGACTAAACTAAACGATAAATGGGATTTTTGAAATTAAGCTAATTTTTTTATTTACTGTTAGCGAAGCCTGAACGATGATGAAAATTTGCAAAATCCCATCTTAACTGCAAGTTAATACAATATCAAAAGCAAAATTTCCTGGAATGAAAACTTTCGAATATCTCTACTCGCGCGCCACCTATCGGAATTATTTTTTTTGTTATTTTGCGTGGAGGCAGAAAACTAAACGATGATGAAAATTTCAAGATCCTACCTCAACGGGAATTTCGTTGAAAAACGAATTAATCGACACTGAAAACAGACCTTCGTAATTCTCAAATAAAGCGACTCACGCGCCACCTAGCGGGTCCAATTTTTTTTAACATTTAGAAAGTAATTAAGTAACAAACACGTAAAATATCAGCCAAATCGGTCCATAATTACGATTTTGAGTTTTTATTACCGCTATCTCAGCCCCACCTAGCGGAATTTTTTTTACAAAAATATTTCTTTTCATGGTAGTAATACATGTTACGAATTTCAGCTAAATCGGACCATAAATGCGAATTTTGAAAATATAGCGACCCACGCGCCACCTATCGAAATTTTTTTTTATAATATTGCATTGTCATCGGGGTTATACATGGGTGCAGAATTTCAGATCAATCGGACACCGGGAAGTGTATCAAATTTAGCTTGCAAGATTTGATTACAGACAGCCGTTAGGTGAAACTAAATAAAAGCTTATAATAATAATAAATTAATTAGAACTGCGTTTCAATAATAATTAGCTGTTTCCTTTTTTCTTCAATTTAATAATTCAAAATCAGCAGAGCCAACTTTTTATGCATAATTGCTCAAAAGAGTGAAGAAATTAGCCGAATGTTGCATTCTTCAGCGCCATCTGCATATCAATAGACAATGCTCATAAGAGTAAAGGAATTCGCCGCGTGGTAAGTAAAGGTACTTCTGGAATACACCACGCGGCGAATTCCAATCTTCTTTCTATGGCAATAGGGAAAAACGACTAAACTTGGGTGATGATTGGATTTTTGCAAATAAAGCAATATTTTAGATTTTTTTTTTTTGTATAATGCATTGTCAGTAAAACCTGATCGATGGTGAAAATTTCAAAACCCCAGCTCAACGGGGAGTTAGTTCAAAATCGAAAGCAAAATCTCTGTAAATTAAATTTTTCAAATATCTCTACCCATGCGCCACCTATCGGAATTATTTTTTTATTATAGTGCATTGGGGTATAAAACTAAGCGGTGATGAAAATTTCAAGATCCTACCTCAACGGGAAGTTCGTTGAAAAACGAATTAATCGACACTGAAAACAGACCTTCGTAATTCTCAAATAAAGCGACTCACGCGCCACCTAGCGGGTCCAATTTTTTTTTAACATTTAGAAATTAATTAAGTAACACACGTAAAATATCAGCCAAATCGCTCCATAATTACGATTTTGAGTTTTCATTACCGCTATCTCAGCCCCACCTAGCGGAATTTTTTTTACAAAAATATGGTAGTAATACATGTTACGAATTTCAGCTAAATCGGACCATAAATGCGAATTTTGAAAATATAGCGACCCACGCGCACCTATCGAAATTTTTTTTTATAATATTGCATTGTCATCGGGGTTATACATGGGTGCACAATTTCAGATCAATCGGACACCGTTAAGTGTATCAAATTTAGCTTGCAAGATTTGATAACACACAGCCGTCAGGTGAAACTAAATAAAAGCTTATAAAAAGCGACTGACGCGCCACCTAGCGGGTCCAATTTAGAAATTAATTAAGTAACACACACGTAAAATATCAGCCAAATCGGTCCATAATTACGATTTTGAGTTTTCATTACCGCTATATCAGCCCCACCTAGCGGAATTTTTTTTTTACAAAAATATTTCTTTTCATGGTAGTAATACATGTTACGAATTTCAGCTAAATCGGACCATAAATGCGAATTTTGAAAATATAGCGACCCACGCGCCACCTATCGAATTTTTTTTTTATAATATTGCATTGTAATCGGGGTTATACATGGGTGCAGAATTTCAGATCAATCGGACACCGGGAAGTGTATCAAATTTAGCTTGCAAGATTTGATAACAGACAGCCGTCAGGTGAAACTAAATAAAAGCTTATAATTATAATAAATGGTTTCTAGTAGACAAAATTATAAGATTGTGTAGGAGATAAAAGTTTTCAGCGATATTCCTTAAAAATACACTTCCTATCTTCTAGCGCAGACAAAGCCGCCTTAACCATGAGAGTCTCACACGTAGTATACCACAAGTCTATCCCAATTTTGGCTTTTATGAATTCTTTAGACAAAAAGGTTCCGCTGTTTAGATTTATAACAGTAGTCGGCACGGAGAGAGCGCCTGCTATATAAAAGCATTAGAGTTTTCCTCCAAGGAAAGTAATGGCCGGCCTATGATTTATAGTCAAGGTAATTAAAGATAGATTATCAATTAAGATTCAACTTTCTATTTTCTGGCGGCCGCCGTGGTGTAGCGGTTAAGTGTTCGGCCTTCTACACCAAGTCGTGGCGGTTCGATGCCCGGCAAAAGTAACATCAAACATTATTTAGAAAAAGAATTTTTCTAAACGGGGTCGCCCCTCGGCAGTAGTTTGGCAAACTCTCGAGTGTATTTATGCCATGAGAAGCTTCTCAGAAAAAATTCATTTGCTTTGCAAGTGCCGTTCGGAGTGGGCAAAAAACTGTAGGTCCCGCCAACTTGTAGGAAAACTCAAAAGCAACACACCACAAGTTGGAAAGAGAAGCTCGGCTAAAAATCTCGTTAGGGGTTATGATAACCTGTTGGTATATCGCCGCCATTAGTTAATTAAAGATAGTCATAGCTACTACACCAATATTCACATCCTGATAAAACTAACATCAAAATTCTTCAGAGAAAAGTTTTTCTAAATGAGGTCGCCCCTCGGCAGTAGTTTGGAAAACTCTCCGAGTTTTTTTCTGCCATGAATCCGAACGCAATCTGTAAAAAAACAGGGGGTCCCGCCAATTTGTAGGGAACAATTCGATACAGCAGATAAAACATTTTAGGAAAAGCACGGCGCAAAAATCTCTTTAAAGGTTCTAATAATAACGCATACGTAAATGAGCCGTTTAAAGCACAAGTGGTATAAGTCCAGTTTTCGCTTTTTTTTAGTTAGGCGTGGCGCTATGTAGGGGAAAATGTGTTCTATATAACACCCTAACGGGGTAACTCCCAGTGGCGTGCCTACGTGTTTCAATCAAGGCAAGCCCCAGTCTTTATAACCCCAACGAAAGCTCATACTGCTGCCAGAGAACATTTCAGACAAAGAAGAGTTCAGGATATTTATCGACTTTTACAGACGGGGAAAAACTTAAACTCTTAGGTTCCGCTAATAGGCACGTTATTGTTTGCAGATTTTTTAAGCTTTTCCAACACAAGGGAAAAGTTTTATTCGCACTATTTCCCATTTAGGTACATTGCAGAAGCTAAGAAACTTTAAAGATTTTTTTTTATATTTTTTAGGGCCTAGCAAATAAAAAAAATTGAATTCTTTTTTTCTACTTTAAAATATGCGCCAATAATTTTTGAGTAGAGCGCTTTGCACGTTAACATTGTAGATACATACATAAAAAAATTTATTTTCTTTTTCGCTTATGGCAACACTAGCCAGAAGCTGGCTTCAAAGTTTCATATAAGGTTTGTTTACTGACGAAAAAAGGTTCAGAGCAGGTTAGGGCAGAGCAGAGCAGTGCAGCTCTCAAAATAGAAATAGAGCAACTTAGAGCAACTCAGAGCAGAAATGCCATGAAACACTTGAATCTCGATAGTTTCTTTTTATTTGGGTTTTTTGTTTAATTCTTCAAAATTAATGCAAATGCACGTTCACAAAAACATTGATTTTCTTGCAAGCTAATTTTTTTTGAAGTTTTAAAAAATTAATTTTTTCCTGACTGACAATTGCTTCTCTGCTCTAAATTACTCCATAAAAAAGCTGGAGCAGAAATTTGTGATCTGGATTACTCTGGTTTTGTTTTGAGCGTACTCATGAAACAAAAGATAGAGCAACCCAGAGCAAGAAAAGTGTTCGTTAAACACAATTTTGTGAAATATCTCAATCTGGCGTAAGCAAGAGCAGCCCAATAAACAAAACTATAAAATTACTTCCAAATTCAAAAAAAAAAAACAATTGCTTCAGCACACAGATTCGTACTAGTTTTGAAAGCCCGGTAAAAGCCAATACGTAAAAACGAGATGGCCATCATTGCCTAGGCGGTATAAGGCTGTTTTAAGTAAGTAAGTAAGAGATGGCCATCACGCACTGAAATAATTTTATGTAAATGAGCTATCAGCCGACAGGTGGCAGGAAAAGCTGTAGGTATGTTTCTATGCTATTAACAGCTATTAGGTAGTAGGTGGCAGGCAGGGAAATAAAACCCAGTTATCCTTTAAGAAACCAAATGTAAACGATAAAACAGAAATTGTTACGATACATTTTGAAGCTCATAGGGGATTAGCTAGGAAAGCCGGGCTTTTCGGCTTATATGGAAGGCACGCCACTGGTAACTCCTAGCTTTCATAGGAACCGAATAAATAGCAGAACTAACTTGAGAAATCAAGGGTACCCCCCATGGTATAAGTACTATAGGTAAAACCGTTCTCTCTTTTGATTTTGTTTTGACGTTTTTAAGCAATATAAAATGTGTCAGTATATAAGTCAAATAGAAAAAAAAATATTTAAAAAATTTGAAAGAAATCAAAAAATATTTTCCAATTTACACTGCACGTTTAGGTGGACGCTTGGACACTATAAAATGACAGGAAATGAGATGGTAGATTAGCCTGCTAGAGGGACACATGTGAACCCCTTTTACAGTCCTTATTTTTAACAATTCTAGCAATAGTTCTAATCGGAAATTGAAGAAAAATGAAAATAAATTATTTTGATCTGCAATTTATTTGATAGGAAAGTCAGTCCCGGGATTCTGCTATGTGGAGAATTCCGTTAATACCGGGATTTTCCATATGGCAGGGTCCCGGAACTGACTTTCCTAGTGTTGGTGGTATCACAACGGGCCTTTTAATACTGGCCTAGGTGTGCCTCTGAGGCAGCCACTTGAACCTAATTTATTTGATTGAAAAAACCAAACAGAAAAGTCGTGGCAAAAAATAAATGAGTATGGGAATTGCTGAAAAATGTTATTAGTGTCATTAACGGTTTTACCTGTAGTATATATATCATGGTACCCCCTATTTGTTGACAACACAAAACCTTGAATATCTCAGTTCGAGAAAATGTGTACTTATACCACTTGTGCTTTAAGGGGATCATATTGTGCCATAGGATTCAGAGGGTTGTTTTTACTTACTACAAAAAATCAATTTGGTAGTCTCGGAAGCATGTTGGTACGCTTTTTTGGCACGAAGAAAAATATGTGATTGGCAACGCTGATTAGCATTTATACCTCTACCATTGATGATCTGGAATTGTTTTCGCTATTGTAACCGTTACCGGTATTTGAACATGATTTATTATTATTATTTCTATTTTGATGCTTATTTCTGTTAGAAAATCTATTCCGTTGACTATTGTTACCGTAAAATGATCTATTCTATAACTGTTAAAATTTCGATTCAGCAGCTACCACACGAGCTTCTGAATGTGTTATTACGGCGTGATCTAAAAGCAACCCTGCAAACCAGATACCGGCTAGCAACCAAGTTGAATAGTTGGTTTCATTCATTTTTCATACGGTTACCAAAGTAGCTAATTTTGTTCAGGGCGTGTGAAAATTTTAACCATATGTATACTTTGCCTCTCTCTTGCTCTTATTGAACTTTCCATTTGCTATAAAGTATACCTACACTCTTCAAAATAAAAAATTTCCCTTTCAAACTCTGGCTAATGTTTTGGTTAAAATGTAGTTAACAGCCATTTGTTGAAGTCGTCAATGTTTTGGCTAACATGTTGTTAATAGTATTTGTTGACATGGTTATGGAAACTGTGTTAGGTAATGTCACGTTTCACCGGTGAAACGTGAGTAAAGTACGCGATCTGGCAAATCAAGTTTCGGAACGCTTCCGTTAAACGTCAACAAATGTCATGCCACGTCAGCAAAAGTCGTGCGACATCAGCAAAAGTCAAGTGTCAAAACACCGCAGCTAACTTCAACATGTCCGGTTTCCGGCCTTTTCACCACCAGTAGCCGAAGCGAGCAGACGGGATCCAGGAAAATAGGTCTCATCCGGAAGCGGATGAACCGGTTCCGACGAGGAAGCGTAACAATTAGTTTGGGGAAATACACCCCTAGTAATCATTTTTGTGTTAAACACCAGGAAACGGGCGCGAGCGCAAAAGCAGGGTAAGTATTTATTGGAGTGCTAATGAATTCAGTGAGTGATTAGGGTATTCTGCACTATTTTTTCCAGTATACCCCAGTGTTACCACAGCAACGACCCGACCCATCATACCAGGGTGGGGACGCCACCACCTCGTCATTTTTTTTTTAGTCCCGCACCGCAAGCGCCGCCATTATTCGCGCCAACAGAAGTGACGTCGCCACTATCGCCGCAGAGCTACCGGATACGGTCACTAGTCGACTGAAATCCCCACCAGTGCCACAACTAGCACCTTAACTCACCGACCGCTACCACCATAGCCATCGGTACGTTCCAACGCCAGTATCGCAGATCAGGCCATAAGCCAAGAGGCACCCACAGAATTTGCACAGCACCTAAAGGCGGTCACCGTAGGAGATTTCATAGCGACACGGTTATCCACGGCAACTACATTAGCGCCATATTCCAGCACCAGCACCACATGTACCCGTGATCACCCAACAACACGAAGTCACGGTACCGGCATCTCCGGTCACGGGGGCACGGGAGACAACCACCAACTCACAACCAATGACAACAACACCAACAACCAACACCGAATAAGGGCGGACGAAAACACTCACCACCATCTACAACAACGCCAGCCAGGTTTTTTAGTTTAGGAGTAGTGTAGAACTAGTGTAGAACTAGTGCATTTATACAAATCATTTTACACATAAGTATACCTAGAGCCCGTACACCCACTCGAAAGAGCGGGCGGTTGAGTAATGGTCGACAGGGGGTAAAGGGAGGGAATTATATTGTACCTGGCCCATACGGCCTCGTAGGTGGCATAGACCAACATACTTATACATTGGTATAAAACAGATTGTATGTAAAGCGTTTTCCGCTCTCTGGGGAAATTGTTAAATCTGCTAGGATATATTATCAAAACCCCAAAGAATCGTATTGGTGAAGTAAGAGTCTCAAGTTGACGGCCTCTCCCCCCATGGTTGGGTATACGGTAAATTTTGAATCCCTTTCTACCAACCCTTAACACAATACGTCTTGTAGGACAGGGGCGGGGTTAGGCAGTTGATCCATATAGTTTTTTGGTATCTTTTATTACGGTCCCAAAGGCGAGCAAGACGAAGCCCTCCAACTTGTGTTACCATAGGACCTGTTCCTATACCAATTTTCATTCCAATACCATTTTTTGAACTATCTTTTTCTAAATACATAAATCTAGAAATCACATTTATATATACAAGGGACGTGCAGGTGAGTGTAAGTGGATCGGAGTAGTCCAGTTGGGACTTACACTGGGGTGTTGGGTTGATCCTCGCTCACTTGCACACTTAGCTGCTGTATATGAATGTGTGGCTAGATATATACACACACACATGCATATACATTAAGTAATCAATAAGGGAATTCACAATCCATTTACCCTAAGTCTGATTGTATAATAGTAGATATCTTAAGCTAATATTGTATGGTTCCATCATAGTAACCAAACTCAAGAAGAGTTAGTAAACGGGTATTTTTTTTTTGAAATTTAAATTTTTTTGAAACTACGCTAGTAGAGCGTAACATGTAAACTAGGGATGTCAATTTTTCGGGTTTTGGCCGTCCCGGGATTTTCGGGATATGCTTTTACAAATCCCGGGATCCCGGGATTAGTCCCGGGATTAGGGATTCGTTATTTCTAACAGGTTTGCTTCAAAAAGACTGGAGAAAATGTTTGTGAAACTGTCAATTTTTAAATAAATAACAAATAAAATTAATTAAATTTATTTATCCCTTATATTTTTTATTTACTTTTAATGTATTTCATTTGAATAAAAAAAAATAACACACTTCAATAGAAAGTTATAAAATATAAATAACTTATTATGTTTAAGTATAAAAGCACTTAAACATTTTGATATACGTACATACAAACATTATTACATACAAATATGATAAGGTGCATCAGCCTATCTACACACATAAATATGTAAAACTATAACTATAAATAATCAGTATGCTATTTTAATAAACTAGTTCGTCTTACAAACGCACTCAAATAAGTTGATTTTAATTCAACAAGCTGAACCACTTCCCCCCACCAGTGGGAAGAGGTTGTCAGTTAATAATATTAACATATTAAGTATTCTTTTTTTTTGTAGTTGAACTCCTACATTAATATAAATGTATTAAACAGTTTAATAATGGTAAGTATTAATTAAAAAGTAAAAAAAAATTTGGTACATTCAGCGCGCCTCTTCCCAGCCAGCAAGATACCTTACATTTTACGAACATTGCGTTTTACGAGCTATTCTCGAATCAGCAACAACTAAAAACACAAGCTTTTTTTATTTTGTCAAAAAAAATAAAAATTTAAATTTCAAATTCAATATTTTGAAAATACGAAGTACGTTTATGATCAAAAAACGGACGTATAGAGATTCATAACAGCCTAACCTAATATAAACGCACGGACTGAGTTTTCTGTCAAAAATGTCTCATGCACATACAACTTGTATGGGAGTAGCCGAATTTGAACGCACTGCCTAAAAAAACCTAACTCAATTTTTGTTTTGCGTGACATTTCGATTTGACGTAAACTCTCAGAGCGCACGTCGTTGACATGTAATTCTTCAATTTGATTGCACAGCTGTGACAACCAGCTACTCACGCACGCACATTTGTTTCGGTTAGCAGCAAAAACGTCGTGCATGTTCGTGCGACAAATTCAGTCCGTGCGTTTATATTAGGTTAGGCTGTAAGCGAGTGCTTCTTCGATACATTTACGAAGCCTCGAGGGCAAAAAACATTTTAAAGCGAAACAGTATTCGTATGCGAATCGAAAAAGTATTCGTAAGCGATATTTTATTAGAGTTTTCTTCGAAAAAACATCCATTTACGAACTCGTTTACGATAATTTTGCTGGCTGGGTTCTTCCTCTAATTTTTAAACATTGCTTTTAAAAAATGATCTTAAAACTATTAAAGCGTTTAATGTTTTGTCTGCGAGTCTTGACCTGAACTTATTGCAAATGTAGCCCGCCGTTGAAAAGCATCTTTCCGCCTCAACACTTGTGGGCTGAATTGCAGACAAATATTTATAAGCTTTTTTCAAAAACATGCCTTTCTCTCCCCCATTAGAGAACAAGTCTATTTCTTTAGATAATTGTAAAGCCATACCATATTTTTTTTATTGGGACAAGTTTGTGTACTTTTCATTAAAAGGTTATTTAATTTTGCTTTTAAATCTGTGGGCTCGCTTATAATTATTTCTTCCGTTTCATTATTTTCGACATCGGTGGAAGCTTGACTTAGTAAAAGTATTTGCTTTAACTCCTCTTTTACAGTGCCCATAGATAAGCTTTCACCGAATCTGTTTGACACAGATCTCCATTCGTCAAAAACTACGCAAAATTTTTCACCTTCTTTTACGAGCTTTTCAATTTCATGTAAAAATCCTACTCTAATATTTTCGTAATAGTTGAGTACAATACTTTGTATAGTGTTTCTGGATTTTGGTAAATCGAAGCCATTACCTCGCATTACATCGCGTAGATCTTGTGATTTGGTGAAAGCTGAAAAAGCAAAACCATCAACAGCCGTCATCCTAGCTAAAACAGCTTCCATACTCCTCTCCGTTTTATTACTAAAAAATTTATGCAACTTTTGCTGTTTACAAGGTACAGGATTGGCTTCTGGAGCTTTTGTTTTACGGCACACAACAATATTATGTTTTTTCAAATGCGTGTGCAGCCCTTTTGTTGAGCCACCTTTCGTTAATAATATTTGACTGCATTTTTTGCACTGAGCTGACTCGTCGTTGTCGCGCGCAACTAAAAAATAGAACCACACGGAAGACTTCTCTTCCGCCTTTGTTTTATGTGCAACAAAACCTGTACGAAATAAATTTCAATTTCATTACAGTGATTCTTTATTTAATGAAAATGTAATACTTCGTATAAAAATGGATGAGTGCGAGGTATTCCACTTCACCGAAGTTATAAATATATCTATATTTACCTGAAGTGGACGGCTTTTCAGTCATATTTAATTATTCTTATTATTCATCAATCAATTATGCGCGCAAAAATAACAATGAAACCAGCTGATTTCTACGTCAACAGTGTTGTAAACGCTAACCCAAATTTCAGTGTGGTTTCTTTGCTATACAAGAGAGATTTTTCTCACATCCCGAAAATCCCGGGATTGCTGGAACACAATCCCGGGATTTTCGGGAGCTTAAAAAGGGTCGGGATCCCGGGATTTCGGGATCCCGGGATCCCGGGATGACATCCCTAATGTAAACGTACCTAATTTAAGTAATCAAGTTGGATTTAAATTCCTTATAAGATCGCATAGATGATCTCATTTTAGAGTGACATTAGTACACGCCAACTCATGAAGAGTGAGGGGTGGATTATCGATACATATATATATCCAATAGTATACACATTTACATTCGCAAACCATGTACACAAACCTATACACACATACTTGATATTTTAGATACTAATAAATATGAGTTGTTAATTTACTTTGAAACTAAGTGCTTCTTTATTCCAGATGCGGTGTAGACAGACGGACCGGACGATGACAGGGAGGGGGAACCACTAAGTGGATAAGGGGGGATTCGTATTGGGGTCGGCGATAAAACTTCTAGCCACTGCCGACCATGGATGGGTGGGTATCGAGTGGCCGGCCAAAACAACATCTTTGGCCGAGGGCGGGTTAACTGGAAAGGGTGTGAACGCAACAACTCCATGCGAAGTGAAGCAGACAGGTATGAATTTTTCTTTTGTAAGGTGCGGTGGTCATGTCTCGGGGTCCAAAATCCACCCCACAGTCCGGCGAGCTAGTTCGCGTGTTAAACAAGCATACCTGCTAGACTCCCGGGGCATGCAACGGTAGGGGCATAGAGGCATGGGGCATGCAACATTAAAAAGAATAGATGTAGGGGGCATGCAACAGTAGTGAGATAACTGCGTGGGGCATGCAACCTAAGGAAAGGTAGGTGCATGGGGCATGCAACAGTAAGGAGATTAGTGGCATGGGGCATGCAACACTAAGGAGTGTCAACGCCTGAATGCAGCGCCGCATACCAGCACGTAACAGAAATGGCGCCCAACGTGGGGCCCACAGCCTGGTGGAGCCTTAGGGATTAAAGTTTTGTTTATTTTTCGGACACGCATGGGGGGGCATGTTCACACCTTTGAGGTATTATATCATTTTGACTTTTCGGGGGTTTGGGAGTTTTTCGTACATTATACACCAATTCCTATTTTCGAACGTTTTATTAACTTTTATATTTTGTGCATTAGCAACGTGACTTGGCTGCCAATAGCCGATCATAAGTGTTGATGTAGGGGGGGTATGGTGAGGGGGGGAGGGTATAGAGGTCTGCCACCTCGTTTTGGTGAGGGTCAAGCCGGACAATAGTGGCAGGGCTCTGACCTCACCCATCAGGAATCGGATCCGCGGGTATCTCGTTTTGCTAAAATGAGGAGCGGATGATAGTGCTCGTGGAGGGATTCCAATCGGGGGGCGTGCTTGTCTAGGTAGCTTAGTTGGCTTAGTCAACGGCAGCTAATAGTACCTACAGCTGTTGGGGGATTGTAGTAAGGGAGAGGGACTGAAACGACGGACGACGTTTGGGGCGGACGTACACCGTATCTGAGAAAGAGGACACTGGTTATTTTCTTTATTATTTTTTATTTTTTCTTTTACTTTTATAAATTGTTTTACGTTTCATTTATACGTTTATAGACCACGTTTATTTCATTTATTTTGGATAATTGTGTTTAAACGCAATGCTACATTCCGAGTGAAGGCATCCTTCTCGGAAAATACGACCCATATTAAAAGTTACTTTTTGGGTGTTGGGTTTCAATTTTTTTTTTTTTTTTTTTTTTTTCTCCTTTTTAAAATATTTTGTTCACATAAAATACTACCTATTGGTACAACAACATCGACGCGCAACTGGTTACACGCGACTTTAGAAGAAAACGTCATTTGGTATTTATTTTTCGGATTTTGGGTTTGTTTTTATCTTTCGTTGCCCTTCAACAATTTTTGTTCACTCTAAATACTGCAACCTCGATGTCATTGTCGGTAGCACAGCTCCTGCGTAGCAGCGTGTCACAACAACTCCGTCGACCACGCAGCAACCCCACATGGGTGCGCGCGACCTTGGAACAGGGTTTCAGCCCCAGTTGTTACTTGTAAATTGTTGTATCAATTTTTTTTGTGCTACCATCAGTACGCGGTATTGTAAGCGCTAGCGGAAGCAGACGCGCGTCGGTTGTTAAGTCATAATAGCGATATCGCGATAAATGGCGGATCTGGTGAAACGAAAAGGGCTTAGGACCGATAAGAGGAACCAACGCGACGAATAGGACATGGACAAAAAGGAAGGTGATGATAGCGACCAGCAGAGTGGTGAAGAGATCGACGAGCATGATAACAAGGACGGACACGAGGACGGCGGGAAGCAACCGGACGAGCAGCGCGATGAAGGGAACGAGCAAATTGTCGACAATGGGGGAGCGCGAGGTGGCGCGGCAGGTATGAGTAGAGCTGGGGTAGCGCCAACCAATGTCTTAGGCGAGGACTTTATGGAAAAGTTCGAGCTAATGTTTCCTGCAACACCAGCTAGAGGTGAGCCGCTCTACCACCGACGCGGTCAAAGGTTTGGTGCAGACGCTGAAGAGGGAGATCAATGGTCTGGCGGGGCGACTTTCACATTTGGAAGAGGCAGGCGCGCGCGTGCGCCCAGAGCCAACGCGCGATGATTGGTTGTTGGACGCGGAAACTCGGGTGAGAAACCCAAACACTAACTCGGCCGAGGTAGGGAGTGAGCGTGGACCAGGCGCGAATCGACGAGTAATTCTACCAGGCACGGAACCCAGGGGCGGCGCTGCGAGCGCGCGGTACGAAAGGGGCGCGACAAAAGCGATACGCGATTGGCATCTGAAATTTGATGGGGGGTCTAAGGAGATTCCCATAGAGCGTTTTTTGTTCCGCGTTGATACCCTGCGGAAGAAGCACAACATATCGTCGCAGGACTTGTATGCAAACTTCCACTTACTGCTCGAGGGTCAAGCGCAGGAGTGGTATTGGTTGTATACCGAGGAGCATCCAGAGCACGGTGCCATAGACTTTCAAGAGTTCCGATCGGCGATGGTTGAGCACTTCCGCAGGGCAGACTGCGATGAGGAGATTCGCCAAGCCATGAACGAGCGCAAACAGGGATATAATGAGAAATTTGAAGAATACTACGCGGAAGTGCGGGGATTAGAGCTCACTATGAGGACGCGGCTGCCGGAGCTGAGTCTAGTGAACCTCATGCGCCGCAATCTGAGACCAAGGATCAAGAACCTGATCTTCGGTTGCCAAATAACATCACTGGAGGAGTTGCGGAAGGAGTGTCGTCGGGCTGAAAAACACTTAGCGGAATTTGAATTGAAACCGCAGCGCAGAAAGGCGATCGAAGAATTGGAGGGCGACCATGAGGAGGAACCGCTTGACGCGCTAGAAGCTTTTCATCGGCCAGCCAGGGACAGACCGTTACATGGCGAAATAAGGGGCGATGCGGGGACAAAGCGGGATGTACTGACGCCGAGGAAAGTGGACGGGTGCGACGGGCGCTTGCATAGCATGATTTGCTATAAATGCAACCAACCAAGTAGACAGCTGTGCGAAGAGTGTACACCGAAAAACCTGGAGAGCGGCGGGAAACCCGGGGAACCTTGCCAACCTCGTCAGACCCCGGAGAAGTAACAACAGACACCAGTTTAGACAAGTCCGGTCACGACGATCAGGGCAAAACCATTTTAGACAAAATAATACAAATTTTAACAAATAGTAAAGCGAAACCAGCGCGCGGTCCAAGTCCATATCTAACATTACAGGAGAGGCAAGCGCGCTATGAAGCAGCGCGGAAAAGGATTTTTGGCACACCACAGGACGTAGAAGTCATTGGTACGGACAACCGCGCGCGAGGCGAAGCGAAGCGCGGTCGATAGAGGAGACGGTTATTCGGGACGCCATTGACAAGCGTCCATATACACAAGTTGACATCGAAGGGGTTCGCATCCAGGGTTTATTAGATAGCGGGGCGTCGATCAGTTGCCTGGGGTCAGTGGCGCGCGTTTGGGAGGAAAAGATGGCGGACAAGTTACGCAAGTTGAACGAACGCTTGAAGACAGCGGATGGAAAAGCACAAGCGGTTGTAGGCAGGATAGATGTGGACATGACATGGAGAGGCAAAACCAATGACGCTGTACCTGGTTCCTAGCCTGAAGCAAGAGCTGTACCTGGGCATCGACTTCTGGGATACCTTCGGCGTGGCACCGATGGTAGTCTCAGAACTGGATACCCAGGGGCAGCTGGAGCTGTCAGCGGTACAAGGTCGGGAACTAGAACGAGTAAAGAAGCTCTTCCCATCTTTTGACGAATTGGGACTCGGTAGAACGCATATTATTGAACACATAATCGAGGTATCGGATGAGACGATTCCTATCAAACAACGCCACTACCCCATGTCACCGGTGAAGCAGAGGTACGCATACGAAGAGATCGACCGCATGCTGGCGCTCGATGTCATTGAGGAAAGTAACAGCGCGTGGAGCTCGCCCATTGTACTCGTGGAGAAGCCCGGGAAAAAGTGCCTATGCGTAGACATGAGGAAATTAAATGACCGCACAAAGAAAGATGCCTACCCAACGCCTCATATCGAAGGGATCCTGACGCGCTTGAGAGAGACACATTTTATATCGGGGATTGACTTTAAAGACGCATTCTGGCAGATACCGCTGGAGCAATCCTCGCGCGAAAAGACCGCGTTCACGGTCCCAGGGCGGCCGTTATATCAATTTAAAGTAATGCCATTTGGTTTGTGTAACGCGCCCCAGCGGTTATGCAGATTAATGGATAAGGTCATCCCCTCGCGCTTAAGGGAAAATGTATTTGTCTATATCGACGACCTCCTGATCTGCTCCCCAGATTCCGAAACACATATAGTACACCTGGCAGAAGTTGCCGAATGTCTTGCCAACGCGGGTCTGACGATTAATTTGAAAAAGTCCAAGTTCTGCCAGAAAGAACTAAAATATCTCGGTTTTATAGTGGGGCAAGGGAAATTAAAGACAGACCCAGAGAAAGTACAGTCCATCGTTGAGTTTCCAGTTCCAACAACCATCAAACAACTGCGTCGTTTCCTTGGCATGTGCGGATGGTATAGGAGGTTTATACCAAACTTTGCTACGGTGGCCGTGCTAATGACGGAATGCTTGCGCAAGGCGAAGATGTTTGCAATGACGGAAGAAGCAGTGAAGGCCTTCGACGACTTGAAAACGGCGCTCACATCTACCGACGTTCTGGTTAACCCTGACTTTAGCAAGCCTTTTTTCATACAATGCGATGCGTCGACGCAAGGGATAGGGAGTGTTTTGGTCCACAAGGACGACGAAGGCAATGAGAGACCTATTGCGTTTATGTCTCAAAAACTAAACTCCGCGCAGCGCAACTATACGATTACGGAGCTGGAATGTTTAGCGGCTGTCGTTAGCATCAAGAAGTTTCGGGCGTACGTGGAAGGCCTCCCGTTTACCGTGATTACCGACCATATGAGTCTCAAATGGCTTATGGGACAAAAGGATCTCTCCGGTCGCTTAGCCAGATGGAGCTTGAAGCTGCAAGGTTTTGACTTTAAAGTGGAGCACCGGAAGGGATCCCAAAACATAGTCCCCGATACGCTGAGTAGGATGCATATGGACGGTATACACGAGTTAGGAATGGCCAGCGAAATTGATTTTGCGTCACCGGAGTTTTCAAGCGATGAGTATATGTTGCTGAGGCGTAACGTAGAACAGAACACTGCGAGATTGCCAGATCTGTGCGTACGAGACGGGGTGGTCTACAAGCGGGTGCTTCCTAGAGGCGCGGAAGAAACAGAGGAGTCGACGTGGAGAATTTGGGTGCCTGAAGGGTTAAGGCAAAGACTGTTAGAAAACGCGCATGGGGGCCAAACAGCTGGTCATGGAGGTACGGCAAAGACGTTGTATCGGCTAAAGAGCAGGGTTTTCTGGCCAGGTATGGTAGGGTAAGTACGAGACTTCGTCTCCAGGTGTGAGCTCTGCAAGTGCTCAAAAGCTCCGAACGCTCCCTCAAGACCGCCCATGACGGATCGATTCCGGACTGAACGGCCGTTTCAAAGACTCTACGTTGATTTTTGTGGGCCATACCCGCGCTCGCGATCCGGAGACACGTCGATACTCGTGGTTTTGGACCACTTAACGAAATTCATTTTTTTCAAACCGATGAAGCAGGCCACCGCGCAAAAGGTAGTCAAATATCTCGAAAACGAGATCTTCCACGTTTTTGGTGTACCGGAGAATTGGCATTCCGACAACGGGAGACAGTTTGTTTCGGACTCATTTGTAGGGTTCCTGAGAGCTTACGGGGTAGAGCATGTTAAGACCGCACACTATGCGCCGCAGGCGAACGCGTCCGAGAGGGTCAATCGGTCGCTATTAGCCATTCTTCGTATTTATATCGCGAGTTCAGATCAGAGTTGCTGGGACCAGCACGTCTCACTGGCAGCATTTGCGTTGCGGAGCGCTGTTCATGAGTCCATCAAGATCGAGCCGTATAGAGCGGTGTTTGGTCAAACTATGGTACAACACGGAAGCACATATGGAATTTTGCGGAGGCTCGAGGCCCTGAGGGAAGAGGACGTAGACGTTCTACATAGGGGAGATCGCGCGTGGTTGTTACGACAGAAGTTAATCAAAAACCTTGACGAAGCGTATAGAAAGGGGCAACAAACATATAACACCAGAGCTCGCCCAGTAAGGTATCGGGAAGGCGAGATCGTATATCGAAGAAACTTCAAGCTGAGCAACGCGGCGGAGGGATTTAATGCTAAGCTGGCTCCAAAATATCTTCGCTCCATAGTTCTAGCCTCAAAAGGAAATGCACTCTACGACCTCGGAGACTCAGCGGGGCGCTCTATAGGGATCTACCACGCCAAAGACCTTCGACGGTAAGAAAAGACACCGGACATGGATGACCGATTTCTCGAACGCCTAGCCAACCCGAGGCTGGCTGCAGCGCTCGCCCTGTTACGGTCATGTCACGTTTCACCGCTGAAACGTGAGTAAAGTACGCGATCTGGCAACTCAAGTTTCGGAACGCTTCCGTTAAACGTCAACAAATGTCATGCCACGTAAGCAAAAGTCAAGTGTCAAAACACCGCAGCTAACTTCAACATGTCCGGTTTCCGACCTTTTCACCACCAGCAGCCGAAGCGAGCAGACGGGATCCAGGAAAATAGGCCTCATCCAGAAGCGGATGAACCGGTTCCGACGAGGAAGCGTAACAATTAGTTTGGGGAAATACACCCCTAGTAATCATTTTTGTGTTAAACACCAGGAAACGGGCGCGAGCGCAAAAGCAGGGTAAGTATTTATTGGAGTGCTAATGAATTCAGTGAGTGATTAGGGTATTCTGCACTATTTTTTCCAGTATACCCCAGTGTTACCACAGCAACGACCCGACCCATCATACCACTTTTTTTTAGTCCCGCACCGCAAGCGGCGCCATTATCCGCCGCCAACAGAAGTGACGTCGCCGCAGAGCTACCGGATACGGTCATTAGTCGACTGAAATCCCCACCAGTGCCACAACTAGCACCTTAACTCACCGACCGCTACCACCATAGCCATCGGTACGTTCCAACGCCAGTGTCGCAGATCAGGCCATAAGCCAAGAGGCACCCACAGAATTTGCACAGCACCTAAAGGCGGTCACCGTAGGAGATTTCATAGCGACACGGTTATCCACGACAACTACATTAGCGCCATATTCCAGCGCCAGCACCACATGTACCCGTGATCACCCAACAACACGAAGTCACGGTACCGGCATCTCCGGCCACGGGGGCACGGGAGACAACCACCAACTCACAACCAATGACAACAACACCAACAACCAACACCGAATAAGGGCGGACGAAAACATTCACCACCATCTACAACAACGCCAGCCAGGTTTTTTAGTTTAGGAGTAGTGTAGAACTAGTGCATTTATACAAATCATTTTACACATAAGTATACCTAGAGCCCGTACACCCACTCGAAAGAGCGGGCGGGTGAGTAATGGTCGACAGGGGGTAAAGGGAGGGAATTATATTGTACCTGGCCCATACGGCCTCGTAGGTGGCATAGACCAACATACTTATACATTGGTATAAAACAGATTGTATGTAAAGCGTTTTCCGCTCTCTGGGGAAATTGTTAAATCTGCTAGGATATATTATCAAAACCCCAAAGAATCGTATTGGTGAAGTAAGAGTGTCAAGTTGACGGCCTCGTCCACCCACGGTTGGGTATACGGTAAAAGGTGCGCGATCGCACAGTGTTGAATTTATATTTTGAATCGCTTTCTACCAACCCTTAACACAAGACGTCTTGTAGGACAGGGGCGGGGTTAGGCAGTTGATCCATATATTTTTTTGGTATCTTTTATTACGGTCCCAAAGGCGAGCAAGACGAAGCCCTGCAACTTGTGTTACCATAGGACCTGTTCCTATACCAATTTTCATTCCAATACCATTTTTGAACTATCTTTTTCTAAATACATAAATCTAGCAAGCACATTTATATATACAAGGGACGTGCAGGTGAGTGTAAGTGGATCGGAGTAGTCCAGTTGGGACTTACACTGGGGTGTTGGGTTGATCCTCGCTCACTTGCACACTTAGCTGCTGTATATGAATGTGTGACTAGAGAAGAGTTAGTAAACGGGTATTTTTTTTTTTTTTGAAATGTAAATTTTTTTTGAAACTACGCCAGTAGAGCGTAACATGTAAACGTACCTAATTTAAGTAATCAAGTTGGATTTAAATTCCTTATAAGATCGCATAGATGAAGGTGGGATTCGTATTGGGGTCGGCGATAAAACTTCTAGCCACTGCCGACCATGGATGGGTGGGTATCGAGTGGCCGGCCAAAACAACATCTTTGGCCGAGGGCGGGTTAACTGGAAAGGGTGTGAACGCAACTACTCCATGCGAAGTGAAGCAGACAGGTATGAATTTTTTTTTTGTAAGGTGCGGTGGTCATTTCTCGGGGTCCAAAATCCACCCCACAGTCCGGCGAGCTAGTTCGCGTGTTAAACAAGCATACCTGCTAGACTCCCGGGGCATGCAACGGTAGGTGTAGGTTCTTGAAAATTAATGTTGTAGCCTCTTATTGAATAAAATTATAGCTGCCGTAATTTAGCCAACAAATTATAGCTTCAATTATATTTTAATAAAATTTATTTATAGGAACAAATTGTAGAATATTTTCAGGATGATTCAAGCGAATATGAAAATTTTTGAAAAGACAAATATCAAAAATGAAAATAAAATATTGTGATACAATTTCAAATAACAATGTTCAAAGTAATATAGCAACAAAGTGAAATAATATTAACTAACTTAACATAATACAAGAACCCTACATTACTTATATTTGAATTCGTTCACACAGCATTCAATCCCGCAAATTTTAGAAAAATTAATTATCTCTGTGAGCCGCCTTATGTATGTATATTGGAAAATTGAATTCGTTCACACAGCATTCAATCCCGCAAATTTTAGAAAAATTAATTATCTCTGTGAGCCGCCTTATGTATGTATATTGGAAAATTGGACGTTTCTGATATGCTTATTGCGTAGACAGGATCGCCAATTGTAGGTTCTTGAAAATTAATGTTGTAGCCTCTTATTGAATAAAATTATAGCTGCCGTAATTTAGCCAACAAATTATAGCTTCAATTATATTTTAATAAAATTTATTTATAGGAACAAATTGTAGAATATTTTCAGGATGATTCAAGCGAATATGAAAATTTTTGAAAAGACAAATATCAAAAATGAAAATAAAATATTGTGATACAATTTCAAATAACAATGTTCAAAGTAATATAGCAACAAAGTGAAATAATATTAACTAACTTAACATAATACAAGAACCCTACAGTAGGGGCATAGAGGCATGGGGCATGCAACATTAAAAAGAATAGATGTGGGGGCATGCAACAGTAGTGAGATAACTGCGTGGGGCATGCAACCTAAGGAAAGGTAGGTGCATGGGGCATGCAACAGTAAGGAGATTAGTGGCATGGGGCATGCAACACTAAGGAGAGTCAACGCCTGAATGCAGCGCCGCATACCAGCACGTAACAACTGCTAACATGTGGCCAACATTATGTTATGAAACAGTAAATGTTTTGGTTAACATGCTGTTAAAATTATTCTTTGAATAAGTCAACAAGCTAGCGTATGGTTAACATCTGTACTTTAATAGGTTACCGAACCAGTTACCAAAACGGTTAGCGCTAAAAGAAGAATGCTTCCTTAATTTTTCCAAATAAAATACACGAAAATAGATTATTTTTATTATTTATTTACATAGATGCATATATAATTACACATTTGTACTAAGAATTAAATCTTACTTAAATACTACTTAAATACTAAGTTGAGCCGCCTCGACGGTAAAAAGAAAACATTCCTGCATTCACTACATCATAAAACGACCTCATACAAACAAAGCAACAGAAGAAAGCGATCTTCCAGTGGAGTAGACTTCGAGCAAGCTTGGACCCGGGACTTGTATTAGTCATGGCAATAAATGCAACGTTTAGTCCGGGCGAAGTTCTGCAACAACAACAACAGCAGAACTTTAATCTCGGTGCTGTATTATATATATTAAATAAACTCTTACCTTTCTTCTTATTGCGTCCTTCTCGCGAAAACTTCTCGTAAGTTGAGAAAATAGCTTGCCGGTCAGCAACACCTGCACAGAGCCTGCCAATTCCCCTTTGGATGCGATGTCCTTGATAAAAGATGGCGCGTTCTGTCGCTTTCCTTTCGGAGAGGAAATGTATGCAATGGAGGCGGCTCAGCTTCAAGCTATTAGAAATAGCGTATGCATCCTCTGTTAAAAAAAAATAAAAAATATTCTTACAATAATTAAAAATTTTCGAAAAAATTTTGCTTTTACCTTTTTCGTTTTTTTATTTTTGAAATAAAATTGACAAATAAAATTAATTTATGAAGACAGCTTATTGTCAAAATTTGGGACATTTTCACAGCAACTCATACTGTTTCATTCGCACTCATAATATTAGGAATGTACCAAGGTGAATGAATGTACAAAATCAACAATGTTTTCTCTTTTTTGCAGAACGTTTACACATTAACCCTAAAACGGACTTTTGGTATTTATAGGCCCACATTTTAATTATTTTAATTTAATTCAGAACAACTTTTTTTTTGGTTGCTTAAGGTTAACATAATTTTGGGAAATTTGTCAAATAAAAAATGTGTGTGTGTTTGCAATGCGGTTAGCAGTGGTTTGCAGGGAACACCCAACGTTCTTTTAACTCATTATTTTGTTCATCAATTAATTTTACTCCTCGTATTATTTAGGCGAAAAATCAAATCAGGTAGGTCGCCTACATTTTCAACTATCGCCAAAACAAATATTGCCTTTGTTTCTTGAAATCTCCAGCAAAGAACTGTCAGCAGAAGAGAGTCTTGTAAAAAGCTGTCAAAATCTCATTTCATTTGAAACTTGCAGACAAAACAGCGGTTACGTTTCTGATTGGCTAACAAATTGAATTTACATTTTTTGTTGTTGTTTTGCTATATCAACGAAAAATCTCCAGCTATAACTTCCCAGTGGGAAAAGGTAATGTACAGCAATGCATAAAGTAATGTATAGCTCCTATAGACTATACATGAAAACATGCATGAATTTTTCTACAGCGATGTCATAGGAAAAGTAATGTGTCGCTCGCCTACAAAACTAAAGATACATGTTTACATTACTTTTTATATTACTTTTTATAAATGAAAAGATGCATTACTTTTCAAGAATGAAAATATGCACTACAAGGGATACATTATATCTTGCATTGCCTTTCTTGAATGAAAAGATGCTTTACAAGGGACATATTTAATATTGCATAACATTTTATAAATTTCCTTGTGGAGTAACAAGGACATTAAGACGCAGTGAGGCTCTACAGCGGGGGAAGAGTTAAGGTCCTATTTTAAATGTTTGAAAGACGAGCTCGACATGGGCTACGACCAAGATGAGTGCACCAAAAAAAAAATATAATAAAAAAACCAAAACCACAAAGGCACCGGCATCAGGAGCAAACAGTCCAGTCGACTCTCGACTTCTGAAAAGCCTCACAGCAGCAGAAAAAGCGATGAAGATCTGCGTAACGAGCAGCAGTTTCAAAATGAATTTAAATTGTATTTTTTTTATGTTTGAAAGTTGTCTATTTTTTTTTTTTTTTTTTTGAAGTTTTCAAACTACAAATAAAAATAGAGCGACACATTACTTCCTTCCTTGCTTTTGGTATGATCTTTTCTAACATCAAAATTCGTACATCTTTTCATGTATGAAAAACATTTTTTTTTAAACTACAAATCAAAGATTGAGCGACACATTACTCCCTTCCTTGCTTTTGGTGTGATCTTTTCTTATAACAAAATTTGTACATCTTTTCATACACGAAAAACAATTTTTTTTAAAACTACAAATCAAAAATTGAGCGACACATTACTCCTTTCCTTGCTTTTGGTGTGATCTTTTCTTATAACAAAATTCATACATCTTTTCATGCATGGAAAAAGGTAATGCATTACCTACTTTCCCACTGGGTTGCAGCGAATTGGCGCTCTCTCTCAATTAAATGTCAAAAAACTGCTGAATTCGCTGCTAAATTTTTCAAAGAACACTTTTTTAGGAATAATTATTCCTAATTAGCAGGAAAGAAACAAAGCTATTCTGAGAAAGTTTCAACTTAATATTCCAACGGCAACACAGTTCTCAAGACAATATAACATTAAGAAAAAACCTTAAAAACCCGTGATATTGATGATTTTTTTAAACAAGTACAACTGCGTAGGAAGAAATATCGCTGGCTTCGTAACCAAATGTCCTAAGTCCATTTTTTTTTTTTAGATTTCAATGCAAAACGATAGTAGTTATAAAAACACCGTTTAACGATTTAGTCGATTTTAGATATTGTTATGTAGTGGTATGCAAATGTTCTAATACCGCAAAAAAAAAAAAAAAATAGGCACGTCCTAAGTCCAGTTGAATAAAAATTTTTATTTGTTTCGATGAATTTTCTAGAATCACACGAAACTATGACTTCTAATATATATTATGCGCGACTTTGACCGAATGGGTGCCAGGGTTTGCGTTATTAGGTATTTGATTTTTATCTATACTACTGCACCGATTTTCACCAAATTTTGACAGTTTATTCTTTGGATAAGTCCTCTCAACATAGGATATATTTTTTCCGCTAGATGGCGATGGAGTCGCTATATGTACAAATTCCGTATTTATTCACCCATATTTGGCACGTATGTTTGATATATAATCAACAACCCTGTTGCAAAAAATTAACCGATAGGTGGCGGTGGAGTCGATATTTCGTTATTGAAACTTTCGCAGACAAAGTCGCGGGCAACTTAATATGGGTGACCGAGTTTGCTCGGTGTTCCTCGAATTTGTCACCAAATCTTACCAACAGTAAAAGCTTTCCAAAATAGATTTAAAAAATACCAAGTAGGTGGCCATTTTGTTGCCCGTTCAATTCAAAGTGTAAGTTTTAAGTATCTCAAAAATCAACATTTTTAGTTCTATGGAAAAAAATGTCTGATGCCCTCAAAATTAACAATTAGCAATTAAAGAAGATTTTTGAGGTACTTAAAATTTACACTTTGTTAGACTAGAATTGAACGGGCTACAAAATACAATTTTCGGTTTTTTGATTCAAAATATGTGAAAAAACTTTGTACTTTTACCAAACAGTTTTTTAACTTTAAAAAATCAGAGCTTAGAGCGGAGACTTTTACTGTTTTCAATTTAGAATTCTATTAGCAAAAACTGAAAATTAAAATAAAAGTACATAAGGGCTTAGAACATGCCAGAAAAAGGTGTGCTATAGTTATGAAAAGGACTTTATAAGGAAAAATAAATAAAATGAGGTTAGGTGGCAACCTTAGGTGACAACCCTTCTTGAACTCGTCATATTTGAAACTTGGCCAAAAATACCTTTCATTTGATACCCATATTGTCATATCTTGTCAATATTTAAAAAATGAAATAGGTGGCAACCCTGTAAACCGCCCCAAGTGGCAGTACCCATTCATTTATTCTTAGAATGAATCATACTATCTTTATGCCAAATTTCATCGACATCGGAAACAAAACAAACAAACAATTTATTTGTGAGAAAATGTTCTAAGTTCATCTGAATATATAAAGAAAATTATAGAAAGAAAATGTTCTAAGTCCAAAATGTGCCCATAACTTTGCATCAAGGTATGTAACCGATTAAAATAAAGTTCCGGTTTCGGTTTTGTAACGGGTTTCGGTTTCGTCTTCAACATTTGTTTTGGTTTCGATTTCTAAATAAAAACACCAGCACAAAAAAATGTAGCTTCTACAAAACTCAAATATCGACGTGCCATACGAAACCTAAGACTTTTTAATTTTTTTACGAAAACTAACACTTCAAATTCTGTAGGAAAACTAACACTTTTATTTTGTGTCTACTTTTATGTAGTTCATTTTCTTCAGAGAAAAAATGAAAGTGTTAGTTTTCGTCAGACACAAAATTTCTGCTGTTAGTTTTCATATTGCACGTCGATATGTACCTTAACACATATAATCCCAGCGCCCCATTTTTAAAACGCTTAGTTTATTTGAGTTATTAAAAAACGTAATTGTCTGTTATCACAAAATCCTTTAGCTACATTTTTTTAGATTGTGAGGCAACACTACCATGTGTTTTGTTTTCATCATAACCTCGCTTTATTTGGCAAACATGTGAAAGAAATTTGGTGTTTTGTACAATTTACGATGTCGCGAAATAATAAGTAAGTTTGTGTTGTTATATCTTCAAGTTGTGATATATTTTTGTTAAAGTTTATGAATTTATCTTTGTTGAGTGGAAAAGTAAAGTCAAAAGTGGTTTTCATTGCTTATGTGAAGTTTTTCGAGAGATATTTTGCGACGCCCCATTTTTGGGGCGCTGAGCACATATGCCCCCATGGTTTTTCGTAAACTTGTTGTTCACAATTGTTAATTTTTAGTAAATGTATGACACATTTTTTCTTTCCGATTTCTTTTTTCTGCTTTTTTTATATTTTACGGAAATTCCATATATCAAACAGGCTATTCAGGTTAACAGTTGCTGATATAGTCGATATATTGGAGAATGAATAAGATATTATAAATGCCTCTGTTTACATTTGCCCTCCTGAAAATCACATGTGATCGGCTCAACGATGGTCAAGCTGTCAAAAGAAAAAGATAGCTATTCCACAACCATTATGTATCCAGCAGTACCATATATATATGGGCGGTACTGACCGACTAGATCAGAATGTGGGATGTTATCGAATCAGCATCAATCGTAAAAAGTGGTACTGGCAGCTGATGATGTGGCCTTTGAACGTATTCGTAAACAATGCGTTTCAGCTTTATAAACTGTCTCTAGATGGTCAAGAGTATCGTTCTTTAGACTATCTTGTATTTATCATAGTAATAACTACTACATCTTGGTAAATATATTCATTATTCATGTTTCTATTTGCCATAATTTCTTCTTTGCTTAGGAAAATATTCGCTTCCACGTACCATGGGGCGTCCCTTGAAGCCTCGTTGCAAAAGACGAAGAGTTCCAGACGGAGTTCGGCCTGATGGTCAAGGCCACATAGTAATTTCAAATGCAACTCAAATAAAATGTGCAATGTGCCATAAAAATACCACTAAAAAGTGTCGAAAATGTGATGTTGGATGTCACACAATCTGTTTTGAAGCCTTCCATTCATAATTTTATATATATTTATTTTAATTCAATCAATTAAAAAGTGGAATCTGAACTAAATTTATAATTTTCCTTAATAAAACTGAAATCACAGCTCATATTAACTGAACTACATAGTATATTTTTAGTGCTCCCTGATGTGGCCAGCGCCCCATTTTTGGGGCGGCTATTTTCTCGAAAACTACGAGAGATATGAGGTACGAATTTTTTCTTCGGGTACGTTGGTACGCAACTTCCAAATTTGGTACGTTTTTGTCATTTTAACTTCAACGAAACTCCAATGACACTGCTACAAATATAAAAAAATACATTTGAATGACTACAAAAAAGTTATTTAGTCATGATGGTCTGACTTTTTCACTCTCCTTCTTTACTGGCAGTAGAAGTGAAGTACCACTTGGTATTAAATTATGGCAGCAGACGATCTGCTTAAAATTGTTTTAACATGTATATTGTTATTTTGTTTGGCTAGCAAATTATTTTGGTACGTTTTTTTTCTGTTTGGTACGCTATAATTTGAGCAAACGGCAACCGTGGTTACGACCAGTCATATCATTTTAGCCATTTCCGTTACCGAATTATGTCAATTTAGGTGATTTTCGAAGCTTTCGATATAGAAAATGGTCGTGGTTGGAGGGCGATTTTATCCAAAATTATCAGGTATACTCCCACCGATACTAATACGCTTTGTGCCAAATTTCATCGTTCTACCCTAATCAGTTTAAAAGTTACGACCAGTCGTATTTTCAAAAACGCCTCCTTAAAAGTGGACGGTGCCACGCCCACTATAAAAAAATGTATGGAAAAATCATAAGATAATGACCAGAAGGATTTACCTATAAAATTATATCATTTTAGCCATTTCAGCTACCGAGATATGTCAATTCATGTGATTTTCGAAATTTTCGATATCGAATCCGATTTTGCCCATTTTCAATAGCAATAGAAAGTAACCAATATACAAAATTTCAGGCAAATATCTCAATTTTTACTCAAGTTATCTTGTACACGGACAGACGGACATGCCTTCTCTTTTCAACCTAAGAATTTTTATGTATGGAACTCTATGTATATATATCTCGATTATTTTGTGCCGTACCCTACAGTTATGTGGACAAAATTATAATACCCTTGTACTAGTACGCTGGGTATACAAATTAACTCTACTTTTTCTTTTAGAAATATGTTAAAACGGAACATAAGTATGAGTGGTGCTGTATAACGTTGCCGGTTGATGGTACATATGAAAACTCAACTCCAGTTTCCTGAAGTGCCTTTATTTATATCTAAAGGCTGGTTTTTTATTAGGTCAAAATGACTGACCTCAAAAACTGACTCAACTGTCACCATAGAAATTTGGTGGCAGATGTGTTTTCATTACGTCTCTAAAACTGACATGAAGTCGATAAAGCGGTGCGTGTCAAAGAGCGTGGTCAAATTTTCGTGTCAGTCGATTGCATCCCAATTTCCATCACTGATGTCAATCGCGAAGTAAATTTGTTTGACAGCTGATACATTGTGGCAAACAAAAAATTAATTAAAAACGCGCAAAATAATAATTGGTTTACGCGCTAAATAATATCCGCAAAAATATATGGGTAATTGTCTACTTTAGCTGTCAACTGCTAATAAATTAGCTAAAATTATGGGAGGGGCCTCAAAAGACGGGGTTTGGCCTCAGGATGACGAATCCGGAAGCGTTTTTTTTTCAATATTTTGCTTCTCTGAAGAGATATTTCCATTTTTATAAGCGCGGCCGAAGGCCGCCAACTCAGAAAGGTGTTCTGTACATAATTACCCTGGATTCCGCCCCAATTTTGGTATCGGACCCGGGACAAATTTCGGTTTTTTGACCATATCTTTTCACTGAAACAAAAAATAAAAAAATCGCATCCGGATTCGTGATCTTGACGCCAAACCCCGTCTTTTGAGCCCCCTTCCATAATTTTAGCTAATTTATTATCAGTTGACAGCTAAAGTAGACAATTACGAAAGAAACAAATTGCAATAGCTTCTGCGACGTTGTGCTTGGTGACAACGTTGAGGGCATGGACGCGGAAGAGGGGCCAGCTAAGAAAGCATAGACAATGGTGGGTTAGGCCGAGTCTACGGAGAAAAGTGTGGGTTCTACGCTACACTTCCATCGTTTCCTCAATTTTTATTATCAAAAAACATTAAAAAGCATTGGAATAATTAAAAAATTACATTTTTACAAATTTTACAAAACTTTTAATTTGTGATGCTTATATCAGCTGTTCGTCCGACGAATGACACCAATTTGCCAACATGTTGGCAAATCTATTTTGAGTGTCAATCGTTGCCAACTGCGCTGTCATACTGAAATTTGATGTATATTGAGTAAATATGCATGGCGAGATCGTTATGTATGTACTAATTGTGTCCACATACATAAACACATGCATGCGCGCATCCACATATGTTGGGATCTGTTCACAACTGTGAACATACTGCCCACGTTGAAATGTTTACATTTCAAGACTAAATGCTTTTAATAGTTTTATTCTTAAACAGGATATTTAGTTATTTTTATTATTTTTTTTTTTACAAACATACAAGAACTTCTCAGCGGTTATTTGGCGGTCGAGACTCATGTTTTAGAATACACGGATATTTTTTAAATCTACCTCCCTATCCATAATAATAAATCCTTATACATATCTAACCTCTAAATATGTATCCTCCAATTGGATACGCGGACCTTGTAGCGTTGCATATGCGTCGTAAAACGAGAATTACTACGATTTCTGCGATGATGAGAAGAAGAAGATTCGTCGTGCTCATGCCATAGTGCGCAATGTGATGCCAGTCCAAATCCAGAGGAAATCCCCAAATTATCTTTAGTTTCGGTAATTCGGGGATTTTAAAAGTTTTGACAGTGCCCTCAAGTTCAATATGATTGATAGGTGGAAGATGTTTGGTAATGTTGGTCTGTGGTATTTCAACTTCAGCCTTTGTGCTTATTGTTTGATATCCCCAAAGATCGACATTCGCTGTGTTCAATTTGCAGTCGGTGTCTAAACGGATAATGCCCTGATGACTCAATTTAAGGATTTGTATGCTGCCGTTGCAAATTACTGTTGCCTGCTCCTCTATTGCCAATGAGAATAGCCAGGTGTTTGGTGACTGTAACTGAGTCCAGTACTCTTGAAGCGGCATGATGTTGATCTCACAGCTTGCTGGCAGCGTTTTTGGATCTTTAAGTAGTGCCATCTCACAATTTTGCGTCTCTCCTTTTCTGAAGGAAGGATGCCATTGAGAACATACCATCAGCTTTGGAATATGTTGACATCGATTGAACATTTGTACTTTCATTTCATAGAAAACTGTCCTATTTTTGTCCACTAGTATATGAGGACTATTGACCTTTATACTCACAAAGCGCCCATCGTGTATTGTTGGGTAAGAGTAAATAGTATACGCTTCAAGCTTAGGCTTGCTTATTAAGGGTATTTTAATATTAAATAATATGTAGTTTTCAGTTGTTTTTGCGGTAGTAGTTGCCAAGTGTCCAAGCACTAAAGGGTCAGTATCTGGCAGCTCTAGGCGTTTGTCGATGTTTTCGGAAATTAATTTTATTTGCTCCTGGAATCTCTTCATGGGTAGTACTCGTTGTAAGAAATTACCTCGAGAATTCCAAATCACATTAATGATGTCTCTCACTTGTTCATTAAGTGCTGTGATCGCTTCGAACAGCAACTGATAACTGAGGTGCGAATTTATTGTAGTCCTTAGTGTTTGAATTGCAGTATCGAGTAATTTGACGTTGTTTTCGTGCACCTGATTCTGCTTTTTGAGTACATCTAAAGTGACATCTTGGGTAGAAGACTGATTTCGCACTAAATCGAGAAGATAGTTCTCATTGTCTTTGGCTTTTTCTATTTTTCCTTGTAGCATGTCAGCCTGTTCTTCATCCATCAGACCAAAGAGGGAGTGATACATTGAACCTATGAAGGGTAACACTGATCGCGACTTCCGATTCCTCCTCTCCGTGAGCGCGATGATCTCGTGATTTTGCTCGATGTGTGAATATTGATTTTGTAATTGCTGCATCATCGTGTTCACTTCAAATTGCCAATTTGACGCCTTAACAATTTTAAGAGAATTTCGTATGCTTGCATATGAATGGAGTGTAATGGAGTGTGGTTGCTAAGTGACCTTGCTCAATCCCGACTCTTGCGTCCTCGTTCGTGCACTCTGGGCAACGGGAGCTACCTAGGCTCGCGGCAGAAAGAGAGGGAGCCCCGGTGGGGCCACTCTGACATACTTGGTTTAAGGGCTCACCGAGGTCTTTTTCGCAGCGTCTGTTCACCACGTGGTGCGGCTGCAAGCGGGTGTCTGTCTTGTAGCAAGCGGCTCGCTATATAAATGTGTGAATATTTTTTTATCAAAATCCCGGAGACGGGTTGTGCGCTGGGTTTGGGACCCGCCACGTAAAAAATTTAGTCCACTGAAAATTTTAATAAAGCCTCGGATGAGAACCCCCTTTAATGTTGACGACCCGGCAAAACGAAATAAGGACTACGAGAAGGATATTAGGGCATGTACCTGGAATGTCCGGACCCTTTCAAGGGATGGTACCGCTGCCCGACTGGTTGATGTCCTCATGAACGCAAAGGCTGACATCACCGCCCTGCAGGAAATGCGATGGACGGGACAAGGAAAGACGACCATCGGACCTTGTGACGTATACTACAGTGGCCAGACACGCGGCAAAGCGCGTGGTGTAGGATTCGTGGTGGGAAAGAGACTTCGCCGCCAAGTATTAGCGTTCACTCCTGTGAGCGAGCGTCTCGCTGCGATCCGCATCAAGGCGAGGTTTTTCAACATAACATTTATCTGCGCCTATGCGCCGACAGAGGAGACGGACGACGCAGAGAAGGACTCCTTCTACGATAAACTTGAACAGACTTATGATCGCTGCCCCCAGCATGATATCAAAATCGTGCTCGGCGACTTTAATGCCAAGGTGGGCAAGGAAGGAGTCTTTGGTCCCACAGTTGGAAAATTCAGTCTCCACGATATAACATCCCCCAACGGCACTAGGTTGATTGACTTCGCCGCTGCTCGCAATATGGTCATCAGTAGTACCAGGTTCCAGCATAAGCGAATACACCAAGCCACATGGCTGTCCCCTGATCAAAGAACTAGAAACCAGATTGATCATGTCTTGATTGACGGCAGACATAGCTCCACCGTTCTGGACGTGCGTACACTGCGTGGTCCCAATATTGACTCTGACCATTATCTTGTCGCAGCCAAGATACGCACACGCCTCTGTGCAACGAAGAAAGTGCGCTCAGTAACGGAAGGAAAGTTTGACGTCGAGAAGCTGCGCATGACACAGACAGCTGATAATTTCACAACTCGACTCTCACACCTGCTAGCAGAGGGCAATCCTCGACCTAACGATGTAACCGAGCAATGGAAGCATATCTCTCACTCATTGCGTACCGCCGCTGAGGCCACTATAGGGTTCCAGCGAGCCCGCAAGAACAACTGGTACGATGAGGAATGCAAAACTGCCTCGAAAAAAAAGGACGCTGCCTACAAGGAGACGTTGCGAACGGGCGCAACCCGCAGTGTATGGCAACAATATCGTGAGGCAAAGAAGGAAGAGAGACGCCTTTTCAGAAAAAAGAAAAGTGAGGCCGAAAGGCGTGAGTGTGAGGAGCTTGAGATGCTGGCTGACAGGAATGATGCCCGAAAATTCTATGAAAAGATCCGGCGGATGACGGAAGGTTTTAAGACCGGGGCAAGCTCCTGTAAGGACAATAATGGCGACCTGGTAACCGACGTACAAAGTGTACTTAAATTATGGAGGGAGCACTTCTCCTCACTGCTAAATTGCGAGGGAGACGTCGAACCCGATACCCCAATCCCTGACGATGGAAAAGTCGTCCCACCACCTGACTATGATGAAGTGAGGATAGCTATATCCCGGCTCAAAAACAACAAAGCGCCTGGAAAAGACGGACTACCCGCCGAGCTGTTCAAACACGGAGGCGAAGAGCTGGTAAAAAGCATGCATCAGCTCTTATGCAGAATATGGTCAGACGAATGCATGCCTCCGGATTGGAATTTAAGTGTGCTTTGCCCAATCCACAAGAAAGGCGATCCCGCTAACCGCACCAACTACCGCGGAATTAGTCTTCTTAATATCGCATATAAGGTTCTTTCTAGCGTGTTGTGTGAAAGGCTGAAGCCCATCGTAGACAAACTGATTGGACCTTATCAGTGTGGCTTTAGACCTGGTAAGTCTACCATCGACCAGATTTTCACGATACGCCAAATCCTGGAGAAGACCCATGATAAGAGAATCGACACTCACCATCTCTTTGTCGATTTTAAAGCCGCTTTTGACAGCGTAAAAAGGAGTTGCCTGTATGCCGCCATGTCTGAATTTGACTTCCCTGCAAAGCTTATACGGCTTTGCCAAATGACGTTGAGCAATACCAACAGCTCCGTTAGAATCGGGAAGGACCTCTCTGAGCCATTTGAAACCAAACGAGGCTTCAGACAGGGCGACTCCCTTTCGTGCGATTTCTTCAATCTGATGCTGGAGAAGATAATTCGAGCAGCAGAGCTAAACCGCAATGGTACAATCTTTTACAAGAGCGTGCAATTGCTGGCGTATGCCGATGATATTGATATCATTGGCCTTAACAACCGCGCCGTAAGCGCTGCCTTCTCTGAACTGGATAAGGAAGCGAAAAAAGTGGGTCTTGCCGTGAACGAGGACAAGACGAAGTATTTGCTGTCATCAAAGAAAGAATCGGCGCACCTGCGCCTTGGCAGCCATGTCACTGTTGATAGTTACAAATTTGAAACTGTGAGAGACTTCGTCTATTTGGGAACCAGCATTAACACCGAAAATAATATCAGTCTAGAAATCCAACGGAGAATCACTCTTGCGAACAAGTGCTACTTTGGACTGAGTAGGCAATTGAGAAGTAAAGTCCTCTCTCGAAGAACAAAGATCACGCTCTATAAGTCTCTCATCATACCTGTCCTGATGTATGGCTCAGATTCATGGACAATGTCAAGAGAAGATGAGATGGCCCTTGGAGTATTTGAGAGAAAAGTTCTCCGGAAGATTTATGGTCCTTCCCGTGATGCCAACGGCGAGTATCGAAGGAAATTTAACGATGAGCTGTACGAGCTCTACGCAGATCTGACCATAGTCCAGCGAATTAAAGCCCAAAGACTCCGCTGGCTGGGCCATGTTATGCGAATGGACAAAGAAGCTCCAGCACAGAAGGTTTTCCTATCGTCGCCTGAATTCGGCAGCAGAGGAAGGGGGAGGCCTCGACTGAGATGGAAACAACAGGTGGAGGATGACTTGAACTCCCTTGGGGTTTCCAATTGGCGTCGGTTATCGCTAAAAAGGAATGACTGGCGTGCTTTGATACAAAACGGCCAAAATCGCTTAGGCGGTTAAGCGCCAATAAATGATGATGATGATGCATATGAATCTAGGTGAACAATTAAATCCCATGCAGACCTGCTTAATGCTACAGGTCCCCTTTTTTCTAACATTATTCCTGCTCTATTGGTAATATGTTCTACATTAATTCTGTTGCATGATATGCCTTGTAATATTAAGAAAATTCCTAATAATGTAATCAACAAATTTTTATTCTTTATACGAGCCGACCGCCTTGTTATTGTTTTATCATTACCTTTAATTTTAGGTTCTATATTTTCCTCTGTTTCCGTAGGAAAAGGACAAACATTGTGTACCGATCTTTTCGATATGCCATTGCTGGTTTCCCGTCTGGGCCAAGTATGGTGCTTATTACACGCCCTCTTCTCCACTGCATCGGTGGAATATTATCTTCTTTGAGGAGCACTAAGGTGTCAATTTCAATATTTTTAAAAGTCTCTCTCCATTTATTTATTTTTTGCAATTCGCTCAAATATTCAAAATTCCAGCGTTTCCAAAATTCTTTAGCATTGTTTTCTACTGCTTTCCAATGGTCTTTTATTCCATGGTAGCTTTGATTATCGACATCATCCAATATCGTAGCTAAAGGTTCACCAATTAAGAAGTGGCCGGGAGTTAATACCTGAAGATCATTTGGGTTATCAGATAATGGTGTAAGCGGTCTTGAATTTAGCATGGCTTTAATTTGAGTCATTAAAGTTGCCATTTCTTCAAACGTCATTGTACCTTCAATTACTCTGAAGAAATGCTTTTTTACTGATTTTACAGCCGCTTCCCATAGCCCTCCTGTCCCAATTAACTTTAACTCCAAACTGAAATATTTTTTTTGTAATTCTGTGACTATGAATTTTAAGGCCTGGTGTTTATAAAACAGTGGGGGTTTCCGCTGCTTTTTAAGGAGGTCTACAAATCTTAAAATGTTTGCAGTGACGTTCTGTAGAAATTCAAAACTATTTCTGTGGTTGATAACCCTTAGTATGGAATGCTTTTCTATTATTGCTGAAACTACTTTAGTCTTCTTGATTTCCGGTATACTTACATCTTTTGAGAAAGAATTTTGTGTAGGTTTATAATCACCGGTCTGCAGCATTGATGGTCCTTTTAACCACGTTCCGCTATTGATGAGTTCTCCTGGTGTCACTCCTCTGGAGATAATGTCCGCTGGGTTGTGCTTCGAGGATATATGCCTCCAGCGATCAATGGAAGAGTTGCATTGGATAAAGTTCACTCTATTGGACACAAATATCTGAAGGCGTCCAGGATCAAGCCGCAACCAATTCAGCAAAATTGTAGAATCTGTATAAAAATATAAAGAGCAATTTATTTTTAAGCTTTCTAATACCTTTTGCATTAATTCTACTAAGAGCACTGCAGCACAAAGCTCTAAACGTGGCAGTGTGACTACTTTAATCGGTGCAACCCGAGATTTCGCAGCTACAATGTTTATATATTTTACTCCTTCCGTATTTAAGGATTTTGCATAAACAACTGCTCCATAAGCTTTCATGGATGCATCACAGAATCCATGTAATTCGACTGTTGAAGGGTTGTTACAAAGGATGCGTCTTGGTATTTTTAACTGATTTAAAAGGGGAAGCTCCTCTGTAATTTTTTTCCATTGGTTTATTATTTCATTGGAAGGTTTGTCGTCCCAATCAGTTTTGGATTTCCAAAGTTCTTGAATTAAGATTTTTGTAGTTATTGTTACTGGACTAATGAGACCCAACGGGTCAAACAATTTTGAGATGTCTGACAAAATGTTTCTTTTAGTGATCGTAGTGTTGCACTCCCAGTTGCATTTTATGCGAAATTGGTCATCGAATGGAGTCCACGTTACGCCTAAGGCCTTCACATCGTTAGACAATTCCTTATTTAATTCTAAGTGATTTTCTCGATTATTAATGTGAATATTTCTTAAAAGCTCTATGTTATTAGCACACCATTTTCTAAGATTGAAACCATATTTTATAAAAATGTTTTTAATGTTTTCTTGTATTAATTTGAGTTCGTCTAGATTGTCTCCACCGGTCATTAGATCATCCATATAAAAATCTGTCTTAATCATCTCAGATATTTGTGGATATTCGTTCTGTTCTTTTTCTGCAATCTTGTGTAAACATTTAACAGCTAAGTAAGGCGCAGCTGCAGTTCCATAAGTAACTGTTTTAAGCGCATATGTATTTAAGGGTTCATTTTCTTTTTCTCTCCAAAAAATTAGTTGGTATTTTTCGTCTTCTTGTCGAATCCATATTTGTCTAAACATTTTTTCAATATCTGCAGTTAAGACATATCTGTGTTTTCTGAACCTTAGCAAAATGTTAAATAAATCCTCTTGTAACTTAGGTCCAGTATGCATTATTGAATTTAATGAATAGTTTTTGTCCCCTATACTAATATTTTTTTCTTTTAGTGGGAGCCCGACTATAAACTTACCATCTGTGTTGAGTTCGAAACTATTTTCGAAGTGTTCCGCACATGCCCTTTCTTCTGTGGTTTGTCCAATATCATTATTTTCCACAGACTCAATTTCCCAAAATTTCTTTAATATGTTTTTGTCTGAGTTTATAACAACGCCACAATGTACTGAGCTTGATTCGTTTCTAGCTGATCCATATATTAGCCATCCTAAGACACTATTTTGGAAACGATAATTTTCATGTTCTACCTCAATTTTGGCTTCCTTTAGTAAATCAAAGAATATATCAGCGCACAGTGGTCTGAAACGTTTCTCTAGTGCGAATTAAATCACTAGCTTTAATATAGTCGAAGTTTTATAGGAATACCGGTTAATTTATTGTGTAGAAACGCATTCTGCATAAAATGAATAAGATTTAAGTAGTGTTTATAAAAAACTTCTGGAAAAAAATGGTAAATAAGGGTGGGTAAAAAAATTTTTTTTATTTTTTTTTGATATAGTGAAAATATTGTTTTGGACGCCGATAGTTTGGCCAGTAAGAAGTCCATCTTATAATTGTAATACAAAAAGGGAGGCCAAAAATGCGTGCAAGTCGCTAATTGAACCCCAGTAATCAATAAAGGTATTTTTCTGTAACAGAACTTATTAGTTATTTACTTTTATTGAAATTTATGAAAGAGATATGTAAATTGAAAACACATGTTTAAAATTGAATAAGAGTTTTATTCTGCATCGGAATCCGGCATTATATTACATACAGGCGACTTGAGCAAATCTATGGCATCGCTCTCGAGGCTAATATTTTGTTTAGTTCCTTTCTCTTTCAGCGAAATACTCGAAATAATAGGATCGGAAGATAGCAAAAAGTAATTAAATAAATCTTCATTAGTATGGGTTGCAGAATCTTTCCTGGTTCTGTGCTCTCTAATAAATTTAAAGTCTTTATTTTTTGCTTCTTGTGCTTCTTCTCCTAGCTGTCCGATTGGCAAAATTGCATATTTGATAATTTCAGCTCGGTGAACTAGCAGTTTATGTATTGTAGGAGGCATATAGAACCATGGGTAGTTAGAAACAAACTTTTTAGCAGTTCCATGGCATATTTGCTGAATCTTTCAATATCTACTTCATGGCCACAAGATATTACTGCAGAGTTATGTAAAACCTATAGATCAGCTCTTCTTCAACTCCAGTAATTTATTTATTTATTTATTTATTTGCTTATGTCTAAATACAACAGACACTTAAAAATAATTAAATTAATTATAACTTAAGAAGTAAGATTTTAATCTAAGTTGCATGAGTGATTTACTATAAGATAAATCTAACTCTAGAAAATTTGAGAAAAAGTTGTATTCTGAAAGAGTTCTACTCAATGGGGCATTAGCACCATAGACTGTTCTATGAACTCCCACACGAAAGACTTCAAAATTTCTTAAATTTCTACAAGGCACATTAAAATTTATTCGTTGAAGAAGAGATGGGCAAGCTATCTTTCCAGAGATGAGATCAAAGATAAACGAAATTGATAAGAGCATCCTCCTATCTGATAATAATGGCAAACAAATTAAACGACATCGACCTATATAAGATGGAATCGGTTCAGAAAAGTTTAAGGAACGCAGAGCAAAACGAATAAAGTACTTTTGGACTCTTTCTAAACGATTTATATGGACTGCATGGTGTGGTCTCCATATATAAGCTGCGTATTCAAGCTTGGATCGTACAAAAGCAGAATAAAGAACTTTATAAGTGTATGGGTCTGAGAAGTGAGAAGAGTGACGTTTAACGAAAGCGAGTGTACCAAGGGAACTAGTAATAATATAATTTAAATGCGTAGCAAAGCTAAATCTACAGTCAAAAAACACGCCTAAATCTTTGATTTCGTTAACTTCAGAAATGCACGAGTTTTCAAAGAAGTAACGAGTCTCCAAAGGCTTGACCATCTTAGAATAAGTCACTTTATGGCACTTATCAATATTAAGATAAAGCCTATTAGTAACGCAGTAATTATAAAAATTATTAAGTTCACCTTGCAACACCGAAGAGTCATACGATCCCTTTATAACCGAGTATATCTTAAGATCATCTGCGTATAAAAGAAAATTTGCCGATTTGAAACACGATGAAATGTCATTTATAAACAGCACAAATAATAAGGGACCTAAAATGCTACCTTGTGGAACACCAGAGCTGGAAATGAATGGCTTCGAAAACTCGCCATCTATAGCAACCATGCAGCTTCTGTTAAACAAGTACGATTTGATCCACTGAAGAAAACTAGAATGGAACCCCATGCAAGAAAGTTTGAAAGTAAGAATTTTGTGAGAAATTTTGTCAAACGCCTTCGAAAAGTCTGTATAAATCGTGTCCATTTGTAGGCCATTACGAAAGCATGAATAGCAGTCCTTAGTAAACACAGAAAGATTAGAAACCGTTGATCTTGCAGGCACAAAACCATGCTGATTTGGGCATATAAGATGCTTTACATTAAAGTAAAGTTTCTCCTGTACAATACATTCAAACAGCTTAGCAATCGATGATAACTTAGCAATTGGTCTGTAGTTAGATACATCACATTTGTTGCCATTTTTAAAAACAGGAGTGATAGATGTAATTTTCCAGTCATCAATAAAAAGTCCTGAAGACAAGGACATGTTAAAGATTAACGTGAGAGGTTTTACCAGTGACGGGCAATTCTTTAAAAGTCTCATGCATAGGCCATCAACATCAGTCCGAGAAGATTCCTTGACTTTTATCAACCCCTCTATAACATCATTTTCAGAAAGTACCAAAGATCCCACAGAAAAAGAAGAGCTTGCATAGAGGGTAGCATTTAAATTGCAACGAGCTGCTATCAGTACACCGCCTCCTCTACTGCAGCCAGTTTTATTAGCATCTCTATCCTTACGGAAAACATCAAAGCAGCCCAGATTAAAATATTCTGCATCACAAAAATTAGAATTGAGCCATGTTTCAGTCAAAACAAACACATCATACTCCAAAAGAGAGCTCAGCATGCCAACACTACTAGTTTTTCCTCTTAGACCAGAAGTGTTTTGGTAGTATATTTTAATACGTTGACTGTCACGAACAATCAGGTCCGAGTTAGTTGCTCCCCTTTTTTGGGAAAAAAATGAAAAGGGCGAACAGAAACATTCACCGGCCAAATCTCCGGTTTCAGCAATTTTTCATACTCCGTTTCAATTACACCCAGCTTAAAATTCACATATCTGAGAGAATCTAAATCCTTCTCTTTATTGAATAAATAAAAGCACCTCAGATGCTGCTTATCGATGTGAGCATGTTTCTCAACATACTCAATAACGTTCACTGGCAGAACTGATGTCTTGAAAGAGGCCAGATGCAGGTATTTAAAACGCGCAGCTACCGACAGATCGTTGTTTTCACCTGTGCCTACCAAAGGTTTTGGATTTTGACGCTGCGACTGCTTTTTATTCTTTTTGTTATTGTTTTTGCTTTTATTCCGGCTCTCAACTAACTCCCACGAATTTTCACCAGGCAACGAATGCATGGGTTCAGTGTTGATAGTGCGAGCAGCATTAGCATTGTCTACCTGAGTTAATAACGAATGCATGGGTTCAGTGTTGATAGTGCGAGCAGCATTAGCATTGTCTACTTGAGTTAATAACTCAGCAGAACCACGCGAATTAGACGGCACAGAGGGAGACGAAAAATCACCAGCACTGACCGAAGCCATAACACTCGGTTTGTTTACAACTGCAGCAGAGCGTAGACAGCCCGAATTTTGTAACTGAGCTTTCAGGTCTTTCACCTCTGTCACAAGATCAGCAACAAGCGAATGCAAATTAATGTTCAAGCAAGTATCACAATTGAACACAATGTTATTATTGCATTTTATTACATCGAAAATACTAATGTCAATTCCTTTGCAAGAATGATGAAAAACAGCCTTGCAAAGCGAGCAATTTAAAGCAATGTCTTTAGCTATAGATTTAGCGCACACACCACAACGCGTACGTAAAAGCGACATTGTTAAGCAATAGAGAAAAATACAAATTACACGGAGCTGCCAAAAACACGTCCGAACAGCTTGACGACTCTCTCAATTATATTCTCTGCCGCTTTTTTCCAATTCCGGAAGAATACTCGGGCAGTATTGCCCGTGTTAGTTGAGCCATATCCAGATTTCGGTAGGTCAACTAAGATGCTTAGCTCGGCCCTAAGCTTATCCTGAATAATCTTCTTCCTTTCTTCTATTTTTAATTTATCTTCTCCTCTTGCCTGCCAGCGCTTTATTTCCAATCTATAGGCCAGGTGCAAGCAACACTCGAAAAATCTGATCCATGAATGGAGAGTTGATAAACCAAATTTGTAATGATCGGCGTTTGCTGGCATTTGCTCGATCATGTCTAGACAGTTCATATTTTTAGGGGTTGCACCACATACATAACAGCTTTGGGTAGATTTCGTGTCAGTTAACGTATTGCAAATCTTGCCGTCTACCATCGTTAAAACTAACTTGAAATTTATAGCAATTCCGTTTTAAAAAAAACTGTCTAGCGCGTGTATTTGTGCCTGAATCTTTTCGGTAATGTTCTTTATCAACTCCGGTGTTTCTTTGGCAAAAACAAATTTAATTGCTCTGCAAAAGCGAGTAGATGAAGGCACTGGGTTTTCCATATTATGTTGGTTTCATCATAACAATCACGCAATCGTAAAGGAACAAGGGACACAATTACTACAGATGAATCGTTTTTGTCTGCGCTTGTCATTTGTCTAAAGTTGCTTTGTCCATGACTTCCGTCTATACCCCACTTACATACTAGAGTGATTCCAGAGCCAGTAAAGGATTCAAGAGTTTCTTCCTGGAGCTCACGTAGTCGTTTGGCTGTTAAGTGCAAAAGATCGTTGAGTCTTATTTCAACTCCTGTATCTTCTACCGTCACTGCACCAGGCTCTGCAAAACATTCAGCTTTCGCTGCTAGGACTTTTTCCAAAGATGGATACACATCAGCACCGCAACTTTTAGCAGACCTTCTGTAAGATAGATATGTCGATTTACTGGATTTTGTATTAATAATCAACGACAGAGCATCTTCTGGACTTAAACCAGCACGTTTGGATAACTTTGTGGGGCTTTTTGCCATCTTGTAAATTTTTTTGTGAAATTTCGGAAAACTAGAAGCAGTAACTTTTTCAGCAATTTTGGCCGCATTTCGTTGTCCTCTTTTTCGTAGGCTCGTCTGCACAGCGAAAGAAAGCTCTTCAGTGTTACAGTTTGAGGGGAGTGCACTTGCTTTTTTTTGTTTCGCCCTAGTTCCACTTTCACTAAAACTTTTGGAAGGTCTGCCACGCTTTGAAGGCCCGGGCCGAATATCTTCATTTTCTGCGTGAAATGAAATAGTAGACGTCAACCAATCCTTATTTCTTTTGATAAAACGATCTGATCTTAATTGTGCACTTTTCCTCCGTTTTTCCACATTTTCAAAGTTGTCTAAAATCTTCTCACAGTTATCTGAATTTATATTATATTTTGCAGAAACAAAACGTTGTAAAGCAATACAGCAGTCTTTTCTATTCAAACTTTTAACTTTTAGATATTCATCAAATAGTTCCATGCGAATAATTGCCCGACGGCACCCTGAAAAAAAAATTCTCAAAATTAGGGGGACATGGAAGTACATACTTTTTTTTGTTGATAAGTATAGCTAAAAGGTTAAGCTATTTTTTTTTTTACATTTGCAACACGTGCAAATGCGTGCGTTTTTTTATAACCTTAAAAATGTTCTGAAACTTACCTTGAAATTGATCGTTTATGAAGTAAGCCTTTCCAAAACGCAATATTTATGTTATTCAATAAAAACTTATAAAGCTTACCTTTTGATGATTTTTCCATGGATTACACTTCAAAAATATGCAGTTTTACAAGAAAAACACGTGTAATTACGAACGATTGCAAGCTATATATAAACTAAGCGCCTGGTGACTTTACGAAAACACAACTTTTGAGCGCGATTTTTATTCATATAATGACACTTTAATCAAAAATTGTTTATGATTTATATTGCAGCGTATGCTTGACTATTAGTGGAGTTTACCAAACAATTCACATTCCGCTTTTAAATTTTTGATTAAATTCGCGCTATCGAAGCCCTTCAGACCACTGTGCAGCGCCTAGAAGTATATCTATTTTACCTGGATTACCAAATGAAGGATCTGCAAGATGAATATTACTTGGGATTTTCGATACTTTTATAGGTTCTGAAGGAACATGTGAGACTATATTTTGTACCACAAAAGCCTTAATATCTGTTTCAAAATTTCAATTAAGGATTTTATTTGCAGATTAATCCTCTCATTTACATTGATTTTATTTTGTCCAATGCCTTCAATAACAAGTGACTCTTTGGTTGAACTAAGGTTAAGCTTATTTCTGAGTTCTTTTGTTATTAAATGCACTTGTGAACCATTATTGGAGTGTAATGGGGGTGGTTGCTGTGCGACCTTGCCCAATCCCGACTCTTGCGTCCCCGTTCGTACACTCTGGGCAACGTGAGCTATCTAGGCTCGCGGCAGAAAGATAGGGAGCCCCGGCGGGGCCACTCTGACATACTTGGTTTAAGGGCTCACCGAGGTTTTTGCGTAGCGTCTGTTCACCATGAGGTGCGGCTGCAAGCTGGCGTCTGTTTGAAACAAGCGGCTCGCTATATAAATGTGTAAATATTTTCCTAAAACCCCGAAACGGGTTGTACGCTGGGTTTGGGAACCGCCACGTAAAAAACTTAATTCCAATGAAAACGAATTCAAAGCCTCGGATGAGAACCCCCTTTAATGTTGACGACCCGGCAAAACGAATAAGGCATAATCATTTGGATATTAGGGCATGTACCGGGAATGTCCGGACCCTTTCAAGGGACGGTACCGCTGCCCGACTGGTTGATGTCCTCATAGGCGCAAATGCCGACATCACCGCCCTGCAGGAAATGCGATGGACGGGGCAAGGAAAGATGACCATCGGTTCTTGTGACGTATACTACAGTGGCCTGATACGCGGCAAAGCGCGTGGTGTAGGATTTGTGGTGGGAAAGAGACTTCGCCGCCAAGTACTAGCGTTCACTCCTGTGGACGAGAGTCTCGCTGCGATCCGCAACAAGGCGAGGTTTTTCAACATAACATTTATCTGCGCCTATGCGCCGACTGAGGAGACGGACGACGCAGAGAAGGACTCCTTCTACGATAAACTTGAACAATCCTATGATCGCTGCCCCCTGCATGATATCAAAATCGTGCTCGGCGACTTTACTGCCAAGGTGGGCAAGGAAGGAGTCTTTGGTCCTACAGTTGGAAAATTCAGTCTCCACGATATAACATCCCCCAACGGCACTAGGTTGATTGACTTCGCCGCTTCCCGCAATATGGTCATCAGTAGTACCAGGTTCCAGCATAAGCGAATACACCAAGCCACCTGGCTGTCCCCTGATCAAAGAACAAGAAACCAGATTGATCATGTCATGATCGACGGCAGACACAGCTCCACCGTTCTAGACGTGCGTACCCTACGCGGTCCCAATATCGACTCGGACCATTATCTTGTTGCAGCCAAGATACGCACACGCCTCTGTGCAGCGAAGAAAGTACGCACAGTAACGGAAGGAAAGTTTGACGTCGAGAAGCTGCGCGTGACACAGAAAGCTGATAATTTCTCCACTCGACTCTCACACCTGCTATCAGAGAGCAATCCTAGACCAAACGATGTAACCGAGCAATGGAAGCATATCTCTCAGTCATTACGTACCGCCGCTGAGGCTACTATAGGGTTTCAGCGAGCCCGCAAGAACAACTGGTACGATGAGGAATGCACCGCAGCCTCGGTCAAAAAGGACGCTGCATACAGGGAGACGTTGCGAACGGGCGCAACCCGCAGTGTATGGCAACGCTATCGTGAGGCGAAGAAGGAAGAGAGACGCGTTTTTAGAAAAAAGAAACGTGAGGCCGAAAGGCGTGAGTGTGAGGAGCTTGAGATGCTGGCTGACAGGAATGATGCCCGAAAATTCTATGAAAAGATCCGGCGGATGACGGAAGGTTTAAAGACCGGGGCAAGTTCCTGTAAGGACAATAACGGCGACCTGGTAACCGACGTACAGAATGTACTTAAATTATGGAGGGAGCACTTCTCCTCACTGCTAAATTGCGAGGGAGACGTCGAACCCGATACCCCAATCCCTGACGATGGAAAAGTCGTCCCACCACCTGACTATGATGAAGTGAGGATAGCAATATCCCGGCTCAAAAACAATAAATCGCCTGGGAAAGACGGACTACCCGCCAAGCTGTTCAAACACGGGGGCGAAGAGCTGGTAAAAAGCATGCATCAGCTCTTATGCAGAATATGGTCAGATGAGTGCATGCCTCCAGATTGGAATTTAAGTGTGCTCTGCCCAATCCACAAGAAAGGCGATCCCGCTAACCCCACCAACTACCGCGGAATCAGTCTTCTTAATATCGCATATAAGGTTCTTTCTAGCGTATTGTGTGAAAGACTGAAGCCCATCATAGACAAACTGATTGGACCTTATCAGTGTGGCTTTAGACCTGGTAAGTCTACCATCGACCAGATACGCGAAATCCTGGAGAAGACCCATGATAAAATAATCGACACTCACCATCTCTTTGTCGATTTTAAAGCCGCTTTTGACAGCGCAAAAAGGAGTTGCCTGTATGCTGCCATGTCTGAATTTAACTTCCCTGCAAAGCTTATACGGCTTTGCCAAATGACGTTGAGCAAAACCAACAGCTCAGTCCGAATCGGGAAGGATCATTTGAAACCAAACGAGGCTTCAGACAGGGCAACTCCCTTTCGTGCGATTTCTTTAACCTGATGCTGGAGAAGATAATTCGAGCAGCAGAGCTAAACCGCAATGGCACAATCTTTTACAAGAGCGTGCAATTGCTGGCGTATGCCGATGATATTGATATCATTGGCCTTAACAGCCGCGCCGTAAGCGTTGCTTTCTCTGGGTTGGATAAGGAAGCGAAAAAAGTTGGTCTTGAGGTGAACGAGGACAAGACGAAGTATCTGCTGTCATCAAAGAAAGAATCGGCGCACCTGCGCCTTGGCAGCCAAGTCACCGTTGATAGCTACAAGTTTGAAACGGTGAGAGACTTCGTCTATTTGGGAAGCAGCATTAACACCGAAAATAATATCAATCTAGAAATCCAACGGATAATCACCCTTGCCAACAAGTGTTACTTTGGACTAAGTAGGCAATTGAGAAGTAAAGTCCTCTCTCGACAAACAAAGATCACGCTCTATAAGTCTCTCATCATACCAGTCCTGATGTACGGCTCGGAATCATGGACAGTGTCAAGAGAAGATGAGATGGCCCTTGGAGTATTTGAGAGAAAAGTTCTCCGGAAGATTTATGGTCCTTCCCGTGATGCCAACGGCGAGTATCGAAGGAAATTTAACGATGAGCTGTACGAGCTTTACGCAGACCTGACCATAGGTTCAGCGGATTAAAGCCCAAAGGCTCCCCTGGCTGGGTCATGTTATGCGAATGGACAAAGACGCATCAGCACAGAAAGTTGTCCTATCGACACCCGAATTCGGCAGCAGAGGAAGGGGGAGACCTCGACTGAGATGGAAACAACAGGTGGAGGATGACTTGAACTCCCTTGGGGTTTCCAATTGGCGTCAGTTATCGCTAAAAAAGGAATGACTGGCGTGCTTTGATACGAAACGGCCAAAATCGCCTAGGCGGTTAAGCGTCATTATGACGCAAGCCAAGATTAGATTAGAACCATTATCTAGTAAAGCTCGTGCTTAAACGATTTTCCCCTTACCCGCTTTAATACCAATAATGGCAGTGGTAAGGAGACAATATTTGTTGCTGGAGTCAACTACCTTGGATTTTATAATAACACTTTTTGCTTTGGAATGCTTTTCTTTTTCCTTGTGTAGCATAAAGTGGTGACTGCCATTACAACTTTTGCAATTATTACTCTTGCACTCCTTTGCACTGCGCCCTGTCTTTAAACACTTACTGCATAATTTGTATTACTGTACTTTGTTCCACCTTTCTTGCGTGCTAAGTGCCCAAAATTTTGGGCAGTAAAAAATAGGATGGGAGGAGTTGCATCCCAGTACACAATTTTTTAGCATTTTTTGTGGTGATAACACCGAACCTTGTGATGCTTCCAATGCATCTGCTACGTGAGTTAGAAATTTTTCTAATGACTCTAATTGTGGTATTTGCTTGGAATTCGTTAAGGAATTCTCATACCTCAATCTTAGATTATTATCCAACTTTTGTACTAGTATAAAACATAATAAAGCTTGTAGCATTTGTTCATTGGACAAATCGAGTGTTGCTAAGGCTTGTGTGCTTTCAGATAACTTTTCTTTGAACACCTGCACACTAGAAGCAGTCTCAGTGACTACTGGTGCATCTAGGAGATTTTTAAAATACGTGTTTGCCAGTAATCTCTTATTTGTGTATTTTTCATTAAGTATATTCCAGGCTACACCGAAATTTGTTGAAGTTGATGGCAAATTTGCAATACAACTTGCTGCTGAGCCTTTTATTTTGGTTTTTAAGATACACATTTTATATGTATCAGAAAGATTTTTTGCAACTACCAATTGTTCGAATAATTCTTTGAACGTTTGCCACTTAGCATAGTCGCCAGAAAAATCAGGTATGTTTATTTGTGGCAGAAGATATTGAGCACTCGAATTTTGGTTTTTGTTTTTTCTTGCTAACTCTTGGAATCTGTTTTTTAGCTCGTAAAACTTAAGGGTCAGTTCGTTTTCTTCACACTGATCCAGAAGCTATAACACAACATCTTTTGTTTTTTTCTAGAGTTTTTTCAGCGCTTTCCAAAGAGATGGCGTTTAATCCGTAGTCCACAATTGTTTCTTCTAAATCGATAAGCGAAAATTTAAGTCTGCGAACTAAACCAGGCTTGCTCCCTTCTGCCTTAACACTGGTGGAGTTTTCTAACTTAGTTATTAAGTTACTTACCCTGGTGTGCGCTGTTGTATTCAGCGTACTAACTTTCCCAGCAACGTCGTTTTTAACGTAATCGCTAGTCTTCGATGCCTTGGCTTTCATTAGCTCTTGGTGGGAGCTGTTGAAAGTTTCCCATAATTTATCTAGACTGTCACGGAGCATTGAAATATTTTCAATCCCATCACTCAATGTCACCGCCATGGCCTTGAAGTGATGGTTTTGAATGCTACCTGCTAAAATTAATTGTTGCTCCATTTTGTTTTATAAAATTTAAATTACTTTTTTGTTTTAAATAAAAGAAGGCACTCGCGATAAATTTGTTACTTATTAAAATTTGTTACTTATTAATTTTTTATCTCGCGTTTTTGCTCGCACTAGGGGTCACCAAAATGTTAATTTAAAATAACGTTGCCGGTTGATGGTACAAAGAAAACTCAACTCCAGTTTCCTGCAGTGCCTTTATTTATATCTTTTCTTAATCTAACCCAACAAACATTTTTAGCTAATCTCAATTTGAGATGCATTTGAGAACCAATCATCTTCTCAAATCTTAAACGTTCGTTTTCAATTTGAGGCGAAATAACCGTTGATAGCGTTCTCGACCTAAAAGGCTCATTTTTAATATGGGATTTTCCCTGATTTTCAAATTGAGAACGGCAGAATTTTCAAACGTTTCTCAAACTGAGCGGAGTGGATCGAAATGGAATCCACATGCTCTCATTGAAATATTTATTCAGAGATCCCAATCATGCAAAACAAATACCCATTTTAATAAAAAGCGAGTTTCCATTTATGCTGTTAAGTTTTACTTAATACTTTTTTAATAAATATAGTTCAACAAATATTCCTGTTATATAAACAACATTTGAGAAAAAGTTGAGAATATATGTTTTCTCAAACGTTTGAGTTTTTGGTGCTCGATGTTTGTTGGGAACATTCAACTTACATCTAACTATTGTACGTAGTACGCATGTACATGTGTACATGTGTATACATACATATATCTTAATCCTAAGTAGATGGCACATGTATGTGAAATCTGTCACTATGCGAAAATATGTTGTGGACTCAGGTGTGTCTTATCTAACTGATAACCATACTTGAGTCCCATCATTATCGTCCTAGACGACCAACACAAAAGTGAGATAGCGGTCTCGCCTAGTGTATATTGAGTAAATATGCATGGCGAGATCGTTATGTATGTACTAATTGTGTCCACATACATAAACACATACATGCGCGCATCCACATATGTTGGGATCCGTTCACAACTGTGAGCAGGTGCATTCTGAGGCGGGCCACTAAACATGTTTTTCGGACCTCGTAAATTTTTTTCGATGGCTTCGTTCGACCATATTTCAAATTCCTCTTCCGGAGTTTTGATAATTAGGTCAAAACGTGTCTTTTGTAACCTTGCTAAACCATCTTCCATGAAAATTATTCAGGGTAGCCGCTGGTAAAATAAAATATGTGTCCACAAATATAAGACATAAAAAAAATTCAAAACCGTTTGGAACCGGTTCCGGCTTTTGAAACGGTTTCGGTTTCGTTCTTTTTCAGATAAAAATAACGGTTTCGGTTTTGCAAAATGAGTCTGTTACGGTTACGGTTTCGGTTTCAGTCCTTGTTTTGCATTTACTTTATTTTGAAAGGTGATATTTAAGCAAGCTAGTGGATACCTTGCCGTGGTGCGACGGCTTAAGCTGATGACCCAATGTACGCTTGCTTTGCTTGCCTTGCTTACCTAGGCTTACCTTGCTTTCCTTTTAAAGCTTCTATGGCCCAATAGAAGCTACAAAAGTTGTAAAAACTACAGCATGAGACAAACAAGACAACAAAAAGACAAACGGCGAAGCGTGTAAAGCGCTGTCAAATAGAGATTTGGGCTATTCGACGCTTAGAAGCGTTTCAAGCAAGCAAAGTAAGGCTGCCACTAGGCCAACTTTCATACATTTCAGTAGAGATCAAAAGAATTTTGACATTTCTCGAGGCAAAGCCAGCAAAGCAAGCGTGCGTTAGGCCATCACCTTTAGTCTATAGCCACAAGGCTGCGCTACCTTGTGATCGTAGCTCCGCATGACACACATCACGAGCGTTGTCTAGCCTTCTGGGTCGATAAAAAAGATTCAGGGTTGTATGCGGCACCGTGCCCATTGAACTTTGCAGTCGGGAGGTAAATCGTGGCAGTAGTCGAACTGAGCCTCTTTGATACCGGGCCGCTTCAGAGAGTAACAATAGTCTTATCACGGTATGAGGCTCTGCCGTAGCAGGCGATAGATTGGGTTAGGTTCAAGTGGCTGCCGCAGAGGCAAACTTAGGCCAGTTTTGAAAGGGACCCGGCCATATGGAAAATCCTGCAGAATCCCGGGACTGACACTCCAAACCGACACTGTTACTCCTCCTCGAACCACTTATATGACTTGATGAAGGCCATCAAGTCCTTTATGTCCAGATCCGCGATCTGGCGTAGACTATCCAGGAAGGGAACTCCCAAAAAGCCGCTTAAAGCCGGAAAGTTGCAGATTATGTGCTCCACCGTTTCCTCCTCCTCATCATCTTAGCAACTCCTACAGCATAGTCGGTAGGACACACCTATCCTTTCTGCGTGCCTACCAATAGAGCAGTGCCCGGTTAAAACACCTATTAATATTGAGATTTCTCTCCTTCTTAGGGCGTGAATGTTTCTATACCTTTTATGATCCCATTTTTTGCCAGGTTTGTTTGGATATCCGGCACCCTGGGTATTGTTGCGACCTTCGTTGGTTTGACGGAGTATGTATTCCTTCTTGCATGTGGCAAACGGCATACCTAAGCGCTCTTTATTCCGAAGAACCTGCTTGGTCGTACTCTACAGTTCTGCCCTACAGTTTCCCTCAATGTCCCGGGATCAATGTGAGGTTCACGCGGTTCTGTTGGGCCATCTCTTGAAGAGATCGACGACAGCTGAGCGTCAGTTCAGAGTTGAGCGAATAAGAACCAATAGCTTTGATGGTCGCTTGGCTGTCGGTGAAAGTAACGATATCCTCGCCAATAGCGCTTTTGCTTATCTAGGCCGCGGCAGCGAAGGTTGTTGAGACTTCAGCCTGGAAGACGCTGCAATGATCAGGTAGTCTGAAGGAGAGCTCAAGTTCCAGATCCCTTGAATAACTGCTGCGGCAGATCATGCCAGATCTGTGGACTTTACCTAACAGATTCAGGTTTGTGGCCTTGCTCAGCGCAGGCCATCATACCATGACTCCATATAGCATGATAGGTCGGATAATTGCAGAGTAGGCCCATCTGCATATTCCCAAGAATTTGGCTTTATTAGCCAAGTTCAGGCTCACGCCATTAAGTTCTGGTAGGTCCAGCGGTGGTATTTTGTACCTGTTGGTGTAAAGAACAAGATCCACTTTTCTCGGGTTGATACTAAATCCGCCACAAGAGGACCATGACGAAACTTCTCGCAGTGCTACTTACATCTGGTCACACAGAGTGTTCAAGTGCCTTTCGTCACTTGAATGGAACACCTCTCTGTGTTCTGATACGCCTTATTGCATCCCTGCATATCTTTCAGCGACCACAACCCTGTGTTCGCAAAGCCCGCTACGCATCCCTGCATAAGTCCCTCAAGAAAGCATCCCTGCTTTCTCTCGAACTTCCAGTGTTGGAAACAAAGACTATAAGGGGTCAGTTACATAAATCTTTATTTTGGCTTTACCTCAAACTTTGACTTTGACAGAAAAGTTCAGTATACGTATTTAAACCAAGCATGGCAAATTGAAGACCTCAAAGTTGAAGCGAGGTTGAAATTTGGCAAACTCTCAAATTTTGCTTGCTTTGCTTGCTTTGACAATCAGATGTTGATGACTTTGCTTCAATTAAAGAATAAAATGTTGGAGAAAATAATAATTAATTAATTTTTTCTCTATTAAATTAATTAATTAACTAAAACACTACGAAAGCAAAGAAAAAAATAACGAAAACAAATGTATAAAAGAGAAGCGTCAAGGCGTTCATTGTAGCATACCTCTGAAGTTGGACGCAAAATTTTGAGGTAGCAAATGTCAGGCGAGGTTAACAAAGCTTTATGTATTCGACCCTTAAAAGCGCTAAGCGCAAATTAATTCTCCCTCTTTCAATTTTCATCACCATTTTGGACATCATCGTCGCATCAACCGAGGTAAATCTGTATCATCAACGTCATTTCATCGGCAGTGTGTGCGGTTCATCTCGTTGTTTTCATTAATTTAATAATTCAATTTGACTATCATTATCAATACTATTTTTTCATAAATGTAATTCCCCAAGTGTTAATAACTTGAATTTTTCCAATATTATTGTTTTCACATTAATATGTAAATTATAAGCAACCGAGTTGCAAAAAGTTAATCTAAATTAGATTTAATCAAATGTACATTGAAGTACCAAATATTGAATTAAGGCCTTAAATAATTGTAAGTTGCCAATAGAAAATCCCATCTTTCATTTTTTATCGAAATCTTCACTTGTATTTATTCATAAATACAAGCCGAGTGAAATCCCCTTCACTCTTACCCTTTTTCTACCATAAAATGAACATGGTCCTTCGAGCTGGATCTGACGGCACCCATCATCGAAAATTCTATTTGGCAGCACTTGCAATTTCGAACAAAGAAAACAACCGCAACGTCTGCATTGATACAGAGGCAACTTTTGTTGCTTTTATCAGCAATTCTCTTTTGGTGTTGCTCAAGTGTTGCTGATGCTCTTCATACACAGGCAAGGAGTTGAAGTTTTTTTTATGAGAAACTGTGTTTTTATCACAAATTTTTCGAAATTATTGTGCTAAGTAGCTGATTTCTGCTGCTTATTAAGAATTTAGAGCGAATTAAAAAAAAAAATGAGAAACTACGCCATTTAAAATTGCAGCTAATATAACGAAGTTGCGAAGAATGGCAACACAAAGCGTGTTACCGAGCACAGGCAACTCGGTACCATTCCCCTTCCGTCGTCGCTCTCTCTCCCATCATTCGCTAAAAAGCAAGCTGTTGCCAGCAAGCCCTTGCCTTGTTTGAATGCAGTAAACGCAACACTGCTTTCAACAATTTTCGCTGCCCATGAAAGCAGCGTGCCATAACTATTCGATCTTCAAAGCAGACGGTAGCATCTTCGGAAGCAAAGTGAAAAAAAATCGTGAAAAAATAAATTTGTGCGCAAAAATTTTTATTAAAACCGCGAAAAAGTTAAGAAAGTTATAAAATAAAAGCGTTTGTCAGTTTAAAAAGTTAAAAGTAAAGTGCAGTAAATTCGGTAAAAAAAAAAACGAAGAAGATAAAAACCTTTGCTGTAAAGCTGCCGCTGCCCTACGTGAACTTCCGTACCTGCATACCTACACCGGTGGAGTCACCTTTAACCGGTAAAAGCTTCAATTACTCAAAACCCGGTGGGGACACCTTTAGCCGGCGTACCAAAAGCTTCGTATCAACACCCGGTGGAGTCACCTTTAGCCGGTAACCAGGACAAATTTCGCCCACGTGGGACTGTACCCAGAAAAAAATCAGGATGAGTAACCTACAAAGTGTCATGTAAGTGCAGTTATTTTCCAATAACATTTTCGAACCGTTACTCTAACGGAATAAATCATTGTGTATCAATAACAAGTGTGAACTCTTCTTTTGACAACACACATTAAAATGTCGGTTTGTTTACATCCTGCACATATTAAAATGTCGCCAGCACCGAATAACAGGAAAGCAATGGCGTTGTTTAACATCCTGCACACATCAACATGGCGGTCTCCTATCTTTTACCTAATGGTAGAAAGAGATGGGAAGATGGAAAGAAAGAGACAAAAAAGGAAATTAAAAACAGGTGACTAAACTCACTTTGAAATTTTCACGCCTATGCCTATGATATCACACTTGTTATTAACCACAATCTCAAACAGGTGTTAAACTCATTTTGGAATTTTGACGTCTATGCAGAAGAGTTTACACTTTGTATTGATACACTATGGAATAAATGCTCTTTATATATATGTACATATATGCATACAAGCCGCTAGTTGTGTCCAAATTCTGCGCCTTGGGCAAAGTTAGAAGCTGTCGTTTCTTTCTAACCAACAGCGTATGCACGTTTTATTTACTTGCCGGTTTTGTGCAAGTGCAAATACTGTCATCCCTTTCGTGTTGGTCAAGTTTGCTTTAATTGCAATTTCATTGCTATCGGCATATTCAAATTCATATTTCGTTTTCAACTGTTCCAAATATAAATATTACATGCCCATGCCAAAAGTATTTTCTTCCCACCTATCTACATACTTACATATGGTAACGCGAAACTCGAAGCAAAGTGGATTACAAGTACATAGTCAAATAAGCAGATTGCGCTGCTTATGACAGTAAATACATACATTTTCAATTTGGGCAAAGTAGTGCTCAGAATTCGTACATATATTTGTACATAAACAGTGCCCACTCATAGTGGTAACAAAAAAAAAAAAAAAAAAAAAAAAAAGTGAGTTTGCTGTAGCATTGGTTGTAAAAATTTAAGTCCATATTTATTGTACAGTGGAGTGCATACTTATAAGCACATAGCGATACGACATCTATTATCCTGATCCTATTCCCATTAGTAGGGCGTACTTGAGCGTTAAAATAAAAACTCTTGTTTCCAAAAGTGCAATTGTTTCCTAAGTGCGCGAGTGCACATATGTATACAGGGTGCATAAATTAGTCGGTAAAAGAACCCTAACTATTTCCCTGTGTGCAAAGCTAAACTAATGCAAAGTGCGTTTTTCCCAGCAAACCAAAACACCGTGATAACGAGGCAATCAAAGTTCTACAAATGATTCCTCAAAACATACTCGAGTGCAGATCCAAGGTGCATATACTGGTCTTAATCGGTTTCTTCAAGTTATCTCAATTTCTTGTTCTTGCTACTATACCAAGTGGCATCTTTCATACACAAGCCAAGTGTGAGCTTTCCTGCTCGCTTAAAATTAATTTCAAGAGTGTAATTACTCCCGCTAATTCTTTCAAATCATTATATCATGGCTACTGGTTCAGCCGCAATGGCAGAATTCATATTCTATTCGAATGACTTAATGAATTTCTGTTCTAGTTTTCAAGACGCTAATCCTGAAGACAATTCTGACTCATTACTAGAAGTTACACAACAAGATTTGAACACACGTTGGGAGAATTTACAACTCCATTATAAGAGAGTTTGTCTCTCAGATGAAAGCGAAGTATCAGTCGATTTCAAAGAAGAAGCAACCAAGAAGTTCCAAGTGTGTACTGAGAGTTATTATATATGCAAATCTCAAATTATCATCAGCTTAAATCCATTCATGGCGATATGCTTGGTAGAAGTGATGGTGACAGGAATGTAACCGCTCGACATTTGTGGAAAACTTTACGCCATGTCTCAAAGTGCCCCCCTGCGATACACAAATTTTTTTTATATCTAAACCAAAGGCCGGCAGATATTTTCCTGGGAGTCGAAGTATGTTCGGCCATCTCACGTACACAGTTCGTAATTACACGTACACAGCACGAACGTCAACAAGCAGAGCAGAAAAGAATCAAATTTTATTCAGTTTTATGCTAGCATTGATTGAAGCAGGTCGATACCGCATTGCTTCTATTATTTCTTGCTTATATTGGTACACTGAGCATAAATACAAAATATATTTTATTAATAAGATGGAGGTACAAAACGATTTTTTTTACCTAACTTTGTTCGTAAACAAATTCATAGTGCACGTAAGCTTTATTTTCTAAACACCCACATTTGAATAAAAAAAACACTATTTTTAGTTGTTGACAAAAAAAATTTTAATAATTCTGCCAATATTTAGGTTATGTCGTCAAAATTTATTTGTTCAGTTATACCTAGTACAGGTACTTTTCGTATTACAGAACTTACATAAATTTATAGTGCTGGAAGCACCCGTTTATTTCGTTGAAAACCAGCATTTTAATTTTTAAAACAAATTCTTATTCATTCTTAAAAAACTTAAAAGAAAAATCAAATAAACACAAATCGTGTTTTATTTTTATTAATATGTAAGTTATCTGATAGGTTATACAACATTTAAATTTTGAAATTAAATTCATAGTGCTTGAAAGCCCGTTTGCTTGATTTCGTTAAAAACCTGAATTCTTTAATAAAAAAAAATGTTACACTCTTCAAAAATCTTTAAAAAAAAATTCAAGTATACACAAAACATAAGATACATATATACATATGTTTTCTTATTAAATATAAATTTAGGGGTCGTCGTGAAGATTTGTGTTAAGTTATACAACATACTAATTTTTTCCAGTGCAATACCACCAACACACAAGCATTTTTGAGCGTAATACACTAATACTCCTACATATTGCGTCCTCTCTGTTTGCCGGCTACTGATCTAAACCACCCAAAGCTCACTCCCGATCAAAAACTATTTCATTTGCGCAATCTAACCCGGGGAAAGGCAGGGTTAATAGTGAAACTTTACAAACTTTGTGATGAAAACTTCTCACTAGCCTGGGAAGCGCTAAGAGCTCGTTTTGAAAATAAGCGAATTTTGATCGATAACACAGTACAACAGCCAATCTGGGGGGTGAGAAATTCCAAGTCAGGGTGATGGTACTAGGTCAGTATAGTAACACCCTCAAAGGGTTTGGCATTCGTATGTGTCAGTTTTTTTTTATGACCTTTTACATTTTTTCCTTATCTTAGTTTAACATAACTCGAGAACCACTTGTCCGATTTTGATGAAACAAATTTAGAATAATTAAGAATTACATTTTCTCTAATCTGTTTCTATACCGTTTTCCTAAAAATTTAATTTTTTTTTTAAATTCATAAAAAATCCAAAATGGAAAAAAGTGCCAAAACTAATTACTTTCGCGTAAAGTCACATAACTCATTTTTCCACTGTACTAAAAGAGAAATATTCTCTTTCTCACACTGGTTCTGTGATTTTTGTCATTCAACAAGTGCCGACGAACGCGATCAGTAAAAGTGATTTTTCTCCAGTTTTTTAAAAGTGAACAAAAGAGAACAGAATATGGAACTGTGCAAACCAGATATAAATAGCTTTTGCTACTGCTGTGGTCAATATGTCTCAACACATAAAAAAAGGGGAAATTTCAGTACTGATTTTGTTCAAACATAATGTTTAATAACTCAAAATAAGCTTGATTCAATTGTTGCTAAGTTGGAATTAACACAGCATAAATCGGAAGAGCTGGCTTCCATGTTGAAATCAAACAATTTGTGGGCACCCGGTGTGAAAGTCGCAGCTTATCGAAGTCGTCAGGCAACACTCCAAGGCGATAAATGACACTTTTTTGAATAAACACAAATAGAAATTGTAATTCTAAATTTTTTTGAGTTTGTCTTAGCAAATTCGGACAAGTGGTTCTCGAGTTATGTTAAACTACGTTTTTGCCAAAATGTTACAACTAAGCGAAAAAACATAAAGATAAAAAATTTAAAAGGTCATAAAAAAACTGACACATACGAATAAATGAGAAACGCGTGCATCGATTTTCATGATCTATGCCTTTTTTTTTTGCTAATGAGTTATGTGACTTTACGCGAAAGTAATTAGTTTTTGGACTTTTTTACATTTTGGATTTTTTATGAATTTGAAAAAAAAATTTAAATTTTAGGCAAAAAATACCCTTTTCCCTTCATACATTCATTTTTAACTTCGAAAGTGTTGCACATATAGGAAAACGGTATAGAAACAAATTAGAGAAATTGTAATTCTTAATTTTTCTAAATTTGTTTCATCAAAATCGGACAAGGGGTTCTCGATTTATGTTAAACTAAGATAAGGAAAGATAAGGAAAAAATTTAAAAGGTCATAAAAAAAAAACTGACACATACGAACGCCCAACCCTTTGAGGGTTTTACTATACTGACCTGGTACCATCACCCTGACTTGGAATTTCTCACCCCCCAGACAATAATCCCAAAAATGTTCCATAGTGTAACCAGTTGAAGACCCTTTTCAATATTCCCCCTGTTACCTCCGAAAATAGCGAGGGGATTCAAACAATTCAAAGCACCATTAATGATTGTTTATCTTGCCTTAGATCACAAGGGGTTTCTGTTGCCGAATGGGATCCAATATTAATTTATCTGTGCTCTACTAAACTCCCAGAGGAAACTCTCTCTATCTGGGAGCAATCTTTAAAGTCCAGAAAAGATCTTCCCGACTGGTCCCAAATGGACACGTTCCTAACTAGTCGGTATCAAGTAGTAGAACGATTGCACAACTATAAAACCTCCAAATCTCGAAATTCTTCGAGTCAAAGGACTCCAACCAAAGTAAAATCTTATCATTCCAAGAACAAGTGAGGTTCACTTGTAAATTGTGCGAAGAAAATCACCCCATGAAATCCTGCCCGCAATTTCGCGATATGACAGTCGCTGACCGCACTAAATTTGCAGAGGAAAGTGGTCATTGTACCAATTGCTTGGCATATAATCATACTCTTGCCAACTGTCAAAGCATCTATAGATGTCTGCATTGTAGAAAATCGCATCAAGGCTACACCCAAGCCAGCAAATACCAATTCTTCAGCAAAGCCAGTTTCCAAGGCAACACCGCTGTGGAATACGCAATCCACCGAACTGTCGAATAATGATAGGCATCCAATATTCAACCTATCGGAAGACGGCTGCGATGAAAATCCATCCACGTCTGCTGACAGTGCATCCTTAATCCAACCTAATTTCTCAGCGAATCATGAGAAGGCGCTTCTACCCACCGCCTGAGTGCTAATCGAGCATATGGGCACAACCTTTACCTTAAGAGCCTTAATTGACCAAGGCTCGCAAAAAATCTTTATCTCCTAAAAAATACAAAAACGCCTCAATCTTTCTACTTACCGAGAAGAGTTTGCGGTAACAGGGATGGGCGGAGTCATTGTAGAAAATGCTAAAAAAGTTTGCCAACTTACGCTCGTATCCGTGCCTATTGGACGTTTGCAGCCGGGAGGCAAATCGTGGCTGTAGTCGAACGGAGCCTCACTGATACCGGGCCGCCTCAGGGAGTAACTATGGTCTTACCGCGGTATGGGGCTCTGCCGCGGCGGACGACACACTTCCCCTTACACTACCCTTGACCCTAAGCTGGCCTTGTCCGGCGAGGGGTCGTACGAACAAGATGAAGAACACACAAAATACAAAGCAATTAACGACTTCGTTTACTCCGCAGCAGAGAAGAACTATGCTGGAGCAAGCGAAAACACAACGCCGGAGGACAAACTCCGCCTCAAAGTTAACTGGGAGGCCGACAGCGATGGAAACTACGGGTCAGTCATCCCCCAAACTGCTATCAAGTAAGAGTGACTTGATGGGAGCAAGCAACAGTGCGGCTGCCTACGCAGTCAAGCAGAAAACGGCGGAAGCTAAACTTCCATCAAGCGCTGGTACGAAACCCAATCTCTTCACATCTGGGGCAATGGTCTCACGACCTGGTTTCAGAGTTTCGAAAGAGAAGGACGACGCCGCAAAGGGAGAGACCGCGATGGCAACTACGAGTCTGAATCCCCCCAAAGAGGCATCTCCCCGACGCTTTGCGTACTGGGATAAAAGAAAGGCCGCAAGGATCCTTAAAAAATATGAGGGAGCATCGCAGGAGAAGCTGTCGCCGGAAGAAAGGAAGATGGTGGAGGAAGCGAAAGCTCTGATACCAAATTTCCAGAGGCCCTATGTGCCTAAGAGGGTGAACGGTAATCCCTTCAAACGCCAGAGATCGGACGGAGAGGTAGACCCCCATCCGAAGCGGCATCAGGTCAACCCCGTAGTGGGAAAACTCAGCTTTGCTGAAGTAACCAAGGACAGAATCCTTATAGGTTTCATTGACCGAGGTAACGACCGTTGGTCCATCCCCAAAGACCAGTGGCTGTATGTCCGAAATGAAATGGGCAGGGCCCTCCTCCACTTAATGCGTGAGTCTCCGGGTAGTCCGCCGCGAGGTACTGACGCGGGCTGGCACCAAGGTCAGATCAAAATATTCGCGTGCGAGGATGCAAGAACTGTCGCACTGTATAAGGCAGCAGTTGCAAGACTGGGTGAAGTCTATCCAGGGGCAAGACTAGATGTCGTCGACTGGAAGGACATTCCTGCTCGGCAAAGGGCAAGGGCATGGATTCCTGCCGTCCCTGCAGAACCCGAGAATATTCTTGAGATGCTGCAGGTCTGGAATCCGTCTCTCCCGACGCAGGATTGGGGCGTCAATCTGGTCGATGATGTGGTTGGGCCCAATAGACAGGTGGTTATCACTCTGAATAAGGAGGCGCTCGAGCCCCTTAAACGGTGCAACGGACGAGTGCATTACCGTTTGGGTCAGATCGTGATCCACGTATACCGTGGCGATGCACAGCGCGCTGCTATTCCGGACGCTCCGGAGGACTCGGAGATCGAGGCATCGGAAGGGGAAGCAGAGGAGTCCGACGCGGAAAGTATGTTATCCGCCACGTCAAATTGCGATGGTGCTGCGAACAACTCGGCGATAGAAGAAAGCCTGCTTGACGAAGAAGGCCTCGACGTCACGATCGTGGCTAAACCTGAGCACACTAACGTTGATGCTGCTTCAGACAGCAGGGTTCCCGCCACGCCAAATCGTGCAGGTGCTCTGAACAACTCCTCGTTGAGAGACAGCCCCGGGAACAGGCCAGACCTCGACGACACGCTGGCGGCAGGGATGTCTGAGCTCTCTCATGTTGGTGGTGCTTCAGATAAATCTGCACAAATCTAAAGCAGCCTCGGCTGTTTTAAGCAGTCGTCTTTCTAAAGGCGACGTAGACGTGGTCCTTATCCAAGAGCCCTGGGTCAATAGCTCTAGGATCTGTGGATTGGGGACTAAGGGGTACAAGCTCATCCAAGCCAATGATGAGGGCAAGGTCAGAACCTGTATTTTGGTAAAGTCTGAGCTAAACACCTTTCTATTACCCAACTACTCAAATGGTGACGTTACAGCTGCCAGCTTAACAGTCGGCAGCACCAGCCTAACGATGGCGTCGGTCTATATGCCCTATGACGCCGAAGAACCTCCTCCACAAAAGGAGGTGAAAGATCTGGTGGATAATTTCTGTACGGGCCATCTTATTATTGGAGCTGACGCTAATGCTCATCACGTCCAGTGGGGAAGCTCCGATATTAACGCTAGGGGCGAGTCTCTGTTTGACTACCTACTAACAACTAACCTGGTGGTTTGTAACGTGGGTAACGAGCCTACTTTTATAACTAAAGCTCGTAGGGAGGTTATAGACCTCACTGTTTGTAGCGAAGGCGCTTATGAGTGGGTCAGAAAATGGCGTGTTCTTGATGAGCATTCATTTTCTGACCATCGGTACATAGAAATTGTGTTAGACTTTATTGTTGAGCAGCCAGTTATGAAACGAAATCCACGCAACACTAACTGGCAGCTACATAACCAAATATTAGCTAGGGACCTACCAGTATTACCTCCACAAGCCCCCTCATCAGTGGGAGAACTGGATGACCTGGTAACGACCTTCACAACGGCGCTCTCAAATGCCCTAGAGCAGGCTTGTCCAGTACCAAAACCACGCGGCAAACATAGACCCCACTGGTGGTCTTACGACCTGGATTCGTTCCGTATATCATGCAGGAAGCAATTTAACAAGGCCAAGAGCATCGGTACGGAGCCTGAATGGCTCGAATATAAAGCTAAACTGAGGGCCTATAAAAAGGCTCTAAGGCAAGCGAAGAGAACTTCGTGGAGAAATTTCTGCACCGGGGTCGAAAAAGTCGATGATACAGCGAGACTTAGACGAGTGCTATCAAAAACTCAAACCGCCATTAGCTATTTACGGAAGCCTGACGGATCTTGGACCAGCACGGAAGGGGAAACCCTGGAGCTGCTCCTGAACACACACTTTCCGGGGAACTTGTATGATGCACCTGTAGCATCTGCAACAAACCTGGCGGTAAACATACCCATTACGGAGGAAAGGGTAAGGTGGCCAATCAAAAGCTTTGAGCCGTTCAAGGCAGCTGGGCCAGACGGGATTTTCCCCGCACAACTTATAAACACGCTGGAAATATCAGCTAAATGGCTGGTAGTTCTCTATTCAGCCTGCCTGGCTCTTAATTACATTCCGTGCTCCTGGAGAAGCGCCACGGTAGTCTTTATTCCAAAGGCTGGGAAGGCCTCACACTATGAGCCTAAAGACTACAGACCGATCAGTCTCTCGTCTTTTGCACTTAAAACCTTCGAGAGGATAATTAGCGATTATCTCTCCTCTACTATTGATAGCAACCTTATTTCTAGCTATCAACATGCATACACCAAAGGTAAATCAACGGAAACTGCGCTCCACAGCCTAGTCTCTATTGTTGAAAAATCATTGCACGAAAAGGAGTACTGTCTCGTGGCCTTTCTGGACATCGAAGGGGCTTTCAACAATATAAGGCCGGAGGCTATTAACACTGCTTTAACAAACCTGGGCATAAATAGGTCTCTTATTGGTCTAATTGATCAACTACTAAAGGGAAGGAAAATAGTTTCTTCACTGGGAACAGTTGATCTTTCACGCTATGTCACAAGAGGAACGCCTCAGGGTGGTGTTCTCTCCCCGCTCCTATGGAACCTCACCGTAAACTCGCTGCTACGAGACACAAGGTGGGGGGGCGGGAAGATAGTGGCATATGCAGACGATTTAGCTATTGCATATAGGGGCAAATTCCCACAAACCCTGTGTGACTTGATGCAAGTAGCACTACGAGAAGTTTCTTCATGGTCCTCTCGCTGCGGACTTAGCATCAACCCGGGAAAGGTGGAGCTTGTCCTTTATACCAGGCGGTACAAGATACCACCGCTGAACCTACCAGAACTAGATGGCGTGCGCCTGAACTTAGCTGATAAAGCCAAATTCCTAGGCACAGTTCTAGATAGAAAGCTTAACTGGAAGGAGAATGTCATCCAGCGCCAGAGGAAAGCGTGCATTGCACTTTACACGTGTAAAAGAGCCATTGGCAAAAAATGGGGGCTCAGCCCCAAAATTTGCAGATGGATCTACACTGCGATAATCCAGCCAATTATGCTGTATGGAGTCGTGGTATGGTGGCCTGCGCTAGGAAAGGCAACAAACCTAAATCTGTTAGGAAAAGTCCACAGATCGAGCATGATCTGTATAAGCGGGGCGTTAAGAACAACGCCCAATGAAGCTCTCCAGGCCATTCTTGGCTTTTTGCCACTCGATCTGGAAGGGTACCGGGCAGCAGCAGCATCGGCTCTGCGTCTAAGGGAAACGTCCGTCTGGGGCGCAAGCACTATTGGACACTCCTGTATTCTAAGATCTTACAGCTTTCTCCCTCTGAGCACAGATCGGTGTGCGACCACAACAGTCGGAGATTGTTGTTTTAGAATAAACATTCCCAGCAGGGAAGACTGGGAGAACATAGATCGGTGTCCCGCTACTAATGGCGGCACTTTTATATACACCGACGGCTCGAAGTTAGACGGCAGAGTCGGAGGAGGGGTTTACTCAAGGGATTTGGACCTAGAACTCTCCTTTAGACTACCTGATCACTGCAGTGTCTTCCAGGCTGAAGTTTCTGCAATCATGGACGCCGTGACTTGGATAGGTGAACGCACCATCGGACAGGATATCTGTATTTTCAGCGACAGCCAAGCGGCCATCAAATCCCTTGGCTCTTACTCGTTCAACTCTGAACTGACGCTCAGCTGTCGTCGATCTCTTCAAGAGATGGCCCAACAGAACCGCGTGAACCTCACATGGGTCCCGGGACACAGGGACATTGAGGGAAACTGTAGGGCAGACGAACTTGCCAGGCAGGGTACGACCAAGCAGATTCTTCAAGATAAAGAGCGCATAGGTATGCCGTTTGCCACGTGCAAGCTAATGCTGAAGGAGCATACACTCCGCGAAGCCAACGAAAGATGGCTACAAGCCCCAGGGTGCCGGATATCAAAGCAAACCTGGCCAAAATGCGATCTTAAAAGATCTAGACACATATACGCCCTAAAAAGGAAGGAAATCTCCATATTAATAGGTGTTTTAACCGGGCACTGCCTTATTGGTAGGCACGCAGCAAGGCTAGGCGTTCCCTACCGACGATGCTGCAGGAGTTGCAAAGATGATGAGGAAGAGGAAACAGTGGAGCACCTCATCTGCAACTGCCCGGCCTTAAGCGGAGCGAGAAGGCGCTCTCTGGGAGTTCCCTTCCTGGTTAGCTTAAGCCAGGTCGCGGAGCTAGACATAAAGGACTTGATGGCCTTCATCAAGTTATCAAAATGGTTCGAGGAGGGGTAGCGGTGTCGGTTAGGAGTGTCAGTCCCGGGTTTCGGCTATATGGAGAGTCCCGACAGCACTGGGATTTTCCATATGGCCGGGCCCCGGGACTGACTTTCCTAGTGTTTGGTGGTATCACAACGGGCCTTTTATTACTGGCCTAGGTGTGTCTTTGCGGCAGCCACTTCTACCTACCTACCTACCTACGCTCGTATCCAAAAGGCATGACATAAAAGTCAATGCTAGAGCGATAGTACTTCAAAGACTCACAAGCTTCTTACCAACCTTTTCTGTTCCAAAACCGAATTCCACAGATTTAAAGGACCTGGATCTTGCCGATCCACATTTCTTCAGTCCTGGTCCTACAGATATGGTGATAGGAAGTGATCTCATACCAAAAATACTCCTTCAAGGAGTCCGAAACCAAGTCTTGGGAAGCCTCCTTGCCCAAAACACCATTTTCGGTTGGTATTTGAACGGCCCAATGCAATCTACCTCTTGTTCTACCTTTCACAACTACGCGGTAAAAGATACCAATGAAAACCTCAATTCCCAATTGAAACGCTTCTGGGAACTCGAGGAACTACCAGAATCCCACGTATCTTCCGAGGAAGATTCGTATTGTGAAAATTTGTATCAAGACACCACTGTTAGGCGAAATGATGGCCGTTATGTAATTCGGCTACCTTTTAAATCGAGGTTTTCATCCAATTTGACCCTAGGGCCATCTCGCTCGCAAGCTATGCGAATGGAGCCTATGCTTCATAAAAATCTAGACCTAAAGGAAGAATACAATCGCGTTCTAGAAGAATATCTTACGCTAGGCCTTATGAGGCAAATCGCTCCCGATGAAGTACATGCAAACGGAAATTATCAGTCTTATTATCTTCCACATCATTCAGTTCTTAAACCAGACGGTACGTCTACGAAAGTCCGTGTGGTCTTCAATGCTTCAAAGCCCCCGGCAACGGGGGTTTCGCTCAACGATATACTTCATATCGGGCCAACTTTACAAACAGATCTTCTATTTGTCATCTTAAATTGGCGATTGTATAAGCATGTCTTTAACGGGGACATACAAAAAATGTACCGACAAATCCTTCTTCACGAAGATGATCAACCTTATCAACGAATTCTGTTCCGTAGAAATAATGAAAACAAACTTTCGGATTTTGCGCTAAAAACAGTGACATTCGGAGTCAACTGTGCGCCTTATCTAGCAATTCGCACTTTGCATCAATTAGCAAATGACTCAAAAGATTCATATCCACTAGCTAAACATATTTTAACCAAAGAAACCTATGTGATGACATTTTTTCTGGAGGTCACGATATCCAATCGTGTTTAAAAGCGCAAACTGAACTTGTCCAATGTTTGATCTCAGCAGGGTTCCCACTTAGGAAAATTACTGCAAATAATCGCCAACTTTTGGACCATATTCCTGCAGAGCATCTACTCGACTCTGACTTTTTAAAATTTGATTGTTCCAGTTCTACCAAACCGCTTGGTATACGATGGAATGCGTTAACCGATTCCTTTTCATATGCGGTTGAACCATTGACACCCCCGTCGAGCGCCACGAAACGACAGATTTTGTCGTCAGTCTCGAAACTTTTTGACCCCGCAGGATGGCTAGCGCCCATTCTCATTCAAGCCAAAATTCTCTTACAACAAATATGGCTAGAGGGGACTGAATGGGACGAGTGCGTAAAACCACTTTCACTTCAAAAATGGCACCAATTTATAACCGATTTACCCATAATAGAACAAGTTCAAATTCCTAGATGGACTGAGTTTTCGCCTAGCAGATCAATGCAAAATCCATGGTTTCTGTGATGCATCAGAAAAGGCCTACTGTGCATCGGTTTACCTAAGATCACAATCTGACAATGCGGTCTCCTCCCACCTTCTGTTTTCAAAACAAAAGTCGCACCACTACAGACAGTGAGTCTCCCACGCTTAGAATTATGCGGAGCCATCTTATTATCTAAGTGCATAAAAAAGGTCGTCGACCAATTATCCCTCGAAAAAGCAGATGTATTTCTTTGGTCCGATTCATGTATTGTCCTCGCGTGGCTTGAAAAACCGCCGTGTACATGGAAGGTGTACGAAGCTAATCGTACCTCAGAAATGCTCAAAAACGTTGGAAATGCAAAGTGGCGACACGTAGACACTAATCACAACCCTGCTGATCTCGGGACTCGTGGTTGTAGACCACAAGATCTAGTGCTTAGGTCCCTCTGGTGGCACGGAGCAGATTGGCTACTTAAACCCCCCGACCATTGCCCTTATCATTTCCACAAAAAGTCATACCTCAGGAACAACGTAAAGTAGAAGCTCTTCACGTTTTGGACAACGACGTCGATATATTAGACCGCTTTTCTTCATGGTCTAAAGCATTGCGTGTAATAGTGTACATGTTCCGATTCATCCACCGTCCTATGACTCTGCAGTTCTCACTCGGAAAGAAATTCACTGGGTTAAAACACGCCTTATCAAGCTTTCCCAAGAAAGAGATTATCCAAACGAATATACTCAGTTGTCCAAAAAAGAATCAATTTCCAAAAAGAGTTCGCTCTTAACGTTGAATCCATTTCTAGACAAAGATGGGCTGCTTCGGGTAAATGGTCGCTTGGCCAACGCTGGCCTCACATAAAACGAAAGACATCCAGTCATTATTTCTGAATCTTCACGATTTTGTTATCTTTTTCTAAACTTTCTGCATGGAACTCTGATGCATGCGAAACAACAACTAATGATTCGAATGGCAAGACAAGAGTACTATATTCCCAGGTTAAAATCGAAAATTAAAAAGTGCATACGCAGTTGCAAAACTTGTACAATTTTCAAACAAAGCTGCCGCTCACAAATTATGGCAGCGCTGCCGCCAGAGCGGGCAACCTTTTCTCTACCCTTTACCTACACTGGTTTAGACTTTGCAGGCCCCCTTGATATAAAGTCATCCAACCTTCGGAGATCCCCAGTACTTAAAGGGTATGTTTGCGTCTTCATTTGCTTTTCCACAAAGGCAATCCACATTGAACCGTGTTCGGATTTATCCACTAAAGCTTTTCAGGCTGCATTTGATCGCTTCGTAGGTAGACGTGGCTTGCCACAACGGCTTTTTTCGGACAATGGGAATAACTTCGTTGGGGCTAATCGAGCATTTCAACAGGATTTCAAAAAATTTCTCAAAAATACTTCTGATGACCTTCGCTCTAAGTATACCGTACATGGATTTGAATGGCATTTCTTGCCACCAAATGCTCCGCATATGGGCGGTCTTTGGGAAGCAGCCGTGAAAAGCTTTAAACATCACTTCAAACGTACGGTTGGAAACCACATCTTAACTTATGAAGAACTAGCAACTCTACTTGCTCGTATCGAAGCAGTCCTGAATTCTCGACCCCTTTCCCCGATGTCTGAAAGCGCCACTGACTTGCTTGCTCTAACTCCCGGACATTTCCTGCGGGGAGGGCCACTACTTAGCTTTCCAGAACCTCAAATTGACAACCTTTCCCTACAAAACCGATGGGAAAAGCTCAAAATCTTATACCAACAATTCAGTCAACGGTGGAAAGATGAGTATCTCAAAGAACTCCACCAGAGATACAAATGGAAGCTCCCACAAAAGAATCTATCCGTTGGCGATTTCGTGGTCTTGAAAAATGAGCAAACGCCTCCAAATGAATGGAGACTAGGACGTATCGAAAAAGTGTATCATGGTTCGGACAATTGTGTTCGGGTGGCGGATGTCAAAACTCAAACTGGCATTTTCACACGACCAATTGATAAGCCCTGTCCGCTTGCTACGCAGGAGGAGGTTCTGAGTCTAGACCCTACACTTCACATATAACCATCAAATTGGCTAATCTTAGTATTAAGTCTTCTACAACATTCTCATACACTTTTACCTTTTTACATATCGAAGCCGGCAAGGAACGCTAACTTAGATCCGAAAATATACCAATGCGAGGTATGCCTAAAGTTTCATCCGCTGCGTTTTTGCAAAGAATTCATGGCCATGACCATTGAGGAAAGGAAGGATATAGTGCGGCAGTTCAGATATTGTCCAAATTGCCTGGCTCGTACTCACGACAGCGTTCAACATTGCTCGTGTCCCGACACTTGCAAATTATGTGACAAGCTACACCATACCTTGCTACATGTAACCGGGGAAGATGAGACAATGGCAGACCGCCGCAGTGTTCGTCAGCTGGTCAAGAAGCAACCAGCATCAATCATCCGAAAGGCTCGTAAGCCAGTTAAGCGGCTCCAGGGGGCCGTTCGCAAGCCGGTAAAGCGTTTCCAGTCAGCTAACAGGCGAGAAGTGCGTCGACCAGTAACACAGCGCAAAATTCAAAGAGAGCAGATCGACGTGGCTATGCGGGCATTGGCGACCTTGAAGGCATCCTTGCACTAGTGCAACGGGGGCGCCATGTTCAAGTGCCTTTCGTCACTTGAATGGAACACCTCTCTGTGTTCTGATACGCCTTATTGCATCCCTGCATATCTTTCAGCGACCACAACCCTGTGTTCGCAAAGCCCGCTATGCATCCCTGCATAAGTCCCTCAAGAAAGCATCCCTGCTTTCTTTCGAACTTCCAGTGTTGGAAACAAAGACTATAAAAGCGCTACGTGCAAATGAATTCTCCCTGTTTCAATTTTCATCACCATTTTGGACATCATCGTCGCATCAACCGAGGTAAATCTGTATCATCAACGCCATTTCATCGGCAGTGTGTGCGGTTCATCTCGTTGTTTTCATTACTATTTTTTCAATACTATTTTTTCATAAATGGGGAATTACAAGTGTTAATAACTTGAATTTTTCCAATATTATTGTTTTCACATTAATATGTAAAGTATAAGCAACCTAGTTGAAAAAAGTTAATCTAAATTAGATTTAATCAAATGTACATTGAAGTACCAAATATTGAATTAAAGCCTTAAATAATTGTAAGTTGCCAATAGAAAATCCCATCTTTCATTTTTTATCGAAATCTTCACTTGTATTTATTCATAAATACAAGCCGAGTGAAATCCCCTTCACTCTTACCCTTTTTCTACCATAAAATGAACATGGTCCTTCGAGCCGGATCTGACGGCACCCATCATCGAAAATTCTATTTGGCAGCACTTGCAATTTCGAACAAAGAAAACAACCGCAACGTCTGCATTCATACAGAGGCAACTTTTGTTGCTTTTATCAGCAATTCTCTTTTGGTGTTGCTCAAGTGTTGCTGATGCTCTTCATACACAGGCAAGGAGTTGCAGTTTTTTTTATGAGAAACTGTGTTTTTATCACAAATTTTTCGAAATTATTGTGCTAAGTAGCTGATTTCTGCTGCTTATTAAGAATTTAGAGCGAATTAAAAAAAAAAAAATGAGAAACTACGCCATTTAAAATTGCAGCTAATATAACGAAGTTGCGAAGAATGGCAACACAAAGCGTGTTACCGAGCACAGGCAACTCGGTACCATTCCCCTTCCGTTGTCGCTCTCTCTCCCATCATTCGCTAAAAAGCAAGCTGTTGCCAGCAAGCCCTTGCCTTGTTTGAATGCAGTAAACGCAACACTGCTTGTCAACAATTTTCGCTGCCCATGAAAGCAGCGTGCCATAACTATTCGATCTTCAAAGCAGACGGTAGCATCTTCGGAAGCAAAGTGAAAAAAAATCGTGAAAAAATAAATTTGTGCGCAAAAAATTTTATTAAAACCGCGAAAAAGTTAAGAAAGTTATAAAATAAAAGCGTTTGTCAGTTTAAAAAGTTAAAAGTAAAGTGCAGTAAATTCGGTAAAAAAAAACGAAGAAGATAAAAACCTTTGCTGCAAAGCTGCCGCTGCCCTACGTGAACTTCCGTACCTGCATACCTACACCGGTGGAGTCACCTTTAACCGGTAAAAGCTTCAACTACTCAAAACCCGGTGGGGACACCTTTAGCCGGCGTACCAAAAGCTTCGTATCAACACCCGGTGGAGTCACCTTTAGCCAGTAACCAGGACAAATTTCGCCCACGTGGGACTGTACCCAGAAAAAAATCAGGATGAGTAACCTACAAAGTGTCATGTAAGTGCAGTTATTTTCCAATAACATTTTCGAACCGTTACTCTAACGGAATAAATCATTGTGTATCAATAACAAGTGTGAACTCTTCTTTTGACAACACACATTAAAATGTCGGTTTGTTTACATCCTGCACATATTAAAATGTTGCCAGCACCGAATAACAGGAAAGCAATGGCGTTGTTTAACATCCTGCACACATCAACATGGCGGTCTCCTATCTTTTACCTAATGGTAGAAAGAGATGGGAAGATGGAAAGAAAGAGACAAAAAAGGAAATTAAAAACAGGTGACTAAACTCACTTTGAAATTTTCACGCCTATGCCTATGATATCACACTTGTTATTAACCACAATCTCAAACAGGTGTTAAACTCATTTTGGAATTTTGACGTCTATGCAGAAGAGTTTACACTTTGTATTGATACACTATGGAATAAATGCTCTTTATATATATGTACATATATGCATACAAGCCGCTAGTTGTGTCCAAATTCTGCGCCTTGGGCAAAGTTAGAAGCTGTCGTTTCTTTCTAACCAACAGCGTATGCACGTATATTCATACATACATACACAACCACTTGTATATCCATTTCTTGTAATTCAGTTTTATATACCAAGTTAAAAGCAAACGTACATTTTCCCTTCATTCAATTCTATCTTTTGCCATATTTACTTGCCGGTTTCGTGCAAGTGCAAATACTGTCATCCCTTTCGTGTTGGTCAAGTTTGCTTTAATTGCAATTTCATTGCTATCGGCATATTCAAATTCATATTTCGTTTTCAACTGTTCCAAATATAAATATTACATGCCCATGCCAAAAGTATTTTCTTCCCACCTATCTACATACTTACATATGGTAACGCGAAACTCGAAGCAAAGTGCATTACAAGTACATAGTCAAATTATTATTATTATTTATTATTATTTATTTATTAAGCCAATCAGACTAGAAAATCTTACAGGCTAGGTAGAAATATGTGATAACAGTAGGCAACTTACTAGTATACATAAATGGCTTACTTATAAAGAGGGTTTATTGTACTTAAAAAGCACTCTTTTGAACAAGAAAAATCTATTTCCAAAAAATTAGTAATTCTGTTAAACTCAATCAAAGATCTAGTAATAGGAGCATTGATAGCATAAAGAGCTTTGAACAGACGAACGTTGAAGAACTCAAAGTTCCTAAGGGCTCTGGCGGGAATATTTATGAAAATCCTCTCCAGAAGCATGGGGCAGTCAGTAGCACCACGAAAAACGTCAAAAATAAACGATAGCGACAAAATTATTCTCCTGTTCTGCAGTGACTTTAAGTTGATCAATAGGCATCTGGACTCATAAGTCGGAATGGGTTCAGAAAAGCGTAAGCTGCGCAAAGCAAAGTATAAAAATACCTTCTGAATCCGTTCGATTCTTGCAATGTGGCACTGATAATAAGGCGACCAAATAAAACAGGCGTACTCAAGTTTAGAGCGCACAAACGCTGTATATAAAAGCTTTAACGTATAAGGGTCAGTGAACTCTGAGCTATGACGTCTAACAAAAGCAAGCATGGCATACGATTTCGAAATGCACAGGTTAATATGTTTTGCGAAGGTAAATTTTGAGTCAAAAGTTACTCCCAGATCTTTTATTTCACTAACCCTTGTAAGGGGCGAGTTAGATAAATGGTATGAGGTTTCAATGACGTTAACGCGTTTTGAAAAAGTGATATGAAAACATTTTTTTAAATTAAGAGTTAACCGATTGCTATTACACCAAGCAGTTAAATTATCCAAATCTAATTGCATCAGTTCAGAGTCATCGTGACTGTAAATGAGTGAATAAATTTTTAAATCATCCGCATATAGTAAAAACTTTACAGTAGAAAAACAGGAGCGAATGTCATTAATAGACAATATGAAGAAAAGTGGTCCTAAGATGCTTCCCTGTGGCACACCAGAGCAGGCAACGAAGGGAGAAGACCTGACATTGTCCACAATGACCCTACAGCAACGATCTCGTAGGTATGATTCAATCCATTTTAGAAACACTGAGTGGAAACCCATACAGGCAAGCTTCTTGAGCAGGACTACATGGGAAACCCGATCAAATGCTTTAGAAAAGTCCGTATAAACTGTGTCAACCTGACATCCAAACTGAAAAGCTGCGATGCAGTCATCAGAAAAAATAGCCAGGTTAGTCACAGTTGAACGTCCCGGAAGAAAGCCGTGCTGCTCTGGACACACGATATTCTTCACGAAAAATATTAATTTTTCCTGGATGATGCATTCAAAAAGCTTTGACGTGGCGGAAAGTTTTGAGATGGGTCTATAATTGCTAATGTCATTTTTGTTGCCACTCTTGAAGATAGGCGTAATAAAAGCCAGTTTCCACGGATCAATGAAAGTGCCTGAGGACAGGGAACTGTTAAATATTAATAAGAGGGGATAAACAAGAGCTTCGCACTGCTTAAACAGAATTGCGGACAAACCATCAACATCAGTATTTGCTGACTGTTTAAGACGAGAGATGCCTCTAACGACATCTTCGGAAGAAAGTGCAAGATTGCCAAAATCAATTGAAGGTTGTATATTGAAACGAAATTCTTCACCACTTTCCGAGTCAGACGCGAAATTGGCCAGGAAAAACTCTGCGAACAAATTTGCCGCATCAGCAGATGAATCAACAACTTTGTCGCCAAGGAAGAGAGAGGACGGAATATTCGACACAGATTTTTTTGACTTAACAAAATTCCAAAACGATTTTGGGTTTGTTTTTAAGTTTTCTTCAAAGCTTAAAATGTAATTTCTATGCAAGAATTTATCAAGACACGCGAACTTCTTTTCAAGCTCCTTATACTTTTCGAAGAGCACCATGTTTTTACTATTTTTGAACTTGCGAAAAAACTTATTCCTCAGATTTCGAATTTTCATCAGGGCCGCATTATGCCAGGGAACTTTGTACTTTTTCTTTGAAACCAAAGGAATAGACCGTTTACAAATATCCACAACAGTTGTTCTGAATTTCTCGAAAGACCCATTAGTATCTAAGTTGTGAAACAAGTTATCCCAATTAATTTCTAGAAATAGATTGTTCAAGTCAAAAAAGTTGCAACGCTTAAAATTAAAAGAAAGATTTGATGCATCATTTATAACTTTGGCAAACTTATAGAATTCAAGAGTTATGACTAACGGAACATGGTGCATGTCAGACTTTGTCACAGGTGAATCGCATTTTAGCAATGTGTAGTTTAAATTATTACTCAAAAATACTAAATCTAAGGTGCGAGCAAGTAGGTTTGGGTAACAATTAATTTGACCTAAATCGATGCTTAAAAAACTATCTATTAGATATATTTCATTCAGGCTAGTAACATCACTCGCTATTAATGAAGAGCTGGAAGTATTCCGAGACCAATTTATGTTAGGAAGGTTGAAATCGCCTAGCACGCAGAGATGATCGCCTCCTAATTTGTTCAGAGCCAATGCAACAATGTTGTCAACATGCGCTGCATATAGGTCATGGCTACTGTTGGGCGGAATATACGAAGCGCAGAGAAAGATTGAGTCTGAGGAGCCTCGGATATGAACACAAAGTTGATCAAGCAGCGCATTATTATTATTAAGTGCAACCTCAGATGCGTGATGTTTGCAGTGCACTGCGATGAGAACTCCACCACCTCTAGCACATCCAGTTAGGTTGGCATTTCTATCCTTGCGGAAGACATTATATAGCATGGGGTCGAAGTACTCCTCACTGTAAAAGGTCTCATTCAACCACGTCTCAATGATAACAAAGACATCATAATCCTGATGTGAACTGAATACCCGCAAGAGCTGGGATTTTGTTCTAACGCCAGCCATGTTTTGCAAGTAGATTTTTAAGCCACTCGTTGTTCCACCGGACCCAACCGATTGCCGTTGGACATCGGTTGGACCTCGTCGTTTTTTGGCCCAAAATTAAACGGCCGCACAGCTATATTTGTAGGCCATAGCTCTGGCACCAATAGCTTTTGAAGTGAGCTGGCATCAACACCCAGCTTAAAATTAATATAACGCAGAGATTTGGGATCCACACCAACCTTTACTAATGGAATACACACGATAGAGTTTTCATCTATCCCGGTATGTTGAGAAATGTGCGATTTTAATTTTTCGGCAGTCACCGAGGCAGAGAAGGGCGAGATATGCAGCCACTTCCTTTTCGTAACAGCACTTAAATCACCACTAATGGCCGACCCAACAACTAAAGGTTGCGCTAGTACATTCAAGGTATGTTGTTTACCATTATTTGGGGTGGGTCTAATGTTGTTATTAGCAATGGCAGCATTATTGTTACTTTCCGCACTATCCGATATTGAGCTAGTACCTGCATCAGCATTAGCATTGTTGGGAGCGCGTTCTCTGTTGATTTGATTTTTATTATTATTTCTTCGTCTGTTCTTTTTTTTATTTTGCACTCTTTTCCATTCGTTTTGGTTACCAACAACTGCAGGAGGGTTGTCAACAATAGCCAAAGTAGGCGAAGAAAGTTGAGAGGTAGGGGCGTTAGGAATTGGCGTCGCAGGTGAAATGCTAGCACCAGCATCGTTGGGCAGCATTATTGCCGATGGAGGAGTAACTCTACCAGCTGATATAGTAACAGCATTAGCAACGACGTAGACAGAGCCCGTATCAGTGGAAGTTGTAGCAGCAGCAGCATAATTTGAGGAGGGTGGAAGACTAGCGGATGCTGTATCAATCTGATTGTATGGTCTCCTGGGCTCCTTAGCAGCGCCGTCGGCAGAGCCACTAGCGCCCGTTGACATGCAAGAAGAGGTTGGCTGTGTAGATGTAGAGAAGTTGCATTTGTTTACACTGCACAATTTCTCAAATTGAGAGAGCAAATGAGACAAAATGGAATTGTTGTCGTTGAGCTTACGCTGCACGTCACGAACATCAGCTTGAAGGGAATCGGTTTTTTGTCGTAAGCACTCATTATCTTCATGCAAAACATTCAAAGCAGAGAGAAGTTTAGAGTTAAATAATTTCAACTCAGCAAAATTGTCATTAGCAGTGAGGGAATTAGGCATTTGCACTTGAGTGGCTTGTTGTTGTTGTAATGAGGAATTATTCAAAGTCAAAGACTCATCTTGTTGATCAGCAGCACATACACCACAAATATAGACATTGTCAGCATTATTTAAGTTATTTAAGTCGACAGGTAGGCTACCAACAACACAACTCAAATGAAAAATCTCTCTGCACTGATTACACTGCACAGAAGTTTGGGCGCGCTCAACTCTGTGGCCACAAAAACAAGGCATATTGTAGCAAATATTAGAAAATTATAAGCACAGGAAAAGAAAAACGGAGTCAATGTCTTTAACACAGTTTTAATTTTAATTTTAATTATTCTGCGACAGTAAATAAAAGCTCGAATTTAAGAAAAACTTAGAGCGCAGTAAAAACACGTCTGTTCACGACAAACTCACTCACATTATATGAGCAGATTGCGCTGCTTACGACAGTAAATACATACATTTTCAATTTGGGCAAAGTAGTGCTCAGAATTCGTACATACATTTGTACATAAACAGTGCCCACTCATAGTGGTAACAAAACAAAAAAAAAAAAAAAAAAAAAAAGTGAGTTTGCTGTAGCATTGGTTGTAAAAATTTAAGTCCATATTTATTGTACAGTGGAGTGCATACTTATAAGCACATAGCGATACGACATCTATTATCCTGATCCTATTCCCATTAGTAGGGCGTACTTGAGCGTTAAAATAAAAACTCTTGTTTCCAAAAGTGCAATTGTTTCCTAAGTGCGCGAGTGCACATATGTATACAGGGTGCATAAATTAGTCGGTAAAAGAACCCTAACTATTTCCCTGTGTGCAAAGCTAAACTAATGCAAAGTGCGTTTTTCCCAGCAAACCAAAACACCGTGATAACGAGGCAATCAAAGTTCTACAAATGATTCCTCAAAACATACTCGAGTGCAGATCCAAGGTGCATATACTGGTCTTAATCGGTTTCTTCAAGTTATCTCAATTTCTTGTTCTTGCTACTATACCAAGTGGCATCTTTCATACACAAGCCAAGTGTGAGCTTTCCTGCTCGCTTAAAAATTAATTTCAAGAGTGTAATTACTCCCGCTAATTCTTTCAAATCATTATATCATGGCTACTGGTTCAGCCGCAATGGCAGAATTCATATTCTATTCGAATGACTTAATGAATTTCTGTTCTAGTTTTCAAGACGCTAATCCTGAAGACAATTCTGACTCATTACTAGAAGTTACACAACAAGATTTGAACACACGTTGGGAGAATTTACAACTCCATTAAAGAGAGTTTGTCTCTCAGATGAAAGCGAAGTATCAGTCGATTTCAAAGAAGAAGCAACCAAGAAGTTCCAAGTGTGTACTGAGAGTTATTATATATGCAAATCTCAAATTATCATCAGCTTAAATCCATTCATGGCGATATGCTTGGTAGAAGTGATGGTGACAGGAATGTAACCGCTCGACATTCCGTTTCCTTTGTGGAAAACTTTACGCCATGTCTCAAAGTGCCCCCCTGCGATACACAAATTTTCTATGGCAGTTACGAGGAGTGGCCCAGTTTTCGTGACATGTTCACGGCGGTATATCTAAACCAAAGGCCGGCAGATATTTTCCTGGGAGTCGAAGTATGTTCGGCCATCTCACGTACACAGTTCGTAATTACACGTACATAGCACGAACGTCAACAAGCAGAGCAGAAAAGAATCAAATTTTATTCAGTTTTATGCTAGCATTGATTGAAGCAGGTCGATACCGCATTGCTTCTATTATTTCTTGCTTATATTGGTACACTGAGCATAAATACAAAATATATTTTATTAATAAGATGGAGGTACAAAACGATTTTTTTTACCTAACTTTGTTCGTAAACAAATTCATAGTTCACGTAAGCTTTATTTTCTAAACACCCACATTTGAATAAAAAAAAACACTATTTTTAGTTGTTGACAAAAAAAAATTAAAAAAATTCTGCCAATATTTAGGTTATGTCGTCAAAATTTATTTGTTCAGTTATACCTAGTACAGGTACTTTTCGTATTACAGAACTTACATAAATTTATAGTGCTGGAAGCACCCGTTTATTTCGTTGAAAACCAGCATTTTAATTTTTAAAACAAATTCTTATTCATTTTTAAAAAACTTAAAAGAAAAATCAAATAAACACAAATCGTGTTTTATTTTTATTAATTTGTAAGTTATCTGATAGGTTATACAACATTTAAATTTTGAATTTTGAAATTAAATTCATAGTGCTTGAAAGCCCGTTTGCTTGATTTCGTTAAAAACCTGAATTCTTTAATAAAAAAAAATGTTACACTCTTCAAAAATCTTTAAAAAAAAATTCAAGTATACACAAAACATAAGATACATATATACATATGTTTTCTTATTAAATATAAATTTAGGGGTCGTCGTGAAGATTTGTGTTAATAACATACTAACATACTAATTTTTTCCAGTGCAATACCACCAACACACAAGCATTTTTGAGCGTAATACACTAATACTCCTACATATTGCGTCCTCTCTGTTTGCCGGCTACTGATCTAAACCACCCAAAGCTCACTCCCGATCAAAAACTATTTCATTTGCGCAATCTAACCCGGGGAAAGGCAGGGTTAATAGTGAAACTTTACAAACTTTGTGATGAAAACTTCTCACTAGCCTGGGAAGCGCTAAGAGCTCGTTTTGAAAATAAGCGAATTTTGATCGATAACACAGTACAACAGCCAATCTGGGGGGTGAGAAATTCCAAGTCAGGGTGATTGTACTAGGTCAGTATAGTAACACCCTCAAAGGGTTTGGCATTCGTATGTGTCAGTTTTTTTTTATGACCTTTTACATTTTTTCCTTATCTTAGTTTAACATAACTCGAGAACCACTTGTCCGATTTTGATGAAACAAATTTAGAATAATTAAGAATTACATTTTCTCTAATCTGTTTCTATACCGTTTTCCTAAAAATTTAATTTTTTTTTTAAATTCATAAAAAATCCAAAATGGAAAAAAGTGCCAAAACTAATTACTTTCGCGTAAAGTCACATAACTCATTTTTCTACTGTACTAAAAGAGAAATATTCTCTTTCTCACACTGGTTCTGTGATTTTTGTCATTCAACAAGTGCCGACGAACGCGATCAGTAAAAGTGATTTTTCTCCAGTTTTTTAAAAGTGAACAAAAGAGAACAGAATATGGAACTGTGCAAACCAGATATAAATAGCTTTTGCTACTGCTGTGGTCAATATGTCTCAACACATAAAAAAAGGGGAAATTTCAGTACTGATTTTGTTCAAACATAATGTTTAATAACTCAAAATAAGCTTGATTCAATTGTTGCTAAGTTGGAATTAACACAGCATAAATCGGAAGAGCTGGCTTCCATGTTGAAATCAAACAATTTGTGGGCACCCGGTGTGAAAGTCGCAGCTTATCGAAGTCGTCAGGCAACACTCCAAGGCGATAAATGACACTTTTTTGAATAAACACAAATAGAAATTGTAATTCTAAATTTTTTTGAGTTTGTCTTAGCAAATTCGGACAAGTGGTTCTCGAGTTATGTTAAACTACGTTTTTGCCAAAATGTTACAACTAAGCGAAAAAACATCAAGATAAGGAAAAAATTTAAAAGGTCATAAAAAAAAACTGACACATACGAATAAATGAGAAACGCGTGCATCGATTTTCATGATCCATGCCTTTTTTTTTGCTAATGAGTTATGTGACTTTACGCGAAAGTAATTAGTTTTGGCACTTTTGTACATTTTGGATTTTTTATGAATTTGAAAAAAAAATTTAAATTTTTAGGCAAAAAATACCCTTTTCCCTTCATACATTCATTTTTAACTTCGAAAGTGTTGCACATATAGGAAAACGGTATAGAAACAAATTAGAGAAATTGTAATTCTTAATTTTTCTAAATTTGTTTCATCAAAATCGGACAAGGGGTTCTCGAGTTATGTTAAACTAAGATAAGGAAAGATAAGGAAAAAATTTAAAAGGTCATAAAAAAAAAACTGACACATACGAACGCCCAACCCTTTGAGGGTTTTACTATACTGACCTGGTACCATCACCCTGACTTGGAATTTCTCACCCCCAGACAATAATCCCAAAAATGTTCCATAGTGTAACCAGTTGAAGACCCTTTTCAATATTCCCCCTGTTACCTCCGAAAATAGCGAGGGGATTCAAACAATTCAAAGCACCATTAATGATTGTTTATCTTGCCTTAGATCACAAGGGGTTTCTGTTGCCGAATGGGATCCAATATTAATTTATCTGTGCTCTACTAAACTCCCAGAGGAAACTCTCTCTCTCTGGGAGCAATCTTTAAAGTCCAGAAAAGATCTTCCCGACTGGTCCCAAATGGACACGTTCCTAACTAGTCGGTATCAAGTAGTAGAACGATTGCACAACTATAAAACCTCCAAATCTCGAAATTCTTCGAGTCAAAGGACTCCAACCAAAGTAAAATCTTATCATTCCAAGAACAAGTGAGGTTCACTTGTAAATTGTGCGTAGAAAATTACCCCATGAAATCCTGCCCGCAATTTCGCGATATGACAGTCGCTGACCGCACTAAATTTGCAGAGGAAAGTGGTCATTGTACCAATTGCTTGGCATATAATCATACTCTTGCCAACTGTCAAAGCATCTATAGATGTCTGCATTGTAGAAAATCGCATCAAGGCTACACCCAAGCCAGCAAATACCAATTCTTCAGCAAAGCCAGTTTCCAAGGCAACACCGCTGTGGAATACGCAATCCACCGAACTGTCGAATAATGATAGGCATCCAATATTCAACCTATCGGAAGACGGCTGCGATGAAAATCCATCCACGTCTGCTGACAGTGCATCCTTAATCCAAGCTAATTTCTCAGCGAATCATGAGAAGGCGCTTCTACCCACCGCCTGAGTGCTAATCGAGCATATGGGCACAACCTTTACCTTAAGAGCCTTAATTGACCAAGGCTCGCAAAAAACCTTTATCTCCGAAAAAATACAAAAACGCCTCAATCTTTCTACTTACCGAGAAGAGTTTGCGGTAACAGGGATGGGCGGAGTCATTGTAGAAAATGCTAAAAAAGTTTGCCAACTTACGCTCGTATCCAAAAGGCATGACATAAAAGTCAATGCTAGAGCGATAGTACTTCAAAGACTCACAAGCTTCTTACCAACCTTTTCTGTTCCAAAACCGAATTCCACAGATTTAAAGGACCTGGATCTTGCCGATCCACATGTCTTCAGTCCTGGTCCTATAGATATGGTGATAGGAAGTGATCTCATACCAAAAATACTCCTTCAAGGAGTCCGAAACCAAGTCTTGGGAAGCCTCCTTGCCCAAAACACCATTTTTGGTTGGTATTTGAACGGCCCAATGCAATCTACCTCTTGTTCTACCTTTCACACCTACGCGGTAAAAGATACCAATGAAAACCTCAATTCCCAATTGAAACGCTTCTGGGAACTCGAGGAACTACCGGAATCCCACGTATCTTCCGAGGAAGATTCGTATTGTGAAAATTTTTATCAAGACACCACTGTTAGGCGAAATGATGGCCGTTATGGCTACCTTTTAAATCGAGGTTTTCATCCAATTTGACCCTAGGGCCATCTCGCTCGCAAGCTATGCGAATGGAGCCTATGCTTCATAAAAATCTAGACCTAAAGGAAGAATACAATCGCGTTCTAGAAGAATATCTTACGCTAGGCCTTACGAGGCAAATCGCTCCCGATGAAGTACATGCAAACGGAAATTACACTGGTCGACGGCCAAAATTTACCAGAGACGCCGTTATGAAATTCGTATGTAAAACCACCCCCTGATTTCGAAAATCGAGTTCATTTTTGATTCTATGGTACCGTTTTTGAGATATTTGCATTTTACCGTTATTCGAAAAAACCAAAAAGATGTCCCCCTTTAATTACATATATCTCACGAACGGGTCAAGCGATTGCAAAAAGGTTGACAGAATCAAAAAGACGATAAAATTTGCTATAAATGCATCATATATTGTTTTTTGCTCAACCAGATAGTTTTCGAGATATTAGCTTATCATTTCATATTTTTGTTTTCTTTTATGAAAAAATATGAAAAAAATTACTTTTTGCGTGGAGAGCATTCCAAAACCACACCTTTTTTTCTAGATATTTTTTCTTTACGTAGAGCTCTGTTTTATTAGAAAAAAGATAAGCTATCATCGAAGAAAATCGATGTAAAACTACGTAAGTTATAAGCGATCAAATAAAAATACCCAGGTTGCGCAATTTCAACGTATAGGTCAAAACGTATGTGTGGTATAAGAAAGAGAGAAATATCAAGCTATGCTCTGTTTCTATTGAGTTCAAAGTTTAATTCATTAATGAAATTACCCATATTTTTTACTATTTTTTTAATTTATTTATGTTTATACTATATTCTAACAATCTTTATCTTAATTTGATTTTACTATGTAGTCGAAATAATTATGAGAAACCAGCAGTAATCACCCATCATTGCGACGTCCCAGAATCCTTGACATCGATTCTCAATTAATTTCATTTGCTGATGAAACCTTTCGCCATGTTCGTCACTTTCGTCGCCAAGATTTGCCGGAAAAAAGTTCAAATGTGAGTGCAGAAAGTGAATTTTTAAAGACATATTTACGCCTGGAAAGAAAATATTAGTTAGGTAAATAAAATTTTGGGAAATTAATTTTAATAAGCCTTTTATATTTCCCCATTTTCGCATAATTATTGATTAAGTCGTTCACTATCTGTTCGTAGTTAGGGCTTTTGTGTCTACCGAGAAAAGAAGCAACGACCTTCTCAAAGGATTCCCACGCTGCTGCCTCAACTGATGAGAGTAGTCCTTTGAATTGAGTATTGTTGATCAACTTTTTTATTTGTGGTCCAACAAAAATACCTTCCTTTATCTTGGCTTGAGAAATATCTGGAAAAATTGTTTTCAAATAGTCGAATGCTTCGCCTTCTTTGTCCAAAGCCTTAACAAAGTTTTTAATGAGACCGAGCTTGATGTGTAAGGGTGGAAGTATGATTTTCTCTTTCTTGACAAGAGGGGTGTATTTTATGTTATCCACACCAACGGTCAACTCGACTCTTTCCGACCAATACTTTCTGACGTAGTGGTCCTTACGAGCTCGGCTATCCCACTTGCAGAGGAAGCAGCAGTGCTTGGTGTAGCCACTTTGTAGACCGCATAGCATTGCAACGACTTTGAGATCAGAACATATTTTCCAATCATGCTCTTCATATTTGATAAATTTGAGAATTTTTTGCATTTCCTCGTAGGTTTCCTTTGTATTTACTGCAGCTTTCAAACTCAGTTTATTGCTGTCTATGAACAATCGCCACTCTTTTGAATCATATGTTTGACCAAACTCTTTGAATAAACCAGGAATGTCGTTGCAGTAGCATATACTGTCTTTCTTGGTATAGTGTTTGGAAAATGGTTCGTGACGAGTTCTACAATATATCACCTTAACATCGGATGACACAAATTTAAATTGTTGCATACGGGAAGTGTGGATCTCTGCCTTTTCCTGAACTGAACTATCTCCGGCGAGCCTTGCAGATGTTTTGAAGTTTCAAGGCGCCTTAACTCATATTTATACTCGGAACAAAAATAAAATTGAAAAAATCAAATCTTACCTAGACAGAAAGGTTCCTTTTTATACGAAGCCGGGAAAAGAAAATATTACCTGCTTTAGATGTCGGCTTTAAAAATTTACTTATAATTTTGAAAATCTACCTGCATACTTACGCATAAGTGACGGAAATACATGTTTATAACTACATGCCTACAGCACTTTCGAACCCAACCACTCTTCCTTTCGAAGCAACCACTCTACCTACTATAAAACAATTCGAGTATTAAAAGTACTATTTGATTTATTTAAAGAAAAAGTATTATCATTTTTATGGTGTTATTCGTTTATCCGGATAATATCCCATTTGCACTTTATACCTTTAAAATATGTATGTATACATCACACATTGAAGTTGCGCAACCTGGGTATTTTTACTTGATCGTTTATAACTTACGTAGTTTTGCATCGATTTTCTTCGATGATAGCTTATCTTTTTTCTAATAAAACAGAGCTCTACGTCAAGAAAAAATATCTAGAAAAAAAGTTGTGGTTTTGGAATGCTGCCCACGCAAAGAGTAATTTTTTTCATATTTTTTCATAAAAAAAAACAAAAATATGAAATGACAAGCTAATATCTCGAAAACTATCTGGTTGAGCAAAAAACAATGTATGATGCATTTATAGCAAATTTTATCGTTTTTCCGATTCTGTAAACTTTTTTGCAATTGCTTGACCCGTTCGTGAGATATACGCAATTAAAGGGCGCCATCTTTTTGGTTTTTTCGAATAACGGTAAATTGCAAATATCTCAAAAACGGTACCATAGAATCAAAAATGAACTCAATTTTCGAAATCAGGGGGTGATTTTACATACGAATTTCATAACGGCATTTCTGGTAAAGCGAAAAAGTTGAAATTCGTGGTCCAGTGTTATCAGTCTTATTATCTTCCACATCATTCAGTTCTTAAACCAGACGGTACGTCTACGAAAGTCCGTGTGGTCTTCAATGCTTCAAAGCCCACGGCAACGGGGGTTTCGCTCAACGATATACTTCATATCGGGCCAACTTTACAAACAGATCTTCTATTTGTCATCTTAAATTGGCGATTGTATAAGTATGTCTTTAACGGGGACATACAAAAAATGTACCGACAAATCCTTCTTCACGAAGATGATCAACCTTATCAACGAATTCTGTTCCGTAGAAATAATGAAAACAAACTTTCGGATTTTGCGCTAAAAACAGTGACATTCGGAGTCAACTGTGCGCCTTATCTAGCAATTCGCACTTTGCATCAATTAGCAAATGACTCAAAAGATTCATATCCACTAGCTAAACATATTTTAACCAAAGAAACCTATGTCGATGACATTTTATCTGGAGGTCACGATATCCAATCGTGTTTAAAAGCGCAACCTGAACTTGTCCAATGTTTGATCTCAGCAGGGTTCCCACTTAGGAAAATTACTGCAAATAATCGCCAACTTTTGGACCATATTCCTGCAGAGCATCTACTCGACTCTGACTTTTTAAAATTTGATTGTTCCAGTTCTACCAAACCGCTTGGTATACGATGGAATGCGTTAACCGATTCCTTTTCATATGCGGTTGAACCATTGACACCCCCGTCGAGCGCCACGAAACGACAGATTTTGTCGTCAGTCTCGAAACTTTTTGACCCCGCAGGATGGCTAGCGCCCATTCTCATTCAAGCCAAAATTCTCTTACAACAAATATGGCTAGAGGGGACTGAATGGGACGAGTGCGTAAAACCACTTTCACTTCAAAAATGGCACCAATTTATAACCGATTTACCCATAATAGAACAAGTTCAAATTCCTAGATGGACTGAGTTTTCGCCTAGCAGATCAATGCAAAATCCATGGTTTCTGTGATGCATCAGAAAAGGCCTACTGTGCATCGGTTTACCTAAGATCACAATCTGACAATGCGGTCTCCTCCCACCTTCTGTTTTCAAAACAAAAGTCGCACCACTACAGACAGTGAGTCTCCCACGCTTAGAATTATGCGGAGCCGTCTTGTTATCTAAGTGCATAAAAAAGGTCGTCGACCAATTAGCCCTCGAAAAAGCAGATGTATTTCTTTGGTCCGATTCATCTATTCACTGAATCAAAAACGTACATGTTTTTTACGAACAAAGTTTCATAGAAGTTCACGCAGGTTTTTCTTAAAATATAAGAAAAAATTCATAGAATCTAAGAAATTTTTCTTACAATTTATGAATGAGTACATGCTTTCTGTGGATTGGTTTACATATTTTACGCAAAAGTACTTATATTCTAGGAAATGTTCTTAAATTTCTACGAAAAAGTTCTTTGGAGAGGTTTTAACGAACAATTCTTAAAATCTATGTACTTTTTCATTGGATACATGAACTTTTTTGGTTCAGTGTTGAAAAACCGCCGTGTACATGGAAGGTGTACGAAGCTAATCGTACCTCAGAAATGCTCAAAAACGTTGGAAATGCAAAGTCGCGACACGTAGACACTAATCACAACCCTGCTGATCTCGGGACTCGTGGTTGTAGACCACAAGATCTAGTGCTTAGGTCCCTCTGGTGGCACGGAGCAGATTGGCTACTTAAACCCCCCGACCATTGGCCCTTATCATTTCCACAAAAAGTCATACCTCAGGAACAACGTAAAGTAGAAGCTCTTCACGTTTTGGACAACGACGTCGATATATTAGACCGCTTTTCTTCATGGTCTAAAGCATTGCGTGTAATAGCGTACATGTTCCGATTCATCCACCGTCCTATGACTCTGCAGTTCTCACTCGAAAAGAAATTCACTGGGTCAAAACACGCCTTATCAAGCTTTCCCAAGAAAGAGATTATCCAAACGAATATACTCAGTTGTCCAAAAAAGAATCAATTTCCAAAAAGAGTTCGCTCTTAACGTTGAATCCATTTCTAGACAAAGATGGGCTGCTTCGGGTAAATGGTCGCTTGGCCAACGCTGGCCTCACATAAAACGAAAGACATCCAGTCATTATTTCTGAATCTTTACGATTTTGTTATCTTTTTCTAAACTTTCTGCATGGAACTCTGATGCATGCGAAACAACAACTAATGATTCGAATGGCAAGACAAGAGTACTCTATTCCCAGGTTAAAATCGAAAATTAAAAAGTGCATACGCAGTTGCAAAACTTGTACAATTTTCAAACAAAGCTGCCGCTCACAAATTATGGCAGCGCTGCCGCCAGAGCGGGCAACCTTTTCTCTACCCTTTACCTACACTGGTTTAGACTTTGCAGGCCCCCTTGATATAAAGTCATCCAACCTTCGGAGATCCCCAGTACTTAAAGGGTATGTTTGCGTCTTCATTTGCTTTTCCACAAAGGCAATCCACCTTGAACCGTGTTCGGATTTATCCACTAAAGCTTTTCAGGCTGGATTTGATCGCTTCGTAGGTAGACGTGGCTTGCCACAGCGGCTTTTTTCGGAAAATGGGAATAACTTCGTTGGGGCTAATCGAGCATTTCAACAGGATTTCAAAAAATTTCTCAAAAATACTTCTGATGACCTTCGCTCAAAGTATACCGTACATGGATTTGAATGGCATTTCTTGCCACCAAATGCTCCGCATATGGGCGGTCTTTGGGAAGCAGCCGTGAAAAGCTTTAAACATCACTTCAAACGTACGGTTGGAAACCACATCTTAACTTATGAAGAACTAGCAACTCTACTTGCTCGTATCGAAGCAGTCCTGAATTCTCGACCCCTTTCCCCGATGTCTGAAAGCGCCACTGACTTGCTTGCTCTAACTCCCGGACATTTCCTGCGGGGAGGGCCACTACTTAGCTTTCCAGAACCTCAAATTGACAACCTTTCCCTACAAAACCGATGGGAAAAGCTCAAAATCTTATACCAACAATTCAGTCAACGGTGGAAAGATGAGTATCTCAAAGAACTCCACCAGAGATACAAATGGAAGCTCCCACAAAAGAATCTATCCGTTGGCGATTTCGTGGTCTTGAAAAATGAGCAAACGCCTCCAAATGAATGGAGACTAGGACGTATCGAAAAAGTGTATCATGGTTCGGACAATTGAGTTCGGGTGGCGGATGTCAAAACTCAAACTGGCATTTTCACACGACCAATTGTTAAGCTCTGTCCGCTTCCTACGCAGGAGGAGGTTCTGAGTCTAGACCCTACACTTCACATATAACCATCAAATTGGCTAATCTTAGTATTAAGTCTTCTACAACATTCTCATACACTTACCTTTTTACATATCGAAGCCGGCAAGGAACGCTAACTTAGATCCGAAAATATACCAATGCAAGGTATGCCTAAAGTTTCATCCGCTGCGTTTTTGCAAAGAATTCATGGCCATGACCATTGAGGAAAGGAAGGATATAGTGCGGCAGTTCAGATATTGTCCAAATTGCCTGGCTCGTACTCACGACAGCGTTCAACATTGCTCGTGTCCCGACACTTGCAAATTATGTGACAAGCTACACCATACCTTGCTACATGTAACCGGGGAAGATGAGACAATGGCAGACCGCCGCCGTCAGCTGGTCAAGAAGCAACCAGCATCAATCATCCGAAAGGCTCGTAAGCCAGTTAAGCGGCTCCAGGGGGCCGTTCGCAAGCCGGTAAAGCGTTTCCAGTCAGCTAACAGGCGAGAAGTGCGTCGACCAGTAACACAGCGCAAAATTCAAAGAGAGCAGATCGACGTGGCTATGCGGGCATTGGCGACCTTGAAGGCATCCTTGCACTAGTGCAACGGGGGCGCCATGTTCAAGTGCCTTTCGTCACTTGAATGGAACACCTCTCTGTGTTCTGATACGCCTTATTGCATCCCTGCATATCTTTCAGCGACCACAACCCTGTGTTCGCAAAGCCCGCTATGCATCCCTGCATAAGTCCCTCAAGAAAGCATCCCTGCTTTCTTTCAAACTTCCAGTGTTGGAAACAAAGACTATAAAAGCGCTACGTGCAAATGAATTCTCCCTGTTTCAATTTTCATCACCATTTTGGACATCATCGTCGCATCAACCGAGGTAAATCTGTATCATCAACGTCATTTCATCGGCAGTGTGTGCGGTTCATCTCGTTGTTTTCATTACTATTTTTTCAATACTATTTTTTCATAAATGGGGAATTACAAGTGTTAATAACTTGAATTTTTTCAATATTATTGTTTTCACATTAATATGTAAAGTATAAGCAACCTAGTTGCAAAAAGTTAATCTAAATTAGATTTAATCAAATGTACATTGAAGTACCAAATATTGAATTAAAGCCTTAAATAATTGTAAGTTGCCAATAGAAAATCCCATCTTTCATTTTATTATCGACATTTTCACTTGCATTTATTCATAAATACAAGCCGAGTGAAATCCTCTTCACTCTTACCCTTTTTCTACCATAAAATGAACACAGAGTTTGTGGGAATTTCCCCTGTATGCAATGGCTAAATCATCTGCATATTCCACTATCTTCCCGCCCTCAAGCTTGTGTCTCGTAGCAACGAGTTGACAGTGGGGTTCTATAGAAGCGGGGAGAGAACACCACCCTGAGGCGTTCCCCTTGTGACATAGCGTGATAAATCAACCGTACCAAGTGATGAAGATATTTTCCTTCCCGATAGTAGTTGATCAATTAGTCCAATTAGGGATCTGCTTATGCGCAGTTAGTTAGAGCGGTGTTAATAGCCTCCTGACTTATATTGTTGAAAGTTGGTTCAAAGCTCTTGACTGCCCGCCTTACCCTTTCCTCCATGACGCGCTGCTCCTTTTCCTCTTTGCGAGGTCCCGGCCATGGCATTTATAATTTAATATTTTTATTATATAATAACAGCCATTATTATTTAAATTCTATAATGGTCTCATTTTGACTATAGGTGAGTTTTTAAGGTATATATTTAAGTTGGTCGAGTTTCGGCCACGGGCCTAAACGCAGCTATTGACAAAAAGATGATCAGATGTTTGATTAAGTTCAACTATTTTAAGTTGGTCGAATTTCGACCACGGGTATACTAGTGGTATTATAAAGAAATCAAAAGAAATACAGCGTTCGTACAGACTTACTAACATTAAATTCTAACATTCTTACTAATAATAAATTCGGTTTAACAAGTTTTAGTAATTTACACGGTATTTCGTCGATATTCTCATCATTTCAAGTTTCTCTGGTATTTATTCAAATTTTTTTACCATCTTTTGTTTTGTCTTCGTGGAAGACTGTGGTGCTTAGTGCCCTTTTACACCAGGCAATTATTGAATTTAACTCTGCCGTGAAATAGGCGTGAAGAGGGGGAGAAGATCTGGGAAGAGTACACTTGAAAGCGTACCGTCAACTCGTTTCAAGATTTTCTCGCTATCTCTTTCACTCCTCCTTGTTCGCCCGTATTTTGTTTCATAATTGCTTTCAAGAAAAATTCACAAGTGTAGACACGAATAAAAAACACAAAAGAGTAAGTAAAGTAAAATGGGACTTAGGTAAGACTTGTTGCAAGAAATATGTAGTTCAATCAAACTCCTTATACTTAACTATGTATCTGAACCTAACTTTTCTTATTCTAGAATCCAATGGGCACGGGAGACTGGATTGATCCAAAGAATTTTGTACAATAGAGATTTAGAAAAACCAAGATGCCAAACAGTACATATTGTATTTCCAGTAAATTTCCCAAATGTGGCGGCAACCTGTTTTCTACTGAGTGGTACGTAAACCGAGGTATACGTCGCCGAGCGCGATATTTTATTTGTTCAACACAAACAAATAATACACAAAAAACCAAATTTGTACAGGAATACCAGGATTAACGGACAACAAAACTTTAAACACACCGATCACACTGTACACTAAAGAGCTCCATGAGTCCTCAAAAAGTTAACTTTGAAGTGCTTTAAAAAATAAAATATTGTTACATATGGCCTCATTATGTATTGCGAACGATTCGTCTGCTCACAATATCGCATTTTATTTCATTTTTGTTTTTTATGTCAAAGAAAATTCCTAAAGGGGCAGAGAAGTGTTCCCTCCACAGCCCTAGTACTATCTGAACATCTGCCACCGATTCGCCGTTGTCATTTTTACAGGAGTTTGCCCCGGGTTTTTCGGGCGTTGCTTCTGCTGGCTAGCATTTCAAGCTCTTCGATTTCACGCTTTTCCGCTTCCATTTTCTTCGCCCGGAAAAGCCATCTCGCTTCCCTCTTCATCTCGCGGTAGTGTTCACACACTAATAGGCGTCGTCCTTTCTTTTCATTGCGTCTTTGCACTCTCTATCATCGTACCAGCTGCACGCCTTTGTCTTCCAGTAGCAGATCTGGCGGCCGGGCTGACGTCAAGTCGGTAACAAACGATCCGATGAATGTGGAAAATGACTTTGCACCGAGTGAGCCAGCTCTTACACTAAATATTATTTAATCCGTTTCTGTTAACGAATTTGTCGAAAGTAGGCGTGGTCGGTGGGCGATTTCTACCAGTTTCATCAGAAATATACCACCAGAAAACCTGTAAAATTTCTTCATTCTACTATAATCACTTTTAAAGTTATGACACGCCCACTTTTAAAAATATAGAATGACCAGGATATTTGAAGTATGCAATGAAAATTGTCAACTTGCGGTTAGTTTTACAACAGTGATGCCAACCCAAGCAAGAAAATAACCAAAGGCCGCAGAACGCAGCACTGTTAGCAATGCTATAGCAATACAGAGTACCATTTGCTTATCGCATCGCATTTCACTTTCGAATCGCATTGAATTTCGAATCGCAATACAGAGTGACCCCCCAGTACTTGTGCTGTACCCATCTGCCGAAACGACCCGGGCCGTTTTCTTATATCGACCCGGCCAAGAGCAATACACTCGGGGTGACCCTGTCTGACATTTAGGCAGGGCTACACCTCGCTACAACAACAACAACAACAACATACTTAACACCCTTTTACTAGACTAGTACAAAAAAGTGCACTTTCGATGTATTTATAATTTGGTCCAGCTCCAGTAAATTTTAATATTTTTTCGAAATATTTTGGGAGTTGCCTTAGAAAATAGTGAATTTGGTAATTCCGTTGGAAACACTGCAAATATTTTTGGTAAGGCACCTAAAAAATCTCTAAATGGTGAATATTTTACCTATTGTATAGTCTATCGCAAATTGAAAGATTGAATTATCCTTACATACAATAACAGAATATTTTATTTTGCAGTTGGGGTGGTTCTCTCTTCAGTCACCTTATTATGTGAAGTTTCCCTACGACCAAATCATCAGTAAATGCGCCATTGCTGCGAAATTGCTACGAGTGGTACACGTGGTCATCTGTTATTAATTTTAGATCAATCTATCCATTACGAATTTAACTGTGAATTTATTTGAATTGGTAGTTTTGTTGCAACTCCGCCTCCGGCTTGTAACAGCCCTGTTGCAGAGCAACACAAAAGTAATTCAAATAATTCTACCATGACCTGTCAAAGCAGAAGGAAGCAAATAATAATTTCCAGAGCAGATTTTTGGCCACACGTTTTGCAGCTTTTTGTCTTTCTTAAGTACTACAAGTTATTTACACTGGTTTACAGCCAAAAATACCAAGAAATGCATGCTTATGAGTGAATTGGCACTGACATGCTGAGTACAAAACATATTTTTAAACATTTTTGTATGGGTAGGTTTTTGAGATATCGGTAATTTAGTGTTTTTTCAGGTATCAATTCATTCAAAAATTCTTTTCGCTAATGTTACAAAAGCGATGAACGCAAGCGATACCTCGTTCGAAAGGAAATTAACATACTCTTCTAACGAAGTCGAAATTTTGTAGAATTTTTAAAATTTTTTAAAAAATTTTTAGGCAATTCACAAGTTCTCATATAAAATTTGAATATCACAATAAAATTGAGCAACCTATGTATATCAAGTGTGCTATTTTCTTTTTCAATTTGTTTTGTTTTGAAATGTAACTTTTTTCTGTTCAATTTTCATTTCAATTTGATCACTGAACAATGTTCAGTTTGAAAAATAAAAGAAGCAGGAAAAGAAAAAATTAACAATTTCCAAAAAAGTTTTTACAAAAATTCAATTTATAGTTTTCAGATATGACCGTTCAACTCATCATAGTGCTCAAAAGAGGTGTGTCATCAAAATAGTGCAATAAACCATAACACATCTTGTGAATTGCCTATTTAATTTTAAAAATTATTTTTTTATACGAAGTTGTGAAAATCTGGAACTTTTTATTTTTTCTACAAACACTTTAAGCATAATATTACCAAGATCTAATGAAAACTGTATTTTTGGCGATTTTTTTGTAACTTTCAACATCCCTACTTTAAATAGAATTTTAACAGGTCCATGTCTAATCATAGTGCTAATCATTACTAAGCCAATAGAGTCCAAATAAACCGTTTTTAGAATTTTAGTCTATCTTCCTGTCTGTATGTATGTTTGTGGTCGTATCACTCGAAAACTGCTGAATGGAATTAAATGAAACTGAAACGACCGGTTTCAGAGTTATCGACCAATAAACGCATATTATACGAAATTCCAGATTGCAATTTAGATGTGCTCTGCCCAATCCACAAGAAAGGCGATCCCGCTAACCGCTCGAACTACAGCGGAGTCAGTCTTCTTAATATCGCATATAAGGTTCTTTCTAGCGTATTGTGTGGAAGACTGAAGCCCATAGTAGACAAACTGATTGGACCTTATCAGTGTGGCTTTAGACCTGGTAGGTCTACCATCGACCATAAAAGAATCGACACACATCATCTCTTTGTCGATTTCAAAGCCGCTTTTACAGTGCAAAAAGAAGTTGCCTGTATGCCGCCATGTCTGAATTTGACTTCCCTGCAAAGCTTATAAGGCTTTGCCAAATGACGTTGAGCAATACCAACCGCTCCGTCAGAATCGGGAAGGACCTCTCTGAGCCATTTGAAACAAAGCGAGGCTTCAGACAGGTCGTCTCACTACAGGGCGAATCAGCGCACCTGCGCCTTGACAGCCAAGTCACCGGTGATAGTTACAAATTTGAAACGGTGAGGGACTTCATCTATTATGGAACCAGCATTAACTCCGAAAATAATATCAGTCTAGAAATCCAACGGAGAATCACTCTTGCCAACAAGTGTTACTTTGGACTAAGTAGGCATTTGAGAAATAAAGTCCTCTCTCGACAAACAAAGATCTCATCTCATCTCTCTCTCATCATACCAGTCCTGGGGGGCTAACAGCATGTATCAGGCTGTCGTGGGCGCTCTGAAGCCTGACATTCTAAAGGAAGTTTTCGACATCCGCAGGGCAGCGCCCATTCAAGATGAGTATAATCATTTAAAGACAAATCTTATAAAACGGTTTACCGACTCAGTTGATCGCCAGTTGTATAAATTACTGACAGAACTTTAACTTGAAAATCGGAAGCCCAGCCAGCTTCTCAGAGAGATGCGTACACTTGCAAGCAACAGAACATCAGAGGAACTGCTTCACAGCAGATTGTTGGCCCTACTGCCTGATAACGTGTGCAAGACTCTTAAAGCCGTGCAAAACAACAGCACACTTGATGAACTAGCTGAAGCTGCAGAACCACACAAATTCTTGCGTACTGTCAAGAAGTTTGCAAGGTCAGCATGTAGAAGTTGAGGCCATGACAGCTGGAGGGCAGACCAAGCCTTACTCCAATATAGATTCTAAGAGCTCAAAAAAAGTTTGTATGAATGAGCTGAAGATGACATTATTATCTAAGTAAATGCATTAACACAATTTTATTATTTCTTCCAGTTTTCTAGATATATTCAAAAGACGGAAATCCGATTATTTTCGCTATAGCGGCCGGGGACACGTCGCCCAGTCAAGAAAACTCGGTTTTAAGCTCACGGTTATGCACCATATTGAATGCAAAAATAAAATCACTATAATATGAAATGCAAAGTTAATGTCTACTTTTAAGTCAAATGATTACATATTTGGAATCAGCAGAAAATTCTACACAGGATTCATGTATCAAATGTCGAGGATATATATACATCAAGGTAAAATAACGTTCCGGTTTCGGTTCCGGTTTCGTTCTTCAAAATTTATTTCGGTTTCGGTTACGGTATAGATGAAATTTCTGCAAAACAAATTCCTAAAATTAACTCTACTTTTTTATTAAAAAAAATATTAAAATGGAAGCCAAATTAAATGTATAAATGGTTAAAAAACATTAAAATTAGTGGCGCTTTCTGAAACAAGCCTGGGGGGTCACTCTGTATTGCGATTCGAAATTCAATGCGATTCGAAAGTGAAATGCGATGCGATAAGCAAATGGTACTCTGTATTGATATAGCATTGCTAACAGTGCTGCGTTCTGCGGCCTTTGGTTATTTTCTTGCTTGGGTTGGCATCACTGTTGTAAAACTAACCGCAAGTTGACAATTTTCATTGCATACTTCAAGTGAAGGCTCTTGTCCTATGCTTTTACCCATACCATTTCTTTTAATTTGGCGCCTAACTGTATGCTATGCTGCAAACACTTGCACTTGCAAAAGATATTTCTCCCTATATATATACCTTTTATGTGTATTGAAAGATGTGTGCAGGCGTGTGCATATGCAAAATCATGTCCGTATAAACATAATATTATTAGTTTAATTGAAGTTTTCTTACAAATTTTTGGTAATTAATTTATAAATTTAAAAGTTAAACAAAATATTTTTCAAAAAAAAAATATTTTTTTTTTAATTTTGCAAAATAAGCGCCAAAATAAACATGTTTTTCGATAAGAAAGGTAAGTATACTAATAGCTCTACAATAATTTACAAGAATATGTTTAAAAATTTAATTTTATTCAAAATTGTTTAGCGGTGCGATAGCGGTTCGACTGCGTTTTGTTGTAGGAAGACAAATCCGAATGTACAAAGCAATTGACATTTCACTTTCGCGATACAGAGTGTACGCGATTCGAGAGGGAAAAAATGAATGCGAAAAGGGAAAAAACAAATCCGAAAATGTCAATTTCCGTTACGATAGTTGAGTTTTTTTCATAAAAAACACAGGAAATTTACACACTATTGTCAAAATTGGAAAATATTCTTTAAAATTTTTTTTCATGAAACATCAAAATTTTGACAATAGTGTGTTAAATTCTTGTGTTTTTCACGAAAAAAATTTAGAGAGAATACCCCTAGAGTGTCGCTAAGGCAAATGCGAAAAAATTTCCTTTCGCATCGCAATACAGAATGACCCCCTGAACATTTCTTTTTCGGATCTCGTAAATTTTTTTCGATCGCTTCATTCAACTATAGTCAAACTTCCTCTTTCAGAATTTTGATACTGTTGTCAAAACGTGGCTCGACAATCTTCCATGAAAACTTTCAGGGTAGCTGTTTGTAAAAGGAAGTACCTATGTGCCCACTCACAGAAGTAAGGTATTAAAAAAATTCAAAACCGTTTTGAACCGGTTCCGGCTTTTGAAACGGTTTCGGTTTCGGTATTTTCCAGATCAAAATAACGGTTACGGTTTCGGTTTTGAAAAATGAATCGGTTTTAATCGGTTACGGTTTCGGCTTCGCTTTCAGTCCTTGATATACATTCAGGCGGCTCACGCCCCATACAAAGAGAATGGACATCCTGTTTCCATCGGAATTATAAACTTCAAAATATTTCGAAAAAATATAAAGATTTACTGGAGCTAAACCGCGTTAAAAAAGCGCTAAAAAGATGCTTTTTTATGTATAAAAGGAGTATGAGAAAATATTAAAAAAAAGGCACCTGAGATCATGAAACAGCGGGAGTATAAAAGGTAAGCATAAAAAAGTTTGAAAATTTTATCAACGCAATCCAAATGAGGAGATGTATGATGCTGTTTTTGGCCATATTTGGAGCGGTAGGCTTATGGAAAACTTGAATAACTCAGCCAACTATTTACGGATTTGGACGATTAGGGTATCATTTGAAAGGTATTTTCGATACGTTGTCATTTCTGCAAAATTTAACCCCTTTTGGTTATCAAATTTTCAAACTTGTTTACCCTTTGTACTCCAGCTGCTTCATCATCTCAGGTGATTTTTATTAAACAAAATTTTTCATACCCCTTTTATACATAAAAAGGGATATTTTTAGCGTTTTTTAACTCGGTTTAGCTCCAGTAAATCTTAATATTTTTTCGAAATATTTTGGGAAAGTCCTTCGAAAAGAGTGAATTTTGAAATTCCGGTAGAAACACTGAAACTTTTTTTCTCGAGGCGCCTTAATATACATATTTGTCGGGTAGTGTAATATGCAGGATAGATCGACGTGGCAGAAAGAAGACCAGAAATTCTGTGTCTGACGAAAACTAACACTTTCATTTTGTATTTGAATAAAACTAACACTTTCGTTTTGTGTCTGAAGAAAACTAACTACCTGAAAGTGTTGGTTTTCGTCAGACCCCAAATGAAATCGCTAGTTTTCGTCAGACACAAATTGAAATTGTTACTTTTCGTACATAATTTTAAAAGTGTTATTTCTCGTAAGAAATTTTGTAAGTTTTCATATGACACGTCGAAATTAGATTTTTTCATATTAAAAATATATGCCCTTATCTACCGACCACGGATCACATTTCACATTTTTTATATGTAAATGGGGATTATATTTTATTTAATTTAATTAAAATAACTTTGAATTTATATTTAACTCTGGTCCATTGAGGAGTTCTCAGTGCTTATACTGCTCGAGTCTCTTTTAATGCAGTCATATATTCTACAAAGCTCGGGTGTATCCCTAATTGCTTTCAAAAAATCCGCCAGCTGTTGGTTTTTATCTGAAATGACAAAATATTCTTCGTTAGAAGATATGTGTGCAGTGTTGGATGAAACATTTTGGACCGCCGAAATCGTTGTTTTTTGACATTTAAATTCTTTTATATAAATTTTAATTTAATTTAAATTAAAAATATCGTTTAAGACCTTAAGTTTTGAACTTTTTTCTTACACTCTTTCGAAAAATTCTGATTATGCAGTTTTGTACCCCATTCAATTTTAGTCTAACAAAGTGCAAATCTCAAGTAGCTCGAGGGCGCGTTGATTTAAAAAAAAAATTGTTTAGACTCACCTTCGCATTTTTGCATACAAAAAAAAATTTGGGATTTTGTTATAGGGGTGAAAATATGAAAATGATCCAATTATTTAGCTTATTTTGAAACAGACCTGTTAATAATAATTCTTAATCGGTAATGATTACCGGTTTCATTGATTATTTCTTGAGAACCCACCTAATTATTGATTACCGATTACTTTGATTTTTTAATGATTATTTTTCAATTGATTAAAAAAATAAAAATAAAAAATAATCAAAAGTATTGATTACTTGTTTTAGAAACATACATAAGTAAATATTCACTTGCACATACAAACATATGTATACGTGAAGCAAAAAGTTGTTTTCTACAAATGCATACACATTAATATATGTAGTTGAAGTGGCTGCTGCAGAGGCACATTTAGGCCAGTTTTAAAAAGCCGGTACCACCAACACTGGGAAATTCAGTAACAAGACTCCGCCATATGAAAAATCCCTGTGTTGTCGGGATTCTCCAAATAGCAGAGTTCCGGGACTGCCACTCCTAAACCGACACCGTTACTCCTATTCGAACTATTAAATTCCTTGTTCTTATCGCACCGCTTATGCATATTATACTAGATGTGTGGACTTTACCACTACCCGATACTCCATAATAGGTCGGATAATCGCAATGTCGATCCATATTTTTCGGCTCTTTTGCACTTGCAAAGTGCAATAAACTCTTTTTTTTTGGCGTTGAATGACATTCTCCTTCCAGTTCAGCTTTCTATCCAAAAATGTGCCTAGGAATTTGGCTTTATCAGGCGCTCGCGATTTCGTTCTGGTAGGTTTAAACGTGGTATTTAGTAGCGGTATAAAGGACAAGTTACACTTTTCCCGGGTTGATACTAAGTCCGCAGCGAGAGGACCATAATTTGGGTAGCATACTTACAGTAAATGTCGGATAATACCTGTTTAGATATACATAAGAGGAACAAATTAGGATCACTCCAACCCATATAAAAAGATCAAAACTGGCATTTTTTCTCATATGTACATTTGATAAGCGTTCAAGGTCCATTCTGGAAATCCATGACCCCAAAGTATAAGTAGGTGTATACAAATATACACAGATGTTTATATTTTTAACAACAAGGTTGCAAAGTAATAAAAAAAAAATTTGAAAAAAAAATCAAGAAAATTAAAAAAAAAAATCAAAAATAATCAAAAGTAACCACAGGAAATCAAAAACGCCTTTTTTATTATTTTTGTTTTTTTTAATCTTTTTTATATTTTTTTCCAATTTTTATTTTTTTTTCTATAATCGTAATCAATAAGAAATTGCCTTTCCTTGAAAACAAATTAAATAATCATTACCAATTAAAAAAACTTCTAATCTATTGATTACTTTTTAATAATCAAAATTACCAGGTTTGTTTAGAAAATATATTTTTTACCACAATATATATATGTAGTTTAGTTGTTGTACTTTATTTAATATCCAATCTTAAAACTACTTACAAAGTTAATGATTTGTGAAAAAACGTGTGCTTACGATGATGGCGGAAATGATAGAGAAAAATTACATTGTTTTTATTTTGCATTTGACGTTTTTGCTGTGGTGAATTATGCTATCAGCTGTTTGCGCTACCATATTAAAGAGGTGTGGAAAACAGTGGTTGCCACAGTACTCCCCCCGTAGTTCGAACGCAAGTATTTCTACTGACTGCAAGTTAAAAATGCAGGCTTTAATCGGTCGATCGATGCATTCGTCTCCCTGCCATTGACGTCGATTATAAAATATTTCGGAGTACGTTTCACGACCCTATGTGGACCTGAGTATGGGGGTGAAAGTGATGGTCTAATTAGATCGTCTCTGAGAAAAACTTGTTCGCAGGTTTGTAGATGCGTGTGGACAAATGGCTTTTTAACAGTGTGCCACGCTGTGTCAACAGGTCGCAGGTCACGCATAACGTCTCGTAGCTGCTGAACGATCTCGGATTGACTTCGTTTGTCGTCGTTAACAAAAAATTCCGATGGTAACTTAAGTATCGTACCATACACAAGTTCGGCTGCTGTGCAATTCATGTCCTCTTTAAACGTGGAACGTAATCCCAGTAATATTATTGGTAAATACGTTGTCCATCTTTGAGAATCAGGACATAAAATCGCTGTTTTTAACGTTCGATGCCAGCGTTCAATTATCCCGTTCGCTTGCGGGTGATACGGCGTAGTTCGTAAATGATGAATTCCCAATAAGTTCATCAACTCTTGAAAAATTGATCCAACAAACTGTCGACCTAAATCGGACGTAACATCGATAGGCACGCCAAACCTTGAAATCCAGCCGCTGATCAAGGCGCGTGCTATTGTATTGGCAGTTGAGTCGGCGATTGGGATAGCTTCTGGCCAACGGGTGAAGCGGTCGATAATGGTCAGACAGTATCTACAACCATCTACCACTGGAAATGGGCCAACAACGTCAATATTGATGTGAGCAAACCTTTGCGATGGTAGGCTCCTTCTTACCAGCGGCGTGGTGGCGTGACGGCTTATTTTGTTGCGTTGGCATTGCACACATGAGCGAGCGAATGCAATGCCGTCCTTTCGAATACCGGGCCATACAAAGCGATCGCACATGAGCTTTGCAGTGCCTCTTGAACCAGGATGTGATAAGCCGTGTGTAGAACGTAAAACTTGGCGACGAAATTTTTTCGTTATGAACGGTCGTATGCGGTCATTTGATACGTCACAGTAGACTAACTTCTTGCTGAAAGGAAAGGCAAAACTTTTTAGCTTTAAAGAGTTTGTACTACCTTCTTCCATTAGCGATCGGAGCTCTTCGTCTTGTGCTTGGTCTTCGGCTAGGTCGTCGTAACTTATTGGCATTGAGTCGATTTGTCAGACATGACTTTCATCCAATGGCATGTCAATTGGTTGCTCATCACTGGTGTTGGCGTTGATTTGGTGTATGCGCGAAAGCAAGTCTGCAACGATGTTGTTTTCACCTTCCACGAAGCGTATGTCCGTCGTTATTTGCCCGATGAAATCAAGTTGACGAGCTTGTCGATCTGATGCCTTTTCGAGCTTTTGCTTGAACGCAAAAGTCAAAGGTTTATGATCGGTGTAAATATGACACCGTCTACCTTCGATAAGATAGCGAAAGTAGCGTGTCGCGGAATACATGGCAGTCAGCTCCCTATCATATGTGCTGTATCGCATTTCGGCTGCCGAAAACTTACGTGAAAAGAACCCCAGTGGTTCAACTTTGTTGCGTATGATCTGGTTGAGAACGGCGCCAGCAGCAAAATTTGACGCGTCGACCCACAAAGAAAGTTCAGAGTTGGGTGATGGATGCGCCAGTAATGCGCAATTAGCCAACTGCTGCTTGCATTCATCAAAGCATCGTATGCTTTCTGTTGTCCAAACCAAAACTGTTTTGTCGTTGCGCTGGTTACCAGGGACCATAGCAAAAAGAATAGCTTGTGGTTGTATTGCTTGTTTTAAAAATCGCCGGTAGAAATTCATCATCGCCAAAAATCGTTTCAGCTCTTTTGTGATCGTCGGCCGTGGGAAGTCTAGTAAAGCTTTAACGCGCTCTGGCAGCGGTAGAATACCTTCACTTGTAATGCGGTGGCCGAGAAAATTTAACTCGCATGCGCCAAATTGTGATTTGGCAACGTTGATGGTTAGGCCATTGTCTTTTAATCGTTTAAATACGATATGAAGATGTGATTCATGTTCGTCGGGTGTTTGCGAAGCGATGCAAACGTCGTCAAGGTAGGCGAACACAAAATCAAGACCTCGGAAAACTTCATGAATTAACCTTTGAAAGGTTTGCGCAGCGTTGCGCAACCCAAATGTCATATAATTAAATTCGTAGAGGCCAAACGGCGTAGTTATTGCCGTCTTGGTGTATGGGCACTTGGTGGAATGCCTTTTGAAGGTCTATCTTGGAGAAAATCTTTTTTCCATAGAGAGCGGCAGAAAAATCGTGCAAATATGGCAGTGGGTAGCGATCCGGAACAGTGTTAGCGTTTAATGAACGATAGTCGCCACAGGGTCTCCACGACCCGTCTGCTTTTTTTACCATATGAAGTGGGCTGGCCCAGTTGCTAGCTGACGGGCGGCAAATGCCCAACTTCATAAGCGCTTCAAATTCTGCGCGTGCTGCGCTAAGCTTCTCCGGTGATAGTCGACGGGGTTTTGCGAAAACAGGCTGCCCAGTGGTTTCAATGCGGTGAGTGACCAACGCTTTGGTTTTTGTTGCAGGATTTGCAGTACGCGTTATTTCGGGGTACTGTTTCAAAATATTCGAAAAAGGTGCGCCTGCATCAATTGTTTTTACTGACGCAATGCTGACCACCCCCTTTTTACAAGCTGTGTTAAGCGAAGTTAATTCGTCATGTAGACACCTATTTTTGATATCGACTATCAGACTGAAATTAGCTAAAAATCTGCCCCTATAATGGTGTGGCTCACGTCTGCAATTAAAAAATTCCAAATAAATTCTCGGCGCAGACCTAAACTAAGTTTTAGTAAAACTTGACCATAAACGTTAATGACTGTGCCATTTGCGGCGAACAATTTTGTTGATGTAGGTGTAGCTCTAGCTGAATGTACATTTTTTGGAACAACCGACACATCAGCGCCCGTATCTATCAAAAAATTAATGTTAATCGTTGCATCAAAAATGCATAAGCGCGATGTGTATTTGTTGGTGGAGCGTTCGCCTAACTCCAATGTTTCAGCTGAGCTAACCTATTGTGAAGTTTGATTGTTAGAATTTGTCTTCTTAACAAAAGCACATGGTGTGCGACAATTTTTTGCTTTGTCTTTGTACGTGGCGTGATACCAGCAAAAGTCGCCATCTGAATTACGAGTAATGGACCGGGAACGTGAGTGCGAGCGAGGGCGTGAATTAGAACGTGAACGTGGTGTGCGGTTGTCCAAAAGCGTACGGACATCGCGAGACAATGCTGATATTTCTTTTTGCATTTTTTGCATATCATTTAATGTTGACGAGACTGCTGCTACTTCGGTAGTAGAAGCATTTAACGATTCTATTATGGAGTCTGCAATGCGCAATCTCTGTGCGAGCTGAACTTCTGCTGCTATAATTGCTCCTCGTGCGTGTGTAGGTAGGCGGCCAATCCAAAGGTTTAGCAACGCCTTGTCACTGAGCGAAGTGCCTGGCACACGCCTCATTTCATTGTAAAGCTCGCTAGGTTTTTTGTTAGCAAGCGGCATTTCAGAAAGAACCATTTGCAAGCGGCGCTGCTCGCTGTCGGCAAAATGCTCAATTACTTTTTGCTTAATAAAATCGTATTTGCCAGTTATTGGTGTTGTTTCGATTGCAGGTCGTAGCTCAATTAAACGATGTGGAGGAACGCTTGCTAACACGATGTTGTATTTGCGTGTGTCTCCAACGACCATACACGCCTCGAACCAAAATTCCAACGAATAAAAGTATGCCTCGATGTTGCTTTCCGATAACGTTGGCAGAGGCAATCTTGGCAAAGATATTGAGTGCACATTCTGCACGCTGCTCGCCTGGAACTCCGGATGAGGTGCTTACATCGTCGGTACTCATTGCAAGGAATGTACGGGTTCACCAATTGTAGGTTAACTTTGTCGGGGTCACCAGTTGTAGTTTAGTTGTTGTACTTTATTTAATATCCAATCTTAAAACTACTTACAAAGTTAATGATTTGTGAAAAAACGTGTGCTTACGATGATGGCGGAAATGATAGAGAAAAATTACATTGTTTTTATTTTGCATTTGACGTTTTTGCTGTGGTGAATTATGCTATCAGCTGTTTGCGCTACCATATTAAAGAGGTGTGGAAAACAGTGGTTGCCACATATATATGTAGTACATATTAATGTTCACTGCTCAGTATTTCGAAGATGTGTATTATTCAACGTACAGATACAGAAGATGTTAAAAAACCGGATAAAGTTTTGTTCACTTTAAACATTTTATCTTTATGGTATAAAACTGAAACAAGAAGCAGTGGATTAAATTGACAATTTGTGCGATATCGAAGTTGTGATATGCACATTCAGAATTTGTTCGCCTTATGTAGTGTTCATGCTCAATTTTAAAAGCTGCGTTTACCATTTTCGGACATACATTTCGAAGATACGTTCATGCAGCCGCATTTCTAATGCATTTAGCTGACGGTTGCAGGTTATGAGCATGTTAACAAAAATTCGAACTTTTTTTATTCCTTTGGTCTATTTATATTGTTTCACAAGCATCACTTTAATTGTAGTTTCACTTTTTACCACGCTTTTATTAGGTTCACTTGTATGTTTGTTTGTTTGCTTGTATGTATGTAACTATCGTTCGGTTTAAGCCCCAGTGGCCCAAAAACCGTAAAATGTCCCTAAAATATGGGTATCAAACGAAAGGGGAACGCCCCAGGTTTCATTTGGACATCGACATATTTCGATAAATTTATCGATAACTGAGTTATCGGTCAAAATGTGGTTGCCCGAAAACCTTAAAAATTCCATACAATATGGGTATCAAACGAAAGGTGAAGGCCCCAGGTCTCTTTTGGATATCGACATATTTCGATAAATTTATCGATAACTGAGTTATCGGTCAAAATATGATTGCCCAAAAACCTAAAAAATTCTATACAATATGGGTATCAAACGAAAGGGAAAGGCCCCAGGTTTCATTTGAACTTCGATATATTTCGATAAATTTATCGATAACTGAGTTATCGGTCAAAATATGATTGCCCAAAAACCTCAAAAATTCCATACAATATGGGTATCAAACGAAAGGGGAGGGCCCCAGGTTTCATTTGCACATCGACTTATTTCGATAAATTTATCGATAACTGAGTTATCGGTCAAAATATGATTGCCCAAAAACCTAACAAATTCCCTACTATATGTGTATCAAACGAAAGGTGAAGGCCCCAGGTTTCATTTGGACATCGACATATTTCGATAAATTTATCGATAACTGAGTTATCGGTCAAAATATGATTGCCCAAAAACCTAAAAAATTCCCTACTATATGTGTATCAAACGAAAGGTGAAGGCCCCTGGTTTCATTTGGAAATCGACATATTTCCATAAATTTATCGATAACTGAGTTATCGGTCATAATATGACCGCCCAAAAACCTAAAAAATTCCCTACAATATGTGTATCAAACGAAAGGGGAGGGCCCCAGGTTTCATTTGGACATCGACATATTTCGATAAATTTATCGATAACTGAGTTATCGGTCAAAATATGATTGCCCAAAAACCTAACAAATTCCCTACTATATGTGTATCAAACGAAAGGTGAAGGCCCCAGGTTTCATTTGGACATCGACATATTTCGATAAATTTATCGATAACTGAGTTATCGGTCAAAATATGATTGCCCAAAAACCTAACAAATTCCCTACTATATGTGTATCAAACGAAAGGTGAAGGCCCCTGGTTTCATTTGGAAATCGACATATTTCGATAAATTTATCGATAACTGAGTTATCGGTCATAATATGACCGCCCAAAAACCTAAAAAATTCCCTACAATATGTATATCAAACGAAAGGGGAGGGCCCCAGGTTTCACTTGGACCTCGACATATTTCGATAAATTTATCGATAACTGAGTTATCGGTCATAATATGACTGCCCAAAAACCCAAAAAATTCCCTACAATATGTGTATCAAACGAAAGGGGAGGTCCCCAGGTTTCACTTGGACCTCGACATATTTCGATAAATTGATCGATAACTGAGTTATCGGTAAAAATGTGGTTGCCCGAAAACCTTAAAATTTCCCTACAATATGGGTATCAAACGAAAGGGGAGGGCCCCAGGTTTCATTTGGACTTCGATATATTTCGATAAATTTATCGATATCGATGATTGCCCAAAAACCTAAAAAAATCCCTACAATATGGGTATCAAACGAAAGGTGAAGGCCCCAGGTCTCATTTGGACTTCGATATATTTCGATAAATTTATCGATAACTGAGTTATCGGTCAAAATATGATTACCCAAAAACCTAAAAAATTCCCTACAATATGGGTATCAAACGAAAGGGAAAGGCCCCAGGTTTCATTTGGACTTCGATATATTTCGATAAATTTATCGATAACTGAGTTATTGTCAAAATCTGAGGCCAAATACCTTAAAATTCCCTAACAATATGGGTATCAAACGAAAGTGGAAGTCCAGAGGTTTCGTTTGGATCGCTGTATTTTTCGATATATTTATCGATAATTTCCTAGGACATTTGACTAAAAAGTAAAAAATAAATATAGTTTAAAAAAACTAAAACTCACGCTTTTAGAGAGTATTGAACTAAAAATTTGAAAATAATTTTAAAAACCCTACACAGTAGTATTGTGGAAAAAGCGTGGTCCGCTTTGTGCCATAATTTTTGTATATCGAGCGCTCGACGCTTTTCCCACATAATGCTAGTTTCTTTACTGCGCTTTCATTAGCTTTACTTGTACATACATTCATATGTATGTTTGCTTGTTTGTATGTAACTCTACTTCAGTCTACCCGATAGTGGCATATGACTGTCACAAAAACCTTGAAATGTGCCTTCAATATGGGTGTCAAACGATAGGAGGTTGCATTTGGACTTCGATATATTTATCGATAACTAAGTTATCAGTCATAATACCCACTGCCTGTATGAAACGAAAGGGAAGGTCCACAGGTTTCTATTGGACTTTGGAATATTTCGATATATTTATCGATAACTGAGTTATCGGTCAAAATGAGGTTGTCCAATAATATTCAAAATTGCCTACAATATGGGTATCAAACGAAAGTGGAGGCCCAGAGGTTTCGTTTGCACTGCGGTATATATCGATTACTTCATAACACATTTAACTAAAAAGCGAAAACACGCGCTTTTAAAGAATATTGCACTAAAAATGTAAAAATAATTTAAATAAAAAACGAAGATTATGGAACAAAGCGGACCACGCTCTTTCCACAATACTACTGTGTAGGGTTTTTAAAATTATTTTCAAATTTTTAGTTCAATACTCTCTAAAAGCGTGAGTTTTAGTTTTTTTAAACTATATTTATTTTAAATTTATTTGAACACACGCGCGCGAATTTGCCAGTCTTTCAACAAAATAAATTTTTCAATTGTTTACGAATGGCAGAGAATGGAAGAATATCAAGAAAAAGTCACTACACCTTTTCAAGTTTATAATGAGAAAATGTAAGTTTATATTGAGAAAACAAAAGTTGATAATGAGAATTGTAAGTTCATATTGAGAAAACAAAAGTTTATAATGAGAAATGTTAGTTCATATTGAGAATACAGAAGTTAATAATGCGAAATGTAAATTGATATTGAGAATATCAAAGTTGATAATGAGAATTGTAAGTTGATATTGAAAAGTCACAAGTTGATAATGAGAAATATATGTAAGTTCATATTGAGAAAACACAAGTTGCTAATTAGAGAGTGTAAGTTGATATTGGTATTGAAATTTTCTCATTATCAACTTACATTTTCTCATTATCAATTTCCGTATTCTCAATATCAACTTACAATTCTCATTATCAACTTGTGTTTTCTCAATATCAACTTACATTTCTCATTATTAACTTCTGTATTCTCAATATCAACTTACATTTGTCATTATCAACTTCTGTTTTTTCAATATGAACTTACATTTCTCACTATCAACTTGGGTTGTCTCAATATCAACTTACAATTCTCATTATCAACTTTTGTTTTCTCAATATAAACTTGAAAAGGTGTAGCGATGGAACTTTTTCAAGTTCGAAACGATTATTTCGTAGCAGAACACAGGGTGTACATGTGGATTAATAATGTTAATGCGCAAACATTGTAGCATTTAATAGCTTTTGGTGTCAGAATTTGTATGAAAAATGACAAAATAAATCCTGCGTTTTGGGCTTAATGCCAAAATACAAAATGCTGGCCCAGCATGAACAGGCTATTACTTTCAAATCAGCAAACTTGTGCATAATTTGATCTAAGTTATTTAAGTTATAATATTCAAACTACTCCAACGCTCCTGGCTAATGGTACTCAGGAAAAACTGTTTACTTTTCAACATTAAAAGTGTAAAATAAATCACAAAATATGGCTACTTTTACGTTCGAGTGTTGTTAATTTTGTTAAAAATTTGAATTACTTCATTTGCTGTATTAAATTTGAGAAAAAACTGTAGTTTTCAACAAAACGGAGTTTTTACTTCCAAAAATAAATTTTTTCATTTTCAACGTTCTGTTCTTATATTCAGTGAAAAAAATTTGTTTTGCTTCTTTCGGCCCCTGGAGCTCGTAGCCCGGCTTCCGCAACCGACCAGACCGGCAGTTGTTACGCTACTGCTAACCAATACAGGGATACTCACTATTTCAACTTTTTTTTACTGTTTTTTGCATTTTTCCAAAATTGCACTTTTTACAGAATTTGTTTAGATTTTTTTCAGGAATGCAGTTTTGTAGCTCTCTAAATTTGACTGTTATGAGATCCCAATCTTGATCCCCTAAGTAAATAACATGCTTTTTGGCAATTTTTTTAAAACTACATTGTTTTTATTTGGAAGAAAATGTTCAAAATGGCTTGAAAAAATTGCCGTTAGCGGCTTAAGATTCATATCTTTTTGGACTAAAATTAAATGATCTACAAAACTGCATACTCAAAAAACAATCTAAAATGTATATCGTACATCATTACCCAGGCCTTCCCGTTCCCCCCCTTTTATACCTTTCATGAACATGAAATGGTATTATAACTTTGGTCCGATGTTTGTAAGTATGAGAAGAAGAAGAGATAGACCCATCAATAAGTATACCGAAATGATCAGGATGACGAGATGAGTTGATTTAGCCATGTCCGTCTGTCCGTCTGTCTGTCTGTCTGTCTGTCTGTCTGTTTGAACGCAAACTAGTCCCTCAGTTTTTGAGATATTTGGCTGAAATTTTGTATGCGGCCACCATTTTCCAATATAGGAATCATTTGTCGGAATCAGCAAGATCGGACCGATATTACATATAGCTCCCATACAATCGATTGTTCCGATAAACGGATTTTGGACTATAACTCCTGTAATTAAATACCTAGGAACGTGAAATTTTGTAAGTATTGCTATTTTTATATGTGAAATACCGATGTTGAAAATCATCGAGATGGGATAAATATTTCACATAGCTCCCATACAATCGATTGTTCCGATAAACGGATTTTGGGCTATAACTCCTGTAATGAAACACGTAGGAAAGTGAAATTTTGGACCTATTGCTATTTTTATATGTGAAGTATCGATGTTGAAAATCATCGAGATGGGATAAATATTTCACATAGGCTCCCATACAATCGATTATTCCGATAAACGGATTTTGGGCTATAACTCCTGTAATTAAACACGTAGGAACGTGAAATTTTGGACGTATTGTTATTTTTATAGCTGAAATATCAATGTTGAAAATCATCGAGATGGGATAAATATTTCACATAGCCCCCCATACAATCGATTGTTCCAATAAACGGATTTTGGTAGTAACTCCTGTAGTTATATAGGTAGGAACGTGAAATTTCGTAACTATTGCTATTTTAGAATTTGGAATGTCGGTGCTAAAAAATCAATGAGATTGGACCAATATAACACATCGCCCCCATATAATCGATAGTTCCGATAATTTCGGTGTGAGCTTAAGTTAAATTTACACAGGCTGTCCTGGGATCAAACAGTGAAAATCGTGACGCTTATTCATGAAAGGTATTTAGTCTTCGGCGCAGCCGAAGACAGCTTTCCTTACTTGTTTCCCTTTCAAATCATGACGTCAAGTTACAACTGCAACACTGCATTTCGACCATTGCAATTTGAATTCGTCCACGGTTGCCCCCACAACAGTATCGCTTTTGGCACAATCTGCTCTCTTTGGTTCATGATCATTACCCAGAGAACTGACGATTGTTCTTAATATAAGATTATAATCTAAACTTATCGTCTTAGGTTTAGGAGCGTCAGTCCCCACATAGCAGAATCCCGATAATACAGGGATTTTCCATATGGCGAGGTCCCGAACTAACTTTCCTAGTGTTGGTGGTATCACAACGGGCCTTTTAATACTGGCCTAGGTGTGCCTCTGCGGCAGCCACTTGAACCTAACCTAACGCCTTAGCAAAAATTTAAATTAATAAAATAATGTGTCTGTACAACTTACATTTAATCACATATAAATTAATTCCAAAGATAGCCATTAAGGAAAATAAGAGCTCGCCAGGGGACTGACGATTCGAGTGGAACATCATAAAGTCTAATCTTGGCTTGCGTCATAATGACGCTTAACCGCCTAGGCAATATTGCCCGTTTCGTCATTCCTTTTTAGCGATAACTGACGCCAATTGGAAACCCCAAGGGAGTTCAAGTCATCCTCCACCTGTTGCTTCCATCTCAGTCGAGGTCTCCCCCTTCCTCTGCTGTCGAATTCGGGTGTCGATAGGAAAACTTTCTGCGCTGCTGCTTCTTTGTCCATTCGCATAACATGACTCAGCCAGCGGAGCCTTTGGGCTTTAATTCGCTGAACTATGGTCAGGTCTGCGTAAAGCTCGTACAGCTTATCGGTAAATTTCCTTCGATACTCGCCGTTGGCATCACGGGAAGGACCATAAATCTTCCGGAGAACTTTTCTCTCAAATACTCCAAGGGCCATCTCATCTTCTCTTGACACTGTCCATGATTCGGAGCCGTACATCAGGACTGGTATGATGAGAGACTTATAGAGCGTGATCTTTGTTTGTCGAGAGAGGGCTTTACTTCTCAATTGCCTACTTAGTCCAAAGTAACACTTGTTGGCAAGGGTGATTCTCCGTTGGATTTCTAGACTGATATTATTTTCGGGGTTAATGCTGGTTCCAAAATAGACGAAGTTTCTCACTAGAGCTGGAAAACAATCGATGGCAATATCGATACTATCGATAGTTTTTTTGGTGAGGCACTATCGATGGTTTTTTTTCGATAGCGATATATCGACCATGTTGAAAGTATGCACATTTCCAGCACTCACTTGTTGGAATTTCAAAAGTTTCACAAATGAAGGTAAATTTTGTGAAAAAATTATTGTTTTTTCTAAAAAGAATTATTTATAAAGTCTTCTTAACACTACTGCTAAAAAATTTGCTAAAATTGTGGGAGAGGGATCAAGAGGCGTGTTTTGGCCTCAAGATCACGAATCCGAAAAATGACCCGGGTCCGCTCCCAATTTGCTTCGGGATACATTGTATTTGTGTGCAGAACACCTTTCTGAGTTGGGCACCCTCAGCCGGTCCAACACCGGCTACGCCATCCCCAGTATTCCTCCGCAGAACACCTTTTTGCAAATTTTTAGGGACAATTTCGACTGCAAATATCTCTTCACAGGAGCAAAATATTAAAAAGCGCTTCCGGATTCGTAATCATGAGGCCAAAACACGTATTTTGATCCCTCTCCCATAATTTTATCCAGTTTTTTAACAGTTGGGTGCTAAATTAAACCAATACCTGTTGTCGATATTTGAATTGCTATTTATACGATGGCACGACAAAAAATCGACCCGTGCAAATCAGCCGTTATTTGAAGCCATTTGAATTTTGTCGATACTATCGATAGTCAATTTTGAATATATCGAAAATATTGCAAGGCGGCAATATCGATAGTTTTCCAGCTCTATTTCTCACCGTTTCAAACTTGTAGCTATCAACGGTGACTTGGCGGCTGCCAAGGCGCAGGTGCGCCGTTCCTTTCCTTGATGTCAGCAGATACTTCGTCTTGTCCTCGTTCACCGCAACACCCACTTTTTTCGCTTCCTTATCCAAACCAGAGAAAGCAGCGCTTACTGCGCGGCTGTTAAGGCCAATGATATCAATATCATCGGCATACGCCAGCAATTGCACGCTCTTGTAAAAGATTGTGCCATTGCGGTTTAGCTCTGCTGCTCGAATTATCTTCTCCAGCATCAGGTTAAAGAAATCGCACAAAAGGGAGTCTGCCTCGTTTGGTTTCAAATGGCTCAGAGAGGTCCTTCCCGATTCTGACGGAGCTGTTGGTTTTGCTCAACGTCATTTGGCAAAGCCGTATAAGCTTTGCAGGGAAGTCAAATTCAGACATGGCGGAATACAGGCAACTCATTTTTGCGCTGTCAAAAGCGGCTTTAAAATCGAAAAAGAGGTGATGAGTGTCGATTCTTTTATCATGGGTCTTCTCCAGGATTTGGCGTATCGTGAAAATCTGGTTGATGGTAGACTTACCAGGTCTAAAGCCACACTGATTAGGTCCAATCAGTTTGTCTACGATGGGCTTCAGTCTTCACACAATACGCTAGAAAGAACCTATATGCAATATTAAGAAGACTGATTCCGCGGTAGTTGGTGGGGTTAGCGGGATCGCCTTTCTTGTGGATTGGGTAGAGCACACTTAAATTCCAATCTGGAGGCATGCACTCATCTGACCATATTCTGCATAAGAGCTGATGCATGCCTTTTACCAGCTCTTCGCCTCCGTGTTTGAACAGCTCGGCGGGTAGTCCGTCTTTCCCAGGCGATTTGTTGTTTTTGAGCCGGGATATAGCTATCCTCACTTCATCATAGTTAGGTGGTGGGACGACTTTTCCATCGTCAGAGATTGGGGTATCGGGTTCGACGTCTCCCTCGCAACTTAGCAGTGAGGAGAAGTGCTCCCTCCATAATTTGAGTACATTCTGTACGTCGGTTACCAGGTCGCCATGATTGTCCTTACAGGAACTTGCCCCGGTCTTTAAACCTTCCGTCAGCCGCCGGATCTTTTCATAGAATTTTCGGACATCATTCCTGTCAGCCAGCATCTCATTCACGTTTCTTTTTCCTGAAAAGGCGCCTCTCTTCCTTCCTCGCCTCACAATAGCGTTACCATACACTGCGGGTTGCGCCCGTTCGCAACGTCTCCCTGTATGTAGCGCCCTTTTTGTCCGAGGCAGTGCTACATTCCTCATCGTGTCAGTTGTTCTTGCGGGCTCGCTGAAACCCTATAGTGGCCTCAGCGGCGGTACGTAATGAGTTAGAGATATGCTTCCATTGCTCGGTAACATCGTTAGGTCGAGGATTGCTCTCCGATAGCAGGTGTGAGAGTAGAGTGGAGAAATGATCAGCTGTCTGTGTCGTGCGCAGCTTCTCGACGTCAAACTTTCCTTCCGTTACTGTGCGCACTTTCTTCGCTGCACAGAGGCGTGTGCGTATCTTGGCTGAAACAAGATAATGGTCCGAGTCGATATTGGGACCACGTAGGGTACGCACGTCCAGAACGGTGGAGCTGACTCTGCCGTCGATCGTGACATGATCAATCTGGTTTCTAGTTCTTTGATCAGGGGACAGCCATCATGACATCATAAAGTCATGAGGTAAAAATTACGCTGGCACTGAGCTCGTAATGGCTACGGGTTAATCTTGCGCTTTCTAGATCTCACAGAATCACTGTCATTTAGACTGTACATTGAGTTTACCAACGTCCGGCAATATATTGCCGAAATTTCACATTTTAACTTGAGCCAGGGGACTGGCGGCAAAAAACGAAGACAATGTATGCATTTTTCTAAGCAGATTTATATAGATAAATTTATCGAATATTTCTTAAACATATACTAAATAATGTATAAAAACAAAACAATGTCGAATAGATCGCCGGTTCCAAAGTAAACAGAAGTATGTCAAAATTTAAATTGTTTTTGAAACGGCATTGAAAATTTCATTTTTACAATGGAGTTCTATGAAAAAATAAAAGTTTGAAATGGTGTTTTCCCAAAAATTTTAAAAAGTAAATACATCTGTTTTGTTTGGAACCGGCGAGATATAGAATATTTGTTTTTATCTTAACTTTTTTAAGCGTTTAAGGGATTGTGACTCACACAATAGATCGTACTAATGGTCGCGGTGTAATAAGACCTTATAATAATAATAATAATAAGGGATTGTGACACGCCAGGGGATTGATGTTATACTTATACTTATAGAATATGTAGTTCAAATATAAAAGGGTTTCTACATTTTCATTATCTGTTATATTACGTCAAATTTCTTTGGAACTTTCGCATTAATTGGCTGATGACATCAAGTTCGACTACTTTTGTGTTTTTACTCATTGGATAAAAAATTCACAAAAAATTGTAACTAAAAATCAACGCGCTTTTAGAGCTACTTGAGATTAGCCCTTTGTTGGACTAGATTGTATGTACAAAACTCAGAATTTTTCTTAAGAGTCCGAGAAAAAAGTCCAAAATGGCATTCGTTAGATATCGAACGGTATTTTCATTTTATATTAAATAAAAGCTTATATAAACGAATTTAAAGGTAAAAAGAAACCGTTTTCGGAGGTCCAAAATGTTTCGTCCGACACTGTACATTAGAGTGTCCGTTATTTACAAAGTTGGGCATTTTAACCTGGGCTAGGTCAAGATCGTTTCTATAGGACCTAAACATTATTCTAGAAACAAGTAAAAAAATCACGACGCCGGTAAACCCTGCCGAAAATGCGTTATTTTGCCCATATACTTAATTTTGTATGAAATTTTGCCACTTCTCGGTAATTATTTTTTATTCATTCTATGCTTAGTTCTGCTTCAACTATCACCCCTTTAGATAAAAAAATGCTCATATTGGAGAAAGAACTTTATAACATATCTAAGTTTTTGAAAGGTCTTTTATATAGGCGCTTGTTTTCAATCGACTAGCAACTTTTGTGATGTTTGAAAATCGAATAGCTGTCATTAATCGAATACTAGCAATTAACTCGGGTAAAGGCAAATTTCTACTGTAATTAGCCGTATAAGTGGTATGGACCATGTTTGCCAAAATATTTGCGTCATTTCTTTGAAATTTTAAAAACGTTACATTGTTGGTGCACAGGTGCACAGAATTTTTGTGTAAATAGGTAGATATACAAAAATGAAAATACAGTTATTGTGACATTTTTATACTGCAAAACGTTCCCCTATTTTACTTCACCGTTTGAAACAAGATCGTTGAGATTGTTTCGTAGTAGCAAGGAAATGTAAAAGTTTAATAACTGCATCTAATTTTCAAATGAACTCAAAAATTACAAACTTTACATGGAAAATCTTGCAGTGTTACAGAAAATATAAACGTATTACAGAAAATCGTTGCTGAAAATAGCTTCCGCTGGCCCATAAAAAATATCCGAGTAAAATAAAAACAAATTTGTCAAATGAGAAGCATTATAAGTGCCTGCAATTTTAGTTGCTTGGTTTGAGGCGACTTATGTATTTCTATTTGAAAACTTCAGATTTGTAACAAATTTGCCAAATTTATATTTGTTTCATGCGCACAAGGCGAATTTATTACAGGTAGCATCCTGCCTTCTTCTTCTTTGAAAATCGAATCGTAGCTGTCAAATTGCTTATGTTGTTGCTTTGTCTGACATTTTCAGTTACAAGGAGTGTGTGCGTGTGTGTAGATCCGAATTCGCTCGAACTCACCTGTATGAATTCGCCTTGCATGCGCTCTTATAGATACACACACAGACTTAATCCCGCTTAAATGCTCTGTTATCAGATCCAAATTTTACCCTGAAACACACAACATGGAGGATTAAGTGAACACCTGATTTTCATTTTGCGTGTATGTGTTTTTTTGCCTCGACAGTGTTGCCAAAATTTCCGTTATGCTCTTGATATGAAAATATGCACTTTTTTGAATTTTTTAGCATATAACACATTGCACCTAAATTGAAAAGAAACAACTCAGCCAATAACTAAATAACGTTTGAGTTGAAATCTTAGCTACCATCCTTTTAAAAATATGCACATTTTTTGCATTTTTGTTGATATATTACTACTTTAGTGCATTTTTTTTACAGATTATGACACATTATTGTTGAAGATAACTCAGTTGCACAGCACTGTCACTTATATATTTACTGCACATCTCTAACGTTTAATGTCAGATTAATAAATGGATTCTTCTTTCCTTTTTACTTTGAACTCCAGACGAATTCACACGTGTTTTATTTTATTAAATTGCTCCCAACAGGTTATGGGCCTATTAATCGCATAAAAAGTTTAAAAAGCTAGATAAAAGACTAGCATTGTTTTTTTTTCAAAGCATTTGTTGCGGAAAATAAAGTAAGTTTGTTCCTTTAGTTTATTTGCATTTGTTGCAATTGGTAAATAACAAAAAACAACGATGGCGAAACTACACCGAGAATTTGTACTGGAAAAGTTGACTGGCGCAGAAAATTACGACGATTGGTCATTCGCTATGGAAAATCTTTTGGAGTCAAAGGGACTCGTCAAATGTATTACAGTCAACAGTGAAACTTCGTTGGCTATGGAAAAAAATTTGGAAAAACTTGGGGTGGCAAAAGCTACATTAGTGCTATCAGTAGAAAAGTCCATATACGCGCATATTAGGTCATGTAAAACGGCACTTGAAATATGGCAAAAACTTAAAAAATTATACGAAGATACGGGGTTCTTACGAATGGTGAGCCTATTAATCAAATTTGTCTCCGTCAAGTTCGAAAACTGTCAATCTATGGAATCGTACATTGAATCCATAACTTCTCTGTATCATAAATTAAATAGCGCAGGATGGGAAGTTGACGATCGTTGGTTGGCTGGTATTTACTGTCTTGGTCTACCAGAACAATTCATGCCACTATTAATGGGTTTCGAAGGAAGGCAATCGTATCCATCATCCGAAGAAGTAAAAACAAAATTGTTTGATTTGGAAGTAAAGCCTTCAACGCTAACAGACAGTGCATTTTTGTCAAAAAGTAAAGCAAAGCACTTCAAGAAGCAAGTAAGTCGCGGTACAAAATGTTATTCCTGTGGTGGCAAAAATCACAAAGCGAGTGATTGCACTGCAAAGGCAAAGGAAAACTCTATTTTTTCAGCAAAGAGAGCTTTTCCGTGTTTAATGGCCACAGGTTCAAACAATGAATGGTTCGTTGACAGCGGCGCATCGAATCACATGACACCAAATGAAAATTTGTTGACTGACTTCAAACCGTCGCCGATTAAAGACATCGTCGCGGCAAATGATGCAAAAATGGGTGTAAAACGCGCTGGGAAAACTACCCTTTCTATTAATACTAAAGAGATCGACGTAAATAATGTTTTACATATACCCGAATTGTCAGCCAACTTACTATCAGTTCACAAAATGATAGAAGCCGGCAACAAGGTTGTATTTGATAAGCGTGGTTGAACTGTATACGACCATAAGGGAATTCCTTACGCTAATTGCAAAGCAAAGGATGGTGTATATAAATTTACATCAGGTTCGTCGTTAATGTGTAAAAGTACTGAAAATAATGCAATAACTTGGCATCGCAGATTAGGCCACATAAATTATCAAAGCTTGAAGCAAATTGTTGATGGCTTGAAATTTGATGACAAGACAATTGACACTAATTGCACGGTATGTGCACAGGGCAAGCATTCTAGAAGGCCGTTTCAGCATAGTAAGTCTACATCAAAAGAGCTTTTAGAAATCATACACTCTGACTTGGTAGGGCCAATGCAAACGCAATCCATTGGTGGCGCAAAATATTTCATCACGTTTATTGATGACTTTAGTCACAAAGTGTTTTTATATTTTTTAAAGCAAAAATCTGAGGATATAGAAGCGTTTATAGATTTTAAAGCTTATGTGGAGAACCAGACGCAACGTAAAATTAAAATATTCCGCACCGACGGAGGGCCGAGTATTGTAGCAAACAATTCATGCAAATTTATAAGTCGTCTGGTATCCAACATCAAATGACAAATTCTTATAGTCCGGAACAGAATGGTATAGCTGAGCGTATGAATCGCACATTGGTAGAACGAGCCAGATGCATGATTTTTGATGCGAGCTTAGACGATTCATATTGGGCCGAAGCGTGTGCGATGGCAGCGTACATTGTGAACAGATCAGTTTGTTCAGCATTAGTAAACAAAACGCCAGAAGAAATATGGTCTGGAAGAAAAGTAGACATTTCACATTTGAGAATTTTTGGATCCAAAGTGATGGTTCATGTTCCGAAACAGCTTAGAACAAAATAGAATGCAAAATCCATAAATATAATATTAGTCGGTTTTGATTTTGGTAAAAAAGGTTATCGCTGCATTGAACCCAATACCAAAAAACTCACAGTAAGTCGTGATGTAATTTTCCATGAGTCTCTTCCAAAAACGAATATAGGCATGGATATTAGTCCGTCCATTGTTGATTCGGACAAAGTGAGGGAAGTGCACCATTCAGATGAAGATTATCCGAACCAACAAATTGAGAACGTCCAAAAACCAAAAGATTCTTCAATTTCACTGGGAGATGACGCATCAGACAATGCAGACATGCACCCAATCTATAAAATGGAAAGCTGCTTAGCGGATAATGATGAAAATCTGTCTGACAGCGATTATGTACAAACTGATACAGAATTTCAAGCGCCCATGCAAGAACCAAGAAGGTCATCTCGTAAGCCAAAACCCAAAGTTTTATATGGTTACGTTTCATATATATCATACAACGAAAAATGTTCAGACCCGGTTACGCGAAAAGAAGCATTGAGTACCAAAGATAATAAAAGTTGGCAGAAGGCCATGGAAGATGAAATAAAGTCGCACAAGGAGAACAACACCTGGACTCTAGTTGAGCTGCCTAAGGGTCAAAAGGCAAATGGGTATTCAAAACTAAGCGCAACGACAACGGAGACGTTTTGCGTTACAAAGCGCGGTTTGTTGCAAAAGGGTGTGCTCAAAAGTTTGGCCAAGATTACCAGGAAACATTTTCCCCTGTCGTTCGTTACACGACTATCCGATTTTTAATTGCTTTAGCTGCTAAAAGGGGAATTAAAATCGATCAAATGGACGCTGTATCGGCTTTTCTTCAAGGGGATTTGACCGAAGAAATATATATTGAACAAACTGAAGGTTTTAGTGATGGTACAAGTAAAGCGGGCAAGTTGAATAGAGCCATGTATGGTTTAAAACAGGCCGGCAGGCAATGGAACCATAAGCTAATTAAAGCTTTAAAGTCATTCGGATTAATTCAGTCGAAACTTGACCCATGTGTATTTTTTAATTCAGAGCTCAACCTAATGTTAGCAATATATGTGGACGACATATTAATTTTTTGGAATGATCCCACGGCGCTAGCCAAACTTAAGTAAGCTCTTAGTGATTGCTTCAAGAAGAAAGATATGGGATCAGCTATGCATTGTTTAGGCATTAGAATAAATCAAACTGAAGACTTTATAGAACTAGATCAGTCGAATTATATCAATAAAATACTCGAGCGTTTTCATATGAATAACTGTAAACCGGTATCTACGCCAAGTGACCCGAATGTGAAGCTATCTAAAAATTCTGGATCAAGCGCAGACTCCATTAATGTTATTAACCGGATTCCGTACCAAGAAGCAGTTGGATGTTTGCTATATTTGGCACAAGGCACTCGTCCAGATATTGCATTTGCAGTCAATGATGTGAGCCGATTCAATGCTACATACAATTCAACACACTGGTCGGCGGTGAAACGTACATTTCGGTACCTAAAAGGAACCATAAATTTAAAACTACGATACATAAAGAAAATCAACGAAGGTATCTCAGGTTTTTGTGATGCGGATTATGCATCCGATGTTGATAAGCGACGATCATGTAGTGGTTACGTTTTTAAGTGGTCCAACGCGGCAATTACCTGGAACGGCCAGCGTCAACCTACCGTGGCCTTATCGACAACTGAAGCCGAATATTTGGCAATGTCAGTTGCAGTGAGGGAAGCATTCTGCAAATCATTAACATCTACATACCCCCTGTCTCAAGTTGCCCCACCGGTTATCACCCCGACATTAGCTTGCTATTACGAGGAGATAACCACGTGATCCTGGGCGACTTCAATGCGCACCACGACATGTGGCACTCAAACTTGCCAGCAGACAATAGGGAGCATGTACTTGCAGAACAAATAGATGATACGGCTTTCTGTACATTGAACAAAGACGCCTCAACGAGAGTGTCGGGTAACTGCTATAGTTCGCCAGATATTTCCATCGTAAGTGCAGGACTATTGAACAACACCAATTGGCGACCCATACTCACGTTGGCGTCTGACCATCTCCCAATAGTCATTACCATCGAACGACCGACGGACTTTATTACACCTGAGCATGGTACATATATTAACTTTACCAAGGCGGACTGGGACAGTTTTCAGACATATACGGACGAATCCTTGGCTGCTCTATCCATTCCTACGGACGTACGCAAAGGCGAACGAGACTTCCGCAACATCATTGACTTGGCCTCTAAACGCTTCTTTCCTGTGGGTCGAATATCTCAAATAAGACCAAATTTCCCCGCGGAGGCAGCGGCCATGGCTAGAGAAAGAGATGAAGTGCGAAGCCTCAATCCCGCAGACCCCCGTATAAGGGATCTCACCGCGGAAATTCGTAGGTTGGTCGATAAACATAAACTGGCCAAATGGAAACAACACCTAGAGCAATGCAAACTCTCTGATGGTGTTGGCAAATTATGGACTACGGTCAAAGCTCTATCTAATCCAACGCAACACAATGATAAAGTAGATATTACTTTCGGTGACAGGGTGAAGAAGGACCCTATGGGATGTGCGAACTCCTTCTGTAGACAATTTGTACTACATTCCCCGCCCGATAGAGCTAAACGTAGAACCATGCGACAGGCGCGTAAATATAAAAACCAAAATACGTCCATTGTCATCACTGCCTCAGAGGTCAAGGAAGCCATCAGACAGGCTAAGCCCTCAAAATCCATCGGCCCCGGCGGCATTGCCATGAAGATGCTGAAACATCTAGGCCAGGAGGGACACAAATACTTAGCGGCTCTATTCAGTCTTTCACTGAACACTTTCGTCATTCCTGAAATATGGAAAAAGGCGAGAGCGGTTCCATTACTAAAACCTAGAAAACCGGCAAACATAGGCGATTCATATCGCCCTATATCACTTTTGTCACCGGTAGTGAAGACGATAGAATCCATTTTGCTCCCGTATTATACTGCAAATCTGCACCTGGCTAGTCATCAACATGGCTTCCGTAAGCTGCACAGCACCACCACCACACTCAATGCCATTACAACGCAAATAAATAGCGGCCTAAATCAAAACCAACCAAATCACAGGACTGTGTTACAACAACAACTGTGTTAGTGGCACTTGACCTGTCGAAAGCTTTTTACACAGTCAACCATGCCACTCTCATACAAGATCTGTTTGAGACACAGATACCTGATGGTTTAAAGAGATGGACCGCTAATTATTTAAATGGACGGCAGGCGTCGGTTAACTTTAGAAACGCAACATCAAAACCTAGACGTATTAGACAGGGGGTGCCACAGGGTGGTGTCCTATCCCCGACACTGTTTAATTTCTATCTATCGAAGATGCCCCCACCACCAGAGGGCGTCTCCGTCGTTTCATATGCCGACGACTGTACAATAATGGCGACGGGGAAGGGCCCCTATACTGATGAACTCTGTACGAAAATCAACGGTTACCCCTGCGACCTTTCCAGGTTTTTCACTGAGCGACATCTGACGATATCTCCGACTAAATCAACGGCGACGCTTTTTACGACATGGACGCACCAGGTGAGAAATGAATTAGACATTTTCGTTGATGGCACTAAGCTACCAACTGTCAGCCACCCAAAGTTATTAGGGATGACACTGGATAATACTTTCTCATTTGCTGGTCATGTGTCTGCAATGGTCTCAAAGGTACGTGGTCGCAACAAGATCCTCAAGTCACTTGCCGGCAGTACTTGGGGAAAAGACCAAGAAACGTTGCTGACTACATATAAGGCCATTGGCCGACCAGTCTTTGACTATGCTGCACCCATATGGTCGCCTAATGTACATAACACCAACTGGACGAAGTTACAAGTCTGCCAAAATACTGCCATCAGAACTGCTACGGGATGTCTCCTCATGTCTTCCGAGTCTCACCTCCATCAGGAGGCAAAACTGCTCAAATGCTGAGCAGGCAATTCCTTCTGAACTGCCACAAGCCAGCACATCCAAACCGTCATCTTTTGGACATAGATCCGCCCCCGAGAGACATAAGGAAACATCTCCGTAAGCATTATGATGAGATCCGGCATCATATTACCTTGCCGTTTGATCTGCAGAATCATAAGCGGGCTCTAACCGACATCCACACCGAGTCGGTAGACACTTTTGTCGGATCTCTACCTGTGAATCCCGTTCTGAACAGTCCTCCACCGCATATTGCTGAAGAAAAACGCACCTTACCAAGGGAGACAAGAGTCACCTTGGCACAGCTTAGGTCTGGATATAGTGTAAGGTTAAACTCCTACTAATCCAGGTAGGACCCCCCATGATACTCTACATCTCTTCAATTGTTCATCTGAACCTACTCTTCTAACCACTCTGTCCTTCTGGACAAACCCTGTTGAAACTGCACGTTTCCTTGGACTCCCCTTAGAAGAGCTTGATGAAGATCTTCGGAATGATCATACACTCTAGACAGGGCAATGCATTGTTAACAACAACAACAAGCATTATGGTTGAAACAATTTGCACATCGATCCTAGACCACAGAAAGCTATTACTTTATATTGCGACAATAAAAGCGCAATCCAACTAGCTGAGTCCGATAATTTTAGAAATCGTACAAAGCATATAGATGTTGTTGTTGTTGTTGTTGTTAACAATGCATTGCCCTGTCTAGAGTGTATGATCATTCCGAAGATCTTCATCAAGCTCTTTAAACAGGGTTACATTGAAAGTGACAGTCCTTGGCCGAGGTAAAACCCCGGGTGGTTCCACTGCGCAGAGATCCATGGCGATGTCCTGGGTTTTCTGCTCTGAGAAGTGACTGTACATAGGGAACCATAGATGTTAGGCATCACCACATCAGAGACATGATTCATGAAGGTGCGATTACAATAAACTATATTCCGTCCGAGGAAATGGCAGCCGACAACTTAACCAAAGCAGTTCCAAGGGACAAACACTCTTTATGCGTCAAACTTTGTGGATTATGCTGAACTTACAAATTTCATATTAAATATATTCATTAAAGACATCTTATTGTAAACTTGACTATATCTATATATATAAAAGAAAGTGGCGTTAGTACAAACACTTATAACTCAAGAACGCCTCCACCGATTTGGATGATGGGCACCAATTCAGATTGTTCTCTGCCAGAATCGAAGAATATCCAAAAAAATTCCCGAAAAATTCCAAAAAAAAAAAAAATTATCCCTACATTTTGTATGGTGCGAATTTTTGTTATTTTATATAATGCGTTCTTGATAGGTTCAAGTGGCTGCCGCAGAGGCACAGTTAGGCCAGTTTTGAAAGGCCCGTTGTGATACCACCAACACAAGGAAAGTCAGTCCCGGGACCCAGCCATATGGAAAATCCCTGAGTTGTTGGGATTTTCCACATAGCAGAATCCCGGGACTGACACTCCTAAACCGACACCGTTACTCCTCCTCGAACCACTTAAGATGACTTAATGAAGCCCATCAAGTCCTTTATGTCCAGTTCCGCGATCTGGCTTAGGCTATCCAGGAACGGAACTCCCAAAAAGCGCGTTCTCGCGCCGCTTAAAGCTGGACAGTTGCAGATGAGGTGCTCCACTGTTTCCTCCTCCTCATCATCTTTGCAACTCCTGCAGCATCGTCGGTAGGGCACACCTAGCCTTTCTGCATGCCTACCAATGAGGCAGTGACCGGTTAATACCCCTATCAATATGCAGATTTCCCTCCTAGTTAGGGCATAAAAGCGTCTAGACCTTTTAAGATCCCATTTTGGCCAGGTTTGTTTCGATATGCGACACCCTGGGGATTGCAGCCATCTTTCGTTGGCTTGACGGAGTGTGTGCTCCTTCAGCATTAGTTTGCATGTGGCAAACGGCATACCTAAGCGCTCTTTATCCTGAAGAACCTGCTTGGTCGTGCCCTGCCTGGCAAGCTCGTCTGCCTTACAGTTTCCCTCAACGTCCCTATGTCCCGGGACCCATATGAGGTTTACGCGGTTCTGTTGGGCCATCTCCTGAAGAGATCGACGACAGCTGAGCGTCAGTTCAGAGTTGAACGTGTATGAGCCAAGGGATTTGATGGCCGCTTGGCTATCGCTGAAAATAGCGATATCTTCTCCGATAACACGTTTGCTTAACCAGGCCGCGGCGTCCAGGATTGCCGAGACTTCCGCCTGGAAGACGCTACAATGATCAGGTAGTCTGAAGGAGAGCTCAAGGTCCAAATCCCTTGAATAAACGCCTCCTCCAACTCTGCCGTCCAACTTCGAGCCGTCGGTGTATATGGAAGTGCCACCATTTGTTTCGGGACACCAATCCGTCCTCTCCCAGTCTTCTCTGCTGGGAATGTTTATTTTGAAACAGCTATCCCCGACTGTAGTAGTCGCACAACGATCTGTGCTTAGAGGGAGAAAGCTGTAAGATTCCAGAATACTGGAGTGTCCAATAGTACCCGCAGCCCAACTGGAGGTTTCTCTTAGGCGCAGAGCTGATGCCGCCGCTGACCGAAACCCTTCCAGATCAAGTGGCAAAATGCCCAGAATGACCTGGAGGGCTTCGTTGGGCGTTGTCCTTAGCGCACCGCTTATACAGATCATATTGGATCTATGGACTTTCCGCAACAGATTCAGGTATGTTGCCTTGCTCAGCGCAGGCCACCATACGACGACTCCATAAAGCATGATTGGGCGAATGATGGCCGTGTAGATCCAACTGCATACTCTAGGGCTGAGCCCCCATTTTTTGCCAATGGCTCTTTTGCATGTGTAAAGAGCGATGCAAGCTTTCTTCTGGCGCTGAAGAACATTCTCCTTCCAATTCAATTTCCTGTCCAGAACTATGCCTAGAAACTTGGCCTTATCCGACAAGCCCAGGCGCGTGCCATCTAGTTCTGGTAGGCTTAGTGGCGGTATTTTGTACCGGTTGGTGAAGAGGACAAGTTCCACCTTCCCTGGGTTGATACTAAGTCCGCAGCGAGAGGACCACGTCGAAACTTCTCGCAGTGCTACTTGCATCAGGTCACACAGTTTGTGGGAACTTGCCTCTGAATGCAATAGCAAAACCATTTCTATGTAACGGTGGTCGGAGAAAGAATGTTCTTCCAGAACCCGCCATTTTCTGACCCACTCATAAGCGCCTTCACTACAGATAGTGAGGTCTATGACCTCCCTGCGGGTCTTAGTGATAAAAGTAGGCTCATTACCCACGTTGCAAATCACCAGGTTGGTTGTTAAGAGGTAATCAAACAGAGACTCGCCCCTGGCATTGATGTCGGAGCTCCCCCATTGGACATGGTGAGCATTAGCGTCCGCTCCAATAATAAGATTACCCGTGCAGAAATTTGACACCAGGTCTTTCACCTCCGTTTGTGGTGGGGGTTCTTCGGCGTCGTAGGGCATATAGACCGACGCCACCGTCAGGCGGGTGCTGTCGACCGTTAGACTGATAGCGGTAATATCACCATTGGTGTAGTTAGGTAGGAGAAAGGAGTTCAACTCAGACTTGACCAAAATACACGTTCTGACTTTGCTCTCCTCGCTGGCTCGAATGAGCTTGAAGCCCTTAGTCCCCAATCCGCAGATTCTCGAGCTATTGACCCAGGGTTCTTGGATGAGGACCACATCCACGTCGCCTTTAGAAAGACGACTACTTAAAGCAGCCGAAGCTACTTTAGATTTGTGCAGATTAATCTGAAGCACCACCAACATGAGAGCGCACAGACTTCCCTGCCGTCCCCATATCGTCGAGGTTTGCCCCATCCCGGAGGTTGCCTATCAACGACGAGTTGTTCCGATTAACTGCCCGATATGGCGTTGCAGGAGTCTTGCTGTCTGTAGCGTTAGATGTTAATCGCTCAGCGTTGGCTGCTACCACCGTGACGTCGAGGGCTTCCTCGTCCATTAGGCTGTCCTCCATCTCCGAGTTGTTCACAGCACTATCGCCAAGGGACGTGGCGGATAACATGCTTTCCGCATCGGAATCCTCCGCTTCCTCTTCTGGTAATTCGTTTTCCGGTTCCCCGGAGCAGCCGAGAAGGCAGCGCGCTGAGCATAACCACGATATACGTGGATAACGACCTGGCCTACGCTGTAGTGTACTAGGCCATTGCACCTTTTGAGGGGCTCGATTGACTCTTTATTCATGGTGAACACCACCTGTCTGTCGGGCCCTACCGCATCCCCGACCAGATTGACACTCCAGTCATGCGTTGGCAGGGACGGATTCATTAGCCGTAGCATCCCGAGAATTCTCTCGGGTTCGTCAGGGATGGCCGGAATCCACGCCCTTGCCCTTGGACGAGCTGGAATGTCCTTCCAGTCGTCGACCTCTATCTTTGCGCCCTTGTAGACTTCACCCAGCTTAGCAGCTGCTGCCTTGTACAGTGCTACGGTTTTTGCATCCTCGCATGCGAGTAATTTAATCTGACCCTGGTGCCAACCCGCATCCGTTACTCGCGCCGAACTAGCCGGAAACTCTGGAGCAACATTGAGAAGAATGTTGCCGAGTTCATTTCGCACGTAACGCCGCCGGTCCTTAGGGATGGCCAGACGGTCATTGCCTCGGTCAAGGACGCCTATAAGGATCCTGTCCTTGGTTACCTCAGCAAAGCTTAGTTTGCCCGCTCCAGGGGTATTCTGATGCCGCTTGGGAGGGGGATTTAACTCCAGGTCCGATCTCTGGCGCTTGAAAGGGTTAACTTTTAACCTCTTTGGCATGTAAGAATTTTGGAAATCCGGTATCACAGCTTTCGCTAGCTCTACCGATTTACTGGAATTCAGCGACAGCGATTCCTGCGGTACCCCTTCATACCTCTTCAGGATCTTTGCAGCCAATCTTTTCTCGTGGTATGTGAAGCGGCGGGGAGATGTCTCCTGGGAGTGCGGACCCGTAGTTGCCATCGCGGTCGCTCTCCTTGCCGAAATCTCAGTTGCAGCTTCCTTCTCCTTCGAAACTCCGAGGCCAGGTCGTGAGACCGCTGCCACAGACGTAAAGATACTGGTTTTCATATCAGCGGTTGATGGGAGTTTAGCATCTGCCGTTGTCCGCTTAGTTGCGTTGGCAACCGCACTGGTGCTAGCTCCCATCAAGTCAATCTTAGTCGATAGAGGGTTGGTTGACCGACTCGTAGTTGGCATCGCTGTCGATCCCCCCCTTGATTGTGGAACGGAGGTTGTCCTCCAGCGTTGTTGTTGCTTTCTCGCCTGTTCCTCCATAGCTCTCCTTTGCTGAGGAGTGAAATTTGGCGTTGTTTGTTTTTTAGGTTTATCGTTTTTATTTGGGTTATTTGAGTTCATCTTGTTCGTACGACCCATCGCCGGACACGGCCAGCTTAGGGTCAAGGGAAGAGTAGGGGAAAATGTGTCGTCCGCCGCGGCAGAGCCCCGTACCGCGGTAAGGCCATGCTTACTCTCTGAGGCGACCCGGTATCAGAGAGGCTCCGTTCAAATACAGCCACGATTTGCCTCCCGGCTGCAAACGTCCAATGGGCACGGTTTCGCATAACACCCTGGATTGGGAGGGGGAAGATCTTTGTCGTCGCGCCAGAAAGGCTAGGCTGCTCTCGTGATGAAGTGCCGTACGGAGCTATGATCACAAGGGCAGCGTAGCCCTGTGGCTATCGACTTAAGCCCTCGTACCGCGGCAAGGTATCCACCCTTCACGACGTTTATGTTTGCGTTACGTTGTGATGGGTTATCCAGCAACGAACCTATTCACAGTTTTTAAGTATTCTCGCTCAATGGACCAAATTTAATTTAATTTAATTTAATTTCGCTTTATCAATGAATAAAAAAAGTTAATGAGTTTTTATATTGTTAAAAAATAAGTATATTTTCTAACTAACAAAAAAAAAAAATAACAACAAAAAAAAATAAGAAATATATTTAAAAAAAAAAATTCAACTGAAAAACCGATAGTAAAAATTATTCCGAAACTTTTTTCAAAATAATCTTTTTCTAATTTTTTTTTTCTACCTGTTTAAAAAAAAAACAAAAAAACAAAAAAAAAATTTACTTGAAAAAATAGTTGAAATTTTTTTTATTTTTATTCAATTCTTTTTTTAAAAGGAACAGTAAGTAGTTGAATTTTTTTCTATTTTGAAAAGAAATTTACATAACTTTTTTTACATAAAAACAAATATACTATTTGTACCGCAGCACATAGGCGAAAATCCAGATAAGTATTTGTTTCCCTTGGATTTGATTATTATAAAAACATACAATCTTCATGCAATTGTGTCATATTGGCCAAATTACTACAGTAAAACAGCTTTAAAATATGGGTGGTATTAAAAAATACAAAAGGGCAAACCAGCGTTATATACAATCGTTACTTCTTTATACGTGTATTTTTCAGTATCAAAAATTTCATTTTCTTTATTGTATGTATTTATTACTTTAAGTTTGTTTTAAAGGTAGTCTTGCTTTCAATTTTGACAAGCTTATTTAACTATATATGTATATACATTTGGCATGCCCTTATAGCTATATGACACTACGTATTTTGACTATTAAGGGTCAAATACATAAAGCTTTGTTAACCTCACCTGACATTGGCAACCTCAAAACTTTGCGATCAACTTCAGAGGTATGCTACAATGAACGCTTTGACGCTTCGCTTTTATACATTTGTTTTCGTTATTTACTTCTTTGCATTGAGTGTTTTGGTAAATTTATTAATTTAATAGAGAAAAAATTAATTAATTATAATTATCATTTCCTCCAAATTTTAATTCTTAAGTTAAAGCAAAGTCATCAACCTCTGATTGACAAAGCAAGCAAAATTTGAGAGGTTGCCAAATTTCAACCTCGCTTCAACTTTGAGGTTTCCCATTTGCCATGTTTCGTTGAAACACGTATATTGAACTTATCTGTCAAATCCAAAGCCCGAGGTAAAGTTGAAATAAAGTTTTAGGTAGTTGACCCTTTATTTCCAAGAGTTATTTCCTCCAATTTGTTGTCTAGGAAGAAGAGAGACAAAGAGTGCACGCATGCGCACAATGGAGTCCGTTTGACATGTTTTTGTTTACATGAAAATTGTTTCATTTTTCTTCACTTTTTTTCACAGGAAACACACGAGAATGAAGCAAGAAACTAAATGTCCATTGAATTTATTTTTTTCACAACCAAATTGCTTTTTATGTGAATTCGCACACAAAACTTTCAGTATAAAAATTTTAACACATAAAATAAAGGAGAAACGTCCAAGTGCAAAAAAATGAGAAGTACAAACTTTTTCGTTTATTTTTTACAGCCAAGTTTGGATTTTTTTCGTTAGTTTTTTTAACATAGCTTGCCCGTTTTCACCAATATGATAATTGTATAAGACCGTTCCTTTCGCACAATAAATAGAAAAAATCAGAGAAACTACGTACTGTCATATAGCTATAACTCAATTTTCATTTCTGTTTTTTGTTTTGTTTTGTAGTTGCTTACATTGAAGTTGTTCTCCTGATACATTGTTTTGAATTTTTGGAAAGAAATTAGGCAATTATTTTGTTTTCAGAATTATTTTTAGGTCCTAAGGAAACGATCTTAACTTGGCCCAACTCAAAATATTCAACTTGATAAATAACGGACACCTTAATGTACATAATCTATAAAAGTTCTTCTACTTCAGCGGTATTAGTTTTTACCTGCATTTGGAATTTGTGAAAGTGCACATACAGCCCTCAGCGCAGACCTTTTTAACTCATCTTGTTTCTCATATTCTTGCTTCACAGAATTTGCCTTGACTTTATAAGTACACGTTTCACGCAACTGTTGCACGAATTGATCAAGTTCTAAACTCAAATTTATGTTATTAAAATCAATATGCAATTCAAAACATATACTCACGTTGTAAAACTGCATCCGGACATAAAACCGCCAAACGGGCTGTCATTAAATATGTTAGCATTTTTATATCATAATGATCGCATAAGCCGGCTTGGACGTGCCCCAAAAATAGCTTTACATCAACTCTATCGAGCCCTTGTTCTAGCAACGTGTACATACATTCAAAGGCTGCTTTACGAAGATCTAAGCCATCGTCAACTGTATGTTTAAAAGGCCCCATTTCAACTTCCCTAATCAATTCACTCTATAAATTGATTTACAATAATTTTCTAGGATTTTACATAAACTGCAATAACTTTACCTTAACTTTTGTCTCTGAATATAAGAGGGGCAATAAAGTAGGCAAGAGGTCTCGCACCAATGTTGGCTTGTTATGGATTGCTGCGTTGAAAGTAACTAGTGCTACTCTCCTCACTCCTGGTTCTGGATCTCGTAAGGATGAAAGAAACTCCCCTAAATTCTGTTTCAATAAATGGTCGCCTGACTGTGGTTGATCCGATATGGTAAATTTTATAGACGATATAACAACTGCTCTCATTATTGCATTATTAGAATATAAAGCTTCTCGAAGCAATGGTAAAAGTTCTTCTGGGTTGACAAGAACTAGCTTCCCTAAACATTCTGAAACAACATTTCGGGAGCCTTCTTCGGAGCTCTCGCAGAGCCTGAAGAGCTGCGCCCATATTGATGGAACAGATGGCAGCAACTGAGAAAGTCCATCCTTACTAACAGATAAGGATGAAATAACTTCTTTTAAAGAGTGTAGTAATAAGTATTGACGCTTTGGTTGTGCTTCTATTTCTTTCAGTATAAGTGGTAAGAAAGTTTCTAGACTGCCAACGGCAACTGCACCTAGAGCCAAACTTGATGCGGTTTTTACATCTTCGGAACTGAAGGCAAAACATTCGATTAATGTTGTTGGTAATGATGAAATGGAAGATAAGTCAAAGTTACGACCTATTTCCCCTATTGTCAGAAGACAAAAGCTTAGCTTGAAATCACTCGAATCGGATGATTTTTGAATATATTGAAGAAGCCGTGATGATAAAGGAATAGCTTCCCAAGGGCATTTCAAAGTAAGTGCTGCAATACATTTAGCCAGAGAATGATGAGCCTGTTTATGAAGCTGTTCGTTGTCAGTTATAATAGGATCCATTAATTTATTTAGTAAAGAATTATAGTTCAAATCAGGAATATTCGTTTGAACTAAAACTTGTAGCAGCTCCAAAGTGCAAGTTAGTGCACTGCCCTAAAAAAAAGCAAAAATATGGTGTAAAAACCCAAAACCTAAGTAAAATTACTTACTTGTAACAGTGGTGATCGTACTAGTGTTAGAACGGCTGGCAGGAATTGCCCATGAATACTCTCCAAAGCCTTAGGATGTTTATGAGCTGTTGTCGATAATAGTATTAAGCAGTATTGCGCAATATGTAGATCTGAGTCTGATATAAGCGGTTTCAGCTCAAGAATAACCAGCTGTAATGTTTGCGGTTTGAATGCATAGTAATAATTTTCCGTTAACTTATTTAGCAAATCCAAGGAATGCATTTTAAGTGCTCTATTGTTTTTTCTTAAAAATGATCCCAAAATTGGAATAACATCTTTTATTATCAAAGTTAAATCAATTTTCAGAGGTGATGCTGCGATCATATAAATAGCTTTCACGGCGCTTAAGCGCGTTACTTCATTGTTTAGACGTTCCATTAAGATTGGAAGACAGGTTGTTACTTGTGGTAATAAAAAGTCGCCCATGTTTGCTATAATTTGACCCATACAGCTTATGGCCCGATCTTTTACTTCTTGATCGATATCTGTAGTCATTAGCTTTTTTAAAGTTGCAGAATAAAGTTCCTCTACAAACAAGTCCATTCTTAATGTAGATTGTGGGGTCACCGAGAGGTCTTCCAAAGGCCTCATCACTTTAACAAGCTGCTGCAGCACTTGAAGCGCCTCAGTAGAGATTTTATAGAACACATCAAATACCGCTTTAATAATTAGAGGCACCAACACCGGAATATGTGGATGAAAAAGAGCCGAAGGCGTTTGACTCGCAAGAAGCGAACATAAAAACCCTAGTGCAATAATTTTGATATTGCTGGTAGAGTTCTTATCATTTAAAGTATAACTTATGCCAGGCACAATATCATCCAAATATGGACCCAAGCTTCCTGGCAATATGCTAAGTAATTCGCGTAGCAATAAAAAACAGTCTTGGCGAGTTTTCATTGAGCGTTCGCGCATCAAAGGTTGAATAGCTTGTATAATGTCTTTAAGCTGATCTTGAATCAGAGCAATAATTCGTGGAGTATCTTCCATGGAATCGGGATCTTGGATCAAGTTGTTTGGATACTTGGTACTTTTTAGTAGAGCAATATATACATGAAATATATCAGACTTTACATTCTCTTCCCGTTCTTTAAAGCGGGTAATTAATATAGGACCCAAATCTTGACAAAAGCTTTCAAGCATTTCATGGCGTGTAACTATTAGAGCTTCCAGACATTTTGCCGCAGCACGTCGAACTTTCCAACTTGTATCATCATCATCGCTGTAATCCTCACTATCAGCATATTCACCCTCTTCAGTGTCCATGGCCAGACATCCTTTACCATCATCAGATTCGTAATTGTAATTAGGATCATAGCTTAAATATCCTAGACAAATTCCCAAAATCTAGATTTGGAGAGAAATTAAAATAAAGTTGTCTAAATATGTATACTTATTTATATGGAAAAAAATTGTTAGATTTTTAAGATGCTACCCCTTGAAATGGTTACATTTATTTATTTCTTAAAATATTTTATAAATCAATTTATAAAATATTCAAAGGTGCAGGACAACTAGGTCGTGGGGCACCTTACTAAATTAATATAATATAATAAAAATATGATATGGTAAATAATAATATGATGCATATGTAGTGAATCAATTAAGTGATAGGTTAAATGTCGTGTATGATCCTGATATCTGTTAATGCTTTTTTTATTGCTGTGATGTTTTCGCGTTTGCTGCAGTCCAGTGCATTAGGTTGTAGAATTTTAGATACAGGGCAGTGAAATATTGCATGTTCGACGTTCATTTCGGTCGAACAAGCGCTGCATGTGAGTGGGTCCGTTTTGGTGTATAAATGTCTGCTACATATAAGGAGAAAATAATCCTCACAAAATTTTAACTTAATTGATCAACGTTAACCCCCATACCACCCTTGTGTGCTGATATGAAGGTAATACATATAGACAGTTATTTATACATATATTACATTCAACCTTTTTTTTTGCGTTACATCCATAGGTATAAAACAGTAAAAAAGTAATTTCAGCGTAAAGTGGGATATCACATAGATACTAGGTATATAATGTTCGGCTTCACCCAAAAATTTACTTCCTTAGATTTCAACGTTTGATTTAACACACAGCAGCAAAACGTTATTACCACTAAGCAAAGCAGCAGTTACTAGGAGATGTTACCAATCTTCGAACTTCGGCCCATTTGTGGCTCGGGTTAGAGTTGCTCAATCGAGTAGAAATTTAAAGGTACCCCTTTGTTCATCACATGAAACCATTTCAGAGGGTAGCACCCACAATTTTCCGATTTGAGAAACAAGAGCCACTCTAATGCTTACATATAACAAGCAATTATTATGGTGGCGCGAATTTAAGTCATTGGAACTAAATTTCAGTGGCGTTTATTCGCCCGACAGAAGCGAATTTATACAGTGACATTTAGACGCATGGCTTAAGCGTTAAGCAGAAGCAGTCCGTCAATACGTCATGTACGTGACGTACGTCGTGACAAAACGTAGGTGCCGCATAGGCACATAGCGATTGACGTACGTCATGTTGAAGTACACAGATATGTCAACAAAGTAATTAGCGCAAAACGAAAACGAAGAGTTCAGAATTAATATTAGAATGGAGAAGCCCATATTTGATCTACTGCTCAACCTGCTTAGGGAAAAACTAACCAAGCATTCAAACCGAAAATCTATAAATAAAAATATATCGGCAATTACTTTGGTTAAATTTGCGTTTTCACAATTTTCACAAACGCGTTGTCAAATTGGCGGTAAAATTGATTTTGACATTTGTCATGCAGCTGCAGTTTCGTCAAAATAGGAAATTGGCAAAGGATGCCGGATCCCTTGACTGATACTTTGTCAATCTAGCGTCCTACACACATCCTACTCGGCTGTCAGTTTCTTCCTTTTCCGGCAGGTACGTGACGGACTGATTCTGCCGAAAGCTTTAATGTTTTGACCTTAATTCGCCTTAACCTTAACATGCGAATTAATGTCATTGAGACGTTCGGGTTTGAAAAAAAATATTAATTAAATATAATTTTTTTTTGTTCTTCAATGGGTAAATGGGAAGATATCTTTAACATACTTGTGGATGAAAATACTTTAGCTGAAAATTCTTATAAATGCATTAATAAAAATATAAAAATAAAAAACGAAACAGTGTTGAAACATCTCACAATCATTTTACAGTCCTTAAATAAATGTCCAATTAACTGCCAATCATCAGTTAGAAGCAAATCAAACTTTTTCCAGCTTCAGAGATAAATTGTGTCTTCACTGGGAAGATACAATATTGAGGTGCTCGTCCCAACGTCATTCGAACACGAAATATGTACATATAAACTTTGTTGCCTTCTTGTTGGAATTGAAATCCGATCAGGAAGAGAAAAATAAAATTGAAAGTCAAACAGCAGATTTGCAAAATAACAAAATGGTGCAAAACACAACAGAGTTTTTGAAGACGGCTTCGTCAATTATGCCTGATTTTGAGGGTAAGCCCGAGAACTTTCATAGTTTTTTGGATGCATTACACATACTAGAACAAATTACAGATAGTCACGAGGCCATAGCCGTTTCCATGATAAAAACGAGCTGAAAGGAACAGCTAGAAACCTTGTGATCACTGAATATTCGATTTTAGCGATAAAACAAAAGCTGAAATCAGCAATTACAACTGCCATTACCGATACTAAACATAGATTTGACTTGACTTGAGAACTGTCACCTAGCACTTAGAAAAATAACAAGAGAGCACACTAGCCAGTTTCAAATAAGGGCAAAATTTTTCCTCTCGAATTGCTTTTTAAAAGTACTAATGTGATTTTTTACATATAACTCTGTAAAATTACCAGCGCGGTAATCGCCGCAAGGTCTCCAAGTGCCATTGCTCTTTTGCACCATATGTTACGGGCTCGACCAGTTACTACTACACCTTTTCCACTCAAAAATGAGAAAACGTAAATTAAAATGAGAAAACAAGAACTATAGGGAGAGCATATGAATTAAAATGAGAAAAAGTAAGTTGTATTGGGAAAATAGAACTTGCATTGAGAAAACGTTGGGGCTCCATTAGCGGATACTTAAAGTAACTAGAAAATATCACTTCTAAAATAAATTGAAAATATCACTTCTAGCAAATGTATCTGATTACCGAAAAACTAAGTTTAGTAAGTTTTAGATAAAATTCTCCAACTATTCCATATTCTGAAAAACACTGTCAAAAAAAATTAAATTCATGTTAGGTTAGGTTAGGTTCAAGTGGCTGCCGTAGAGGCACACGTTGTGATACCACCAACACTAGGAAAGTCAGCTCCCTTAACCTAGCCCAACCTTTGTAGCCCAATCAAAAAAGGAAAGCGTACTAAATTGCCCAATATTTATTGCTAATTTAATACGCTTTGATTTAATTTATTACACTTGGGGTTTTAAAATTACCGAGGATTGGGCTAGCTTAAGGTTAAGCGTACTAAATTGCCCAATATTTAATGCTAATTTAATACGCTTTGATTTAATTTATTACACTTGGGGTTTTAAAATTACCGAGGATTGGGCTAGCTTAAGGTTAAGCTTAAGGTTAAGCTAGCCCAACCATCAAAAAAATTTTAGCAAAACCAAAAAGTAAAAATGCAGTTATTATCTACATATTTATTGCCATTTTAGTACGCTTTCATTGCATTTATTACACCTGGTATTTTAAAATTACCGAGCGTTTTAAAGTTAGCCTAGCCCAACCATCAAAAAAATTTCAGCCCAATCAAAAAAGGAAAACGCAGTTGTTTTCTCCTTATTTAATGCTAATTTAGTACGCTTTAATTTAATTTATTACACCTGGTATTTTAAAATTACCGAGGGTTTTAAAGTTAACCTAGCCCAACCATCAACAAAATTTTAGCCCAATCAAAAAAGGAAAGCGTACTAAATTGCCCAATATTTAATGCTAATTTAATACGCTTTCATTTAATTTATTACACTTCGGGTTTTAAAATTACCGAGGATTGGGCTAGCTTAAGGTTAAGCGTACTAAATTGCCCAATATTTAATGCTAATTTAATACGCTTTCATTTAATTTATTACACTTCGGGTTTAAAATTACCGAGGATTGGGCTAGCTTAAGGTTTTGATTGGGCTAAAATTTTGTTAATGGTTGGGCTAGGTTAACTTTAAAACCCTCGATAATTTTAAAATACCAGGTGTAATAAATGAAATGAAAGCGTACTAAATTAGCATTAAATAAGGAGAAAACAACTGCGTTTTCCTTTTTTGATTGGGCTGAAATTTTTTTCATGGTTGGGCTGGCTTAAGGTTAAGCTAGCCCAATCCTCGGTAATTTTAAAACCCGAAGTGTAATAAATTAAATGAAAGCGTATTAAATTAGCAATAAATATTGGGCAATTTAGTACGCTTTCCTTTTTTGATTGGGCTAAAATTTTGTTGATGGTTGGGCTAGGTTAACTTTAAAACCCTCGGTAATTTTAAAATACCAGGTTTAATAAATGAAATGAAAGCGTACTAAATTGGCAATAAATATGTAGATAATAACTGCATTTTTACTTTTTGGTTTTGCTAAATTTTTTTTCAAGGTTAAGCTAGCCCAACCCTCGGTAATTTTAAAACCCCAAGTGTAATAAATTAAATCAAAGCGTATTAAATTAGCAATAAATATTGGGCAATTTAGTACGCTTTCCTTTTTTGATTGGGCTACAAAGGTTGGGCTAGGTTAAGGGAGCTAGGAAAGTCAGTTCCAGGACCCCGCCATATGGAAAATTCCTGTATTATCGGGATTCTCCACATAGCAGAATCCCGGGACTGACACTCCTAAACCGACACCGTTACTCCTCCTCGAACCATTTAGATGACTTAGTGAAGGCCATCAAGTTCTTTATATCCAGCTCCGTGACCTGGCGTAGGCTAACCAGGAAGGGCACTCCCGAAAAGCGCATTCTCGCGCCACTTAAAGCCGGGTAGTTGCAGATGAGGTGCTCCACCGTTTTCTCCTCCTCGTCATCTTTACAACTCATACAGCATCGTCGGTCGGGAACACCTAGTCTTTCAGAGTGCCTACCAATAAGGCAGTGGCCAGTTAATACACCTATTAATATGAAGATTTTTCCTCTCCTTAGGGCATAAATGTGTCTCGGAAAGAGTCGTTTATGGCATTCCATTTTATGCCGAGAGTCTTCGTTGAGCTGGCATCGTGAAATTTGAGAAAATCTGCATCTAGGAGATCAGATTCTGGAATGGATTGCAATAATTCTGAGTTATTTGCCGTTATTTTCTTGAGTGGAAAACCGGCTGATTTTAAAACTTCGATAACTTCGTGTAGAGAGTCGTGAGCGGACTGTAAGGTGTGTTCTCCCGAAAGAATATCGTCTACGTAGGTTTCGTGTAGCAATATATCATGGGCAAGTGGGTGGGTGGGTTTTGTGTCTTCTGCGAGTTGATGCAGAGTACGTATCGCGAGATATGGGGCACAGTTGACGCCAAACGTCACTGTCTTTAATTTGAAGTCCTCCATTGGCTGCTGTGGGGATCTTCGGAAGAGAATTCTTTGAAAATCCTGACCCTCTTCGTGAACGAGAAATTGGCGATACATCTTTTCGATATCGCCATTGAATACGTACTTAAAAAATCGCCATTTGAGTAGTACGAGCATTAGGTCGTTTTGGAGTGTAGGGCCTGACTGTAAAACTTTCATTCAAGGAGTTTCCAGAATGAGTGGTTCTAGATGCGTTGAAGACAACGCGCACCTTTGTTGTTTTGCTGTCGGGTTTTAAGACAGCATGATGGGGGAGGTAGAAAGAAAGATATTTTCCTTTATCGATGACCTCGCGGGATGAGGTTGCCTCCATATGGTTAAGGGTGATATATTCTTCCAAAACTTCCGAGTATTTTTCTCTTAGTTCTGGGCTTCGTTCGAGGGATCTCTCAACGCTGAGGTATTGTTGTTGTGCTGCAATACGTGAGTATCCCAGGGCAAGTGTGCTTGGAAATTCCCTTTTGAATGGGAGTTTCACGACATATCTACCATCTTCTTGGCGGTGAGTGGTTTTGCGGTAGAGTTCCTCGCAAAATTTGTCATCTTCCGAAAGAGCTTGAGTCATGGGTAGCTCTTCTTGTTGCCAAAACTGCTGGAGTATTGTACTGAGAGTATCATCCGGACTCTCGAGTACTTGAGTCGAGAATGTATTTACAGTCTCTTTAATGGGTCCGCTGAGTATCCACCCAAATATAGTATTTTGGGCTAATAACGAGCCACTTACGTTGGCTTGTAACCCTTGGACTAATATTTGGGGAGTGAGATCGCTGCCTATAACCATGTCGATTTTTGAGGGTGTGAAACATTGAGGGTCAGCGAGTGGCAATGTTGCAATTTCCTTCAAGTTTACTGTCGACACTTTGAAGCTGGGCAAGAAATGAGTCAATTTAGGCAGTAAAATGGCTTGAGTATTAATTTGCTTTTTCAGATCCGCCGAGCAGAGTATTATCTCACAGATCTTATTCGAGTTTTGAACTACCGAACCTCCCATTCCCGATATTTTATAATGGGTTTCTTTGGTTGGTAGTTGTAGGAGTTTTTGTATTCTAGAGGCTACAAAGGTTTTTTCGGAGCCTTGGTCTATCAGTGCACGAATTTTATGATATTCGCCGTTAGCTGACACTGTGACTAAAGCTGTGAGTAAGAGGGTGGTTTCGCTACTACTTGCGAAGTGAGTCGATGTCGTGTTTTTCTTAAATGGGTTCTGAGTTGATTGGGTTCGACTGGCATCTTTTGAAGTTGATGTTCTGTCTGGGTCTTCAACTGCGGGTTGCGCCTTGTTCCTTTGTTGCCCCTGAGCTGAGTTTTGAGAGTTCGATTTGGTTTGGAAAAGAAGTAGAGAGTGGTGTCGTTTTTGGCAATATACGCAGGTGAAATTGCTACCACAATCTCTTTCCAAATGTGAGCAAGCTAAACAATTTGTGCACTAATTGTTTTCTTTTACGAATTTGCTTCGCTCTTGAGTCGAGAGATCTCTGAATTTCATACAACTCATTAATGAGTGATTCAGATTACAGAGTTTGCATAAGGGTTGCCTCTTTGAGTCCACATGGAATGTTTGGGTTTTATTCCTGAAATTCGACTGGTTTTGGGGCGTCGAAGATCTGTGGTTGAAGCTAGAGTTTGAGTTACGGGGTTTATTGGGTCTATATGTGCCGAGTCGCTCTACCACCTCGTACCTAGTCGTAAGAAATTTGTCCATGTCCGACCAGAGTGCAAGGGTTTCATCAGGTAGTTTTGATGAGCATAAGAATACGAAGATGGGGTCCCAGTTATCAGTTGAGACATCGCTCGCATTTAGGGTCGAGATACAGTTATTTATGGTGGTTTGAATTTCTTGAATTCTTTCACCATTTTCAGAGTAAACTGTGGGCATATTAAATAGGGTCTTTAATTGGTTATCTACGAGAATTCTCCGATTCTCGTATCGGGATTTGAGTGCTCCCCAGGCCAGCTCGAAGTTTTGATCATTTAGTTGATATTTTTTAATAATAAGAGCTGCTTTGCCTCGGGTTTTTGCTCTCAGGTGATAGAGTTTTTGGGTCTGAGATAATTTTGGGTGATTTATGTAGACCGCAGTGAACATGTCCCGGAATGACGGCCAGTCTTCATAACCGCCGTAGAAGACTTCCGTGTCACATGCGGGGACTTTGAGATAGGGTTGGTGTTCATAGGGGGTATGGGTAACGTGTATGGGGCTGACGTTTGGTTGACTAGGCTGCAGGGTGCTAATCAACTCGCTTATCCTGAGTTTAGTGCTCATCGCTGAGTCCAGTCCTGTATTGTATGCCTCCTCGCATGTCGCCCTGAACTTTTCCTCCGTTCTGCCTAGCTGTGCCGCTTCGTATGCAGGTTCCACTGCGTCTACTCGCTTGTTGAGTTCCTCCAAGTACAGTTTGAGACTGGTCTCAGAGTGGTGCGTTTCCGCTAAGTTCCACCATTTCTCGCAGAATTTTTCTAATTTGTTTATTTCAAAGAACAATTTTTTGTCCAAAACCCCGTATTCATCTTCTGACTGGGATTTAGATCGGGTAACGACTCCTGACTGTGGCTTTAGGGTTTTGGGTTGCTCTTTTTTCTCGTCCGCCATATTACGATTTAAATTTGAGTTTAAAATTTACTGAGAATTTAAGTGTTTTTTACCACTGTAATTTTTACTCAGTTTTTGAGATGCCTTGTCCCACTGTGCAATTTCGAGTAGCGGAATTTGCACAAACAAGTGGATATGAGCGGCTTTTGTGTTGAGGGTGGAAAATTACTTGTCTTAGCGCTTCTAAGTACAAGTGTGTGGGTATGTATATGGCGTGGAGAAATAAGAAAAAGAGTGGGTGGAGTTATAATTGCTTTGAGTTGCAATTATTTTACTAAGTTGAGTTCTAATTTGTGTATTGAGTAAAGTCTTAGTTTTAGAGAAGTGTGTATTAGGGTGTTTAAATTTTTTGATTTTTTTCCTTGGGTCACGGGAAATCCAATTTTTATTGAGTTTTAGTTTTTTACCTAGAGTTATGGGCGGAGCTTATTTGTGCAGCGGAGATTAGTGCAAATTTGAGTTTTTTGGGTAGCAACTAACTTTGAGTGAAAGTGATTTAACGGGAGAGTGTATGTGGTATTGGTAAGTGTAATATGCGGTTTTATGAAAAATATATATGTTGTGTGTATAAGTACCGCTTTTTGAGGAGTACCGCTATGGGGTTCAAGCTATGTACAAATGTACGAACTACGGGGCTTAGACGGGACTGTACCTGGTTTTTTTATCCAGCGTATGTGATATTTAAGTCATTGGAGTTTGCTGTACTTATCGATATATGGGCATCAATATTAAGTTTTGTAAAGGGTGTGGTCCTCATCCAAGAACCCTGAGCTTCAAGCTCATTCGAGCCAGCGAGGAGAGCAAAGTCAGAACGTGTATTTTGGTCAAGTCTGAGTTGAACTCCTTTCTCCTACCTAACTACACCAATGGTGATATTACCGCTATCAGTCTAACGGTCGACAGCACCCGCCTGACGGTGGCGTCGGTCTATATGCCCTACGACGCCGAAGAACCCCCACCACAAACGGAGGTGAAAGACCTGGTGTCGAATTTCTGCACGGGTAATCTTATTATTGGAGCGGACGCTAATGCTCACCATGTCCAATGGGGGAGCTCCGACATCAATTCCAGGGGCGAGTCTCTGTTTGATTACCTCTTAACAACCAACCTGGTGATTTGCAACGTGGGTAATGAGCCTACTTTTATCACTAAGACCCGCAGGGAGGTCATAGACCTCACTATCTGTAGTGAAGGCGCTTATGAGTGGGTCAGAAAATGGCGGGTTCTGGAAGAACATTCTTTCTCCGACCACCGTTACATAGAAATGGTTTTAGACTTTATTGTAGAACAACCAATCATGAAGCGCAATCCACGTAACACTGATTGGCAGTTACACAATGAAATATTAGACAGAGACCTACCAGTACTGCCCTCACAAGCCCCCTCAACAGTAGAGGAGCTGGAGGATCTTGTTACTACATTTACATCGGCGCTCTCAAATGCTCTAGGACAGGCTTGTCCAGTGCCAAAACCACGCGATAAACACAGGCCACATTGGTGGTCCTACGATTTGGACTCGCTCCGAATATCATGCCGGAAACAATTTAACAAGGCCAAGAGCTTCGGCTCTGAGCCTCATTGGCACGAATATAAAGCTAAACTAAGGGCCTACAAAAAAGCTCTGAGACAGGCGAACCCTGCGGGTTAGGGGTTTAGAATATGCCCGAGGTAGGCATACCGGTCGTAAGAGGCGACTAATATGCACATAGGTAATTGACGTGCTAACTCGATGGTTGATCTACGGATATGATGCCTCTCACCTCTCATTACCCATCTTCTCCTTCCTCATGGATGGAGGGATGCCATGACCTAGAAGGTTCCACTGGTCATACCAAATCGCTACCACGACAGTCGGGAAGTACCGCAAGGGAGCACCGCAGCGTACCGGGGTCATATCCGGCCAAGGACTGTCAACTTCGGCATCACTCCCCAAAACCTTCGGGGAGTGTTTTGTTGTTAACAACAACAACAACAACAAGAGAACCTCGTGGAGAAATTTCTGCACTGGCGTCGAAAAGGTCGACGACACAGCGAGACTTAGACGAGTCCTCTCGAAAAGTCAAACAACCATCAGCTATTTGCGAAAACCTGACGGATCCTGGACCAGCACGGAAGAGGAAACCCTTGAGCTGCTCTTGAATACACATTTTCCGGGGAATCTGCATGATGCACCACTAGCACCTGCAACAAACCTGGCAGTAAATATACCCATCACTGAGGAAAGAGTAAGGTGGGCAGTTAAGAGCTTTGAACCGTATAAGGCTGCCGGGCCGGACGGGATTATCCCCGCGCAACTTATAAACACGTTGGAGACATCGGCTAAATGGCTGGTATTTCTCTTCACAGCCTGCCTGGCTCTCAACCACATTCCGGGCTCCTGGAGAAGCGCCACGGAAGTGTTTATCCCTAAGGCTGGGAAGGCATCCCACTACGAGCCAAAAGACTACAGACCGATCAGTCTCTCGTCCTTTGTACTAAAAACCTTTGAGAGGATACTAAGCGACTACCTCTTAACGACTATTGATAGCAACCTTATCTCTAGCTATCAGCATGCATACACCAAGGGTAAATCAACAGAAACCGCTCTGCACAGCCTAGTGTCTGTCATTGAGAAATCGCTGTGTGAAAAGGACTACTGTCTCGTGGCCCTCCTAGACATTGAGGGGGCTTTCAACAATATAAGCCCGGAGGCTATCAACTCCGCTCTAACTAATCTGGGCGTAGATAGACCTCTAACTGATTTAATTGACCAACTTTTAAGGGGAAGGAAAATAGCTTCTTCACTTGGTACGGTTGAGTTATCACGTTATGTCACAAGGGGAACACCCCAGGGTGGTGTTCTTTCCCCGCTTTTATGGAACCTCACAGTCAACTCGTTGCTACGTGACACAAGCTGGGGGGCGGGAAGATAGTGGCATACGCAGACGATTTAGCTATTGCATTCAGAGGCAAGTTCCCACAAACTCTGTGTGACCTGATGCAAGTAGCACTGCGAGAAGTTTCGACGTGGTCCTCTCGCTGCGGACTTAGTATCAACCCAGGGAAGGTGGAACTTGTCCTCTTCACCAACCGGTACAAAATACCGCCACTAAGCCTACCAGAACTAGATGGCACGCGCCTGGGCTTGTCGGATAAGGCCAAGTTTCTAGGCATAATTCTGGACAGGAAATTGAATTGGAAGGAGAATGTTCTTCAGCGCCAGAAGAAAGCTTGCATCGCTCTTTACACATGCAAAAGAGCCATTGGCAAAAAATGGGGGCTCAGCCCTAGAGTATGCAGTTGGATCTACACGGCAATCATTCGCCCAATCATGCTTTATGGAGTCGTCGTATGGTGGCCTGCGCTGAGCAAGGCAACATACCTGAATCTGTTGCGGAAAGTCCATAGATCCAATATGATCTGTATAAGCGGTGCGCTAAGGACAACGCCCAACGAAGCCCTCCAGGCCATTCTGGGCATTTTGCCACTTGATCTGGAAGGGTTTCGATCAGCGGCGGCATCAGCTCTGCGCCTAAGAGAAACCTCCAGTTGGGGTGTGGGTACTATTGGACACTCCAGTATTCTGGAATCTTACAGCTTTCTCCCTCTAAGCACAGATCGTTGTGCGACTACTACAGTCGGGGATAGCTGTTTCAAAATAAACATTCCCAGCAGAGAAGACTGGGAGAGGACGGATTGGTGTCCCGAAACAAATGGTGGCACTTCCATATACACCGACGGCTCGAAGTTGGACGGCAGAGTTGGAGGAGGAGTTATTCAAGGGATTTGGACCTTGAGCTCTCCTTCAGACTACCTGATCATTGTAGCGTCTTCCAGGCGGAAGTCTCGGCAATCCTGGACGCCGCGGCCTGGTTAAGCAAACGTGTTATCGGAGAAGATATCGCTATTTTCAGCGATAGCCAAGCGGCCATCAAATCCCTTGGCTCATACACGTTCAAGTCTGAACTGACGCTCAGCTGTCGTCGATCTCTTCAGGAGATGGCCCAACAGAACCGCGTAAACCTCATATGGGTCCCGGGACATAGGGACATTGAGGGAAACTGTAAGGCAGACGAGCTTGCCAGGCAGGGCACGACCAAGCAGGTTCTTCAGGATAAAGAGCGCTTAGGTATGCCGTTTGCCACATGCAAACTAATGCTGAAGGAGCACACACTCCGTCAAGCCAACGAAAGATGGCTGCAATCCCCAGGGTGTCGCATATCGAAACAAACCTGGCCAAAATGGGATCTTAAAAGGTCTAGACGCATTTATGCCCTAACTAGGAGGGAAATCTGCATATTGATAGGGGTATTAACCGGTCACTGCCTCATTGGTAGGCATGCAGAAAGGCTAGGTGTGCCCTACCGACGATGCTGCAGGAGTTGCAAAGATGATGAGGAGGAGGAAACAGTGGAGCACCTCATCTGCAACTGTCCGGCTTTAAGCGGCGCGAGAACGCGCTTTTTGGGAGTTCCGTACCTGGATAGCTTAAGCCAGATCGCGGAACTGGACATAAAGGACTTGATGGGCTTCATAAAGTCATCTAAGTGGTTCGGGGAGGAGTAACAGTGTCGGTTTAGGAGTGTCAGTCCCGGGATTCTGCTATGTGGAAAATCCCAACAACTCAGGGATTTTCCATATGGCGGGGTCCCGGGACTGACTTTCCTTGTGTTGGTGGTATCACAACGGGCCTTTCAAAACTGGCCTAAGTGTGCCTCTGCGGCAGCCACTTGAACCTAACCTAAAGGGTGTACTTACTTTGGCATCCCGTTTTGTATTATTACCACCTGTTTTGTTGTGCTTGAGCTTAATGTTGTTTTTCCTGTGTTGTTGAGTCCTCTGTTTTGTGCTTGGTGTTTGTTCCTGTGTTTTTGTGATGTTGTTGTTGTGTAGATTTTTGCTGTTGTTGTTGTTGTGGAACCACTTATGCAGGTATACTGCTCGTGGCGACAATAAAAAATAAGTTAACAAGTTTTATTTAAATTTGTTCCGAATATTTTTTTTTCGTTAACTATTTTTTGGGACAGTCTACTGTCCGTTTTTTTTCTCTGTACCAATTTGTCCACTTGTGCACTTTATATGTATATATACACGTATGTATGCGTGTGTGCCGCTTTTTACACTAGAGTGTACCACTTTTGTAAGTCTTTGTTTTTTTTTTTGTGTTTTAAATATTTCTTTTTGAACTTTATTTACATTTATTTGCAGTTAGTTTTAGCGTGCGCGTACCGAGTAAGTTTTAAAATATATTTTTGTTGGTTTCACAGGTAAGTACACTCTTTTTTATAGTTGTTTTAGCACTTTTCCCTCGGGTAAGTATGTATGTAGGGTAAATAATAACTTTTGATTTTTTTCTTTCGTTTTGCCAATAAGTATTTAATATATATATATATTTTTTTCAACTCTTTATTTCAGCTTTTTATAAGTATATATATACTTTTTTTTCACTTTTTATTTCGGCCTTTTGTAAGTATATGTATATAAATTTTTTTAACTTTTTATTTCAGCTTTTTCTGTTCACTTTTACTTTTTTTTCTTAGGTTAGGTTGAATATTTTTTGCAAATTTTGGTTGGAAAAAAGCTATTGCTCTTTTTTTCGATTTTTAATTTTAAGGGTTTTTTATTTTTTCTTAGGTCACTGGGGTAATGGGTCAGTAGGGTCACTCCAAATAAAAACACTAGTTAATCTGCTATTACTTTGACACTTTATTGATTTAAAATTTAACTTCACTCAGCTTAAGCACAAATGATCGAGGAAGAACGGTGAGTAATGCGCGACAGTTGTAATAAAACTAACTAACTTAAACTCTAGCTTTGATCTCTTGCGCAGCAAGGAGACTGGAAGGTAGGTGTATGTATGTATGTAAAATAAGTAAAAAATGTATAATAGGCAAACGGTAAGAATTGGAGAAGTTAAACGGTAAGTACATTGTATTCTTTACAGGGTGTTTCGTAATTATGAAAAAGGTAAGTATTTAAGTAAAATTTGATATTTTAGGCAAAGGTAAGTATTTTAACAGCAAAGGTAAGTATATAAATCAAAGTCATCAGGTAATCAAAGGTAAGTGTAAATATAGTAAAGGTAAGTATTTTTAAATTGTATATATGTATATATAATTCATTTTGTAAATTCATTGTTTGTGTATATATGTATGTGTTTGCTCGGAATTTTTAAAATTCAATTAGATTGGAGCTCATGTCTCCAACAGAGGGGTTAGAAGAGTAGGTCCAATTGAACAATTCAAGAGATGCAGGGCATGTGTTTGAAATTGTATCAGTCAGTCTGGATAAGTAGGAGTTTAACCTCACACTGTATCCAAACCTAAGTTGTGCCATGGTGACTCTTGTCTCCCTTGGTAAGGTGCGTTCTTCTTCAGCAATATCCGGTGGAGGACGGGACTCACAGGTAGAGATCTGACAAAATTGTCTACTGACTCGGTGTGGATGTCGGTTAGAGCCCGCTTATGATTCCGCAGATCAAACGGCAAGGTAATATGATGATGATCTCGGGGGCGGATCTGTGTCCAAAAGATGACGGTTTGGATGTGCTGGCTTGTGGCAGTTCAGAAGGAATTGCCTGCTAAGCATTTCCGCGTGCTCTTTTACATTGAGCAGTTTGCCTCTTTGATGGAGGTGATACTCGGGAGAAATGAGGAGACATCCCGTAGCAGTTCTGATAGCGGTATTTTGGCAGACTTGTAACTTCGTCCAGTTGGTGTTATGCACATTAGGCGACCATATGGGTGCGGCATAGTCAAAGACTGGTCGGCCAATGGCCTTATATGTAGTCAGCAACGTTTCTTTGTCTTTTCCCCCAAGTACTGCCGGCAAGTGACTTGAGGATCTTGTTGCTACCTGACCAGTAAATGAGAAAGAATTATCCAGTGTCATCCCTAATAACTTTGGGTGGTTGACAGTTGGTAGCATAGTGCCATCAACAAAAATGTGTAATTCATTTCTCACCTGGTGCGTCCATGTCGTGAAAAGCGTCGCCGTGGATTTAGTCGGAGATATCGTCAGATCTCGCTCAGTGAAAAACCTGGAAAGGTCGCAAAGGTAACCGTTGATTTTCGCACAGAGTTCATCAGTATAGGGGCCCTTCCCCGTCGCCATTATTATTATAGCCGTCGGTATAAAAGGAAGTGCTGCCATAAGTGGCGGGATTCCGATCCGTCCTCTCCCATTCTTCCCTGCTGGGAATTTTTATTTTAAAACCGCTATCTACGACATTTGTGGTCGCAAATCGATCTGTGCTCAGCGAAAGAAAGCTGTAGGACCCCAAAATACTGGAGTGTCGAGTAGTGCTTGCGTCCCAGCCGGACGTTTCCCTTAGACGCAGAGCCGATGCTGCTGCTACCCGGTGCCCTTCCAGATTGAGTGGCACAATGCCAAGAACGGTCTGGAGTGTTTCATTGGGCGTTGTTCTTAACGCACCGCTTATACAGATCATACAAGATCTGTGGACTTTACCTAACTGGTTAAGGTTTGTTGCCTTACTCAGCGCAGGCCAACCTACCACGGCTCCCTAAATCATGATTTGTCGAATGATTGCAGTGTAGATCCAATTGCAAATTTTGGGGCTGAGCCCCCTCCATTACTCTGGTGTCCATGATAAATTCGTGTTTGGGAAACATGTCCGTTTTAGAGCCTGAAAACCCCCGATTTTTTAAAACTTATAAATTTCGTGATAATAATTTATCTATAAGGAGTGAGTTTTTTTGACCGATGGATGGGTTAATTTCTTCTAGGATATGTAGTCTTAATTTCTGAAAAAAAAATTAGGGGCTACTTAAAACAGTGAAGACACCAGGGTTTTAATACCAGGTACTCGCTCTATGATTTACTATTTACTTTTAAACAAACTACTCTGTTTTACCTTTAAAACGCAATATCGAATGTAAGGATATCTCTAATAGAAACATTTTTACAGCAATAATAGGGTAAAATGACGTTTTTCAAACTTTGAAATTCGACCAGTCCGAAAGAGAGTGGTTCTAAAAATTAAATGTGTATAAATTTGATCCTTTAGGACCCTTAAGAAGTGTCCTCCAAAGTTTGAGCGAAATCCGAAACTAGCCAGCAACGATTTTTGCTAATATTAGACGTTTTCATATGGATTGACTTAAATATAAATTTATATTTTCTCATTTCTAATTCACGATTTTTCATTACAAGTTTACGTAATCTCATTGCAACTTACGTTTTCTCAATACAATTTACTTTTTCTCATTATAATTTGTATTTTCTTATTATCCCAGTGGGAAAAGGTAATGTTTGGTAATGTATAAAGTAATCTATATCCCCTATAAAAAATTTTATGTATAATGGAATTCATGCATTACTTTTTCTACAGCAATGTCATAGGAAAAGTAATGTTTTTGAAAAATAAAACCTTACGAAATACATTACATGGGAAATTTTTCAAATATTTTTTCATGCGTTACTTTGCTCATGGTTCTTGTCATGGATGAAAAAGGTAATGCATTACCTACTTTCCCACTGGGATGATTTTTGTTTTCTCATTTCAATTTACTTTTCTCATTTTAGTTTAGGTTTTCTCACTTTTGGGAAAAGGTGTAGATGGTTGACAAATGCCTGCTTTGAGCCGTAGATCCATAGACTTTTAAGCGCAGCATCGCCAAGAGTGTTGCCTGCGACGCGCCTCATCTCGAAGAAATGCTCGGAAGGTTTTTTATTGCCAAGCCGTAGCTCAGAAAGAATCCGGTAAAGCCTACGCTGCTCCCTGTCAGCGAAATGCTCGATGATTTCTTGTTTATTGTATTAGAATCTGCCGTTTTGTGGTAGCGCTTAGATAACGTCGCCCAACCGACTTAAAACATTTGGGTCGAGTGCAGCTAATACTGTTGCAGTTCTCTGCTTGTCAGCTGTAATACCCGAAGCGGTTAACCAAAACTACATTGATGTGGGTCTTTGTTTGTACTTGTCATCGGCGGTATTGGCAGGCGGGCGTATACAACCGAAACGGAGTTATGCGAAGATGGTGTTTGTTGCAAATTTTGTCCTGGCGGTGGAGTATCCATTTGTGTTTCCTTTCCTCCCCGCATTTTTATTTACTTACCTAAGAAAATATGCCTTCTAGTGCTGTACGTGTTTGCGGGTCACCAGTTTGGAGGTTTCCGTGAGTTTACCTCGCAAAACTGGAACATTTTGCAAGGTTGCATTAAAATCGTTGGAAGTGCTGCCACATATATTTTTGTGCAAGAATTGTAGTAAATAAAAAAAGCAACCCTGTATTTCGCTCAAACCTCTCATTTCGCTCACAAAAAGTAAATTGTCGTCGCCAACTTTGTTAAAAAAAAACTTTGTTCAGTTTCAATGAAAAGTATTTGACGTTTGTTACCGGTGTTACAGCAAAATCAGTAAAGGGGTGCTCTCGTAGTCGTGCATATTTTGGCATATGATTAATACATTTCGTGCAATCCGTGCACCTTGCAAGACTTAACGAATCCCTTTAATGTTTCACTTATCTTTTTTCTATTCAAATGAAATTGAAAATAATAATAATATTTATATATTTGCTGCAACATCGTCATAACTAAAAAAATGTGATATGACAGAAAATGCATTTTTAGTTTTTGATTTGCTGTATATTTATATGGGATAAGTAATTAATTCTATCGCGATGCTGCGTGAAAAGTTAAAACCTCGGATATAACACTTTGCCAGTTGATCAAACATATTATTTCCGATATATTAATGATTTTAACTCAAAATTTGGGTTTTCTGAGTTATGACGATGTTGCAGCAAATGAGCGATATCATTTCAATCATATGTTGAATTGTCAAATAAACAAATGTTTAAATTTTTTGTTTTGGCTACTTGACTCAGTCGGCGTTAACGGGTCTGCGGGTCGATGCCTGCCTTATGGAGTTAATCCGCAAACTGCTTATTAGCAGACGGATTACAACGGAGCTAGGCGGTAATTCGATTCACAGACTCGTTAACAGAGGTACCCCGCAAGGAGGTGTTCTCTCTCCGCTCCTATGGCTGGTTACTGTAAACCAACTTCTACGTCTCATGGAAGCTGAAGGCTACCAAGTGATCGCGTACGCCGATGACATCTGCGTTATCATTCGGGGAAAATTTCCTCAAACCCTCTGCAATTTAATGGAAAATGCTCTGACCAAAGTATGCGACTGGGCCAACGCTTCAGGTTTGGAGGTTAATCCCGAGAAAACCGAACTTGTCCTCTTCACTAGGAGGTACAAAATACCGAACTTAATACCACCAAAAATTGGGAACACAACTTTAGTACTCAGTGACAAAGTCAAATATGTAGGAGTTATTCTAGACAGGAAACTACTCTGGAGCGACAATATAGCGGAACGAGTTAAAAAAGCAACATGCGCGTTGTTTACTTGCAAGAGAGCAATTGGTATTTCGTGGGGGTTCTCTCCCAAAGTGGTGCACTGGATATACACAGCTATTCTTCGCCCAATTCTACTCTACGGTGTGCTGGTCTGTTGGCCGGCACTAACCAAGAACACGTACCTTAAGCAGCTACAAAAAGTCCAAAGGAGTTCAGAACTCTGCATAACCGGGGCCCTCGGCTCCACTCCAACAGAAGCACTCAACACGATGCTGAATCTTCCACCACTCGATCTGGTGGCTAAAGAAATAGCTGTGATCACTGCTCTGCGATTAAGGGAGACCGACGTATGGAAGGGCGGCATATGTGGTCACGCCACAATTTTAGGCTCCCATGCACCTGTGAGCATACCATTACATACTGACTATTGCACGCCAAGCAACGTGTTTGTTAGGAACTACGAGGTGAAAATACCCACAAGACAAGAATGGGATAACAGACCGCATACTGTTCGGAATGCCATGAACATGTTCACCGATGGCTCTAAGCTTGAAGGGAAGGTGGGTGGAGGTATCTTTTAACCGGACCTGGGACTAGAGATCTCCTTTCGTCTTCCCGACCACTGCAGCGTGTACCAAGCAGAAATGCTGGCAATACACGGTGCAGTGAAAAGCCTAGCGTCTACGCCCCAAAACGGCAAACGGATATTTATCTTCTCAGACAGTCAGGCGGCGGTAAAGGCACTGAACTCATGTGTCGACAACACAAAGTCGCTAACTGAATGCCGCAGATCTCTTAACGAGATGGCTCAGCACTTCAGTATCAGCCTTATTTGGGTACCTGGTCACAGGGATATTGAAGGCAACTGTATAGCGGATGAGCTGGCCAGAAGAGGTACCACCACTCATCTCCTTCCAGGAAATGATCTGGTAGGCATTCCCATGGCCTCTTTCAAACTCCGAGCTAGCATAAATACCTTACAAAGGGCAAATGAGCTCTGGTCAGGTCTCTCGACGTGCGAGATATCAAGGCTAACTTGGCCTTCGTACAACCAAGGACGCACTAACTGTCTGCTGTCCCTTAATAAAACCGGTGTCTCATCTCTGATAAGGGTGTTAACAGGGCACTGCTTAATAGGCACACATGGTGCTAGGATGGGCGTAATAACTCACGATTACTGTCGCAGTTGCAGATGTATTGAAGAGGAGGAGAGTGTTCAACATCTGCTGTGTCAATGTCCTGCACTCAGCAGAAGACGACTGGCTATTCTCGGCCAACCGTTCATCGACGACCTCACGGAGGTTTCAAAAATGGATATTAGGGCTCTATCGAAATTCATCGATTCCCCGAGCTGGTTTGATCCTCTAATCCAAGTGTGAGAGTGTGAGATAGTTGATGTTTGCTTCTAACCGAAATAAACGTGCGTACATGTCTTTCTCTGCCTGCGTGCAAACGTCAAATCGAAAATGTCGAGTTAGATTTTTACGCTGTGCGATCAATTTCAGTTGCTCCCATATAAGTTGCATGTGCATGAAACATTTTTTACAGATAGCTGCCGGAGTGCGTGGTTTTTGATTGAGTTGCTTACTTCCAATTAATAATTTAGGTACCCTGCAGCGAAAGCCACTAGTTGCTTAGTCGTGCACCAGGCCCAACTAGCATACATTTAATACTTCTATATTATGTTGCTAGTAAACAAAGGGTACACGCACCAACATCACTGTACAGATATATTGAGTCAATGTACCCAAAATATAAAATTTTTCATCATAGTCCCACAAAAAAATGTTGAGTATTCGAAAAAACAGGAGCGGATTGAAAAGTATTTATTGAAAATATTAGAATAGAATAAAAAGAGAACTTAAAATTTGTGGAAAATAAAAAAATGGTAAGGCGTTGCTGCATTTGAAAAAATGAAGTCATGTAGCTTCATGGCTAAGTCAAAACAAAGAAATTTTTCATATCTAGCTTTACACTTACTTAAACTCAAACGAGCCATCAACCGCCTTGGCGATTTTGGCTGTCCAATATATGTATTTCGCAAGTCGTTTCTTTGTACAGCCAACTGGCGTAACACACCGCATATTCACAGAGGGTGGGGTCGTGTGTAGAAGTCCACGCAAGTAAGGAAAGTTTCTGAATGCCATTGGGAATGGCTAGAGCTATTTTTCAATGACATACTGTGACAAGGACGGGGGGAGGGGTTCCAAATTCCTAAAATTCGTGTGACGTAATTTATGGATAGCCCCCCAATTTAGATACAAAAATTTTGAAAAAGTGTTTAACGGTCTGACGTCCGTCAGATTTAACAAGCCGAAAAATATATCCGCTATTCAAGCATTCTGTCTTGTGCTTGTGAAATTCAGTATCAGCCAAAACGCGTTCCTAAATTTGAACAAAAACCTTGAACCGTCCCTGTGAAAATGTGATATTTAATTTTATGAAAATATTTTTTGATTCACACGTATACTACTACAATCACAAAAATTATATGCTCTGTCTCCCTTTGATGGTGAGCTGAAAACTCATTGCGAGTATATTGTACTAGAAATATAGAAGTATTATATATACAGACTAGTTGTATTTTGTCTTTTTTCCAAAGCAACTGGTATTTTTTATGTGTTGATGTCCTACGCGTAACAATTGTCAGATTTATTCTGGTCATGATATACTAGAATCATACTAGTTGTAAAGTACCAGTTCCATACTAATTCAAAAAGCATTGAATATGGACTGGTATTATTTCAACAAAATATAAACCAGTGAACCTGGATTAGGATTTCGCCCAGAAATTAATAGTCGCATTATTTTCATGACTTAAGGGTCGAATACATAAAGCTTTGTTAACCTCGCCTGACATTTGCTACCTCAAAACTTTGCGTCCAACTTCAGAGGTATGCTACAATGAACGCCTTGACGCTTTTCTTTTATACATCTGTTTTCGTTATTTATTTATTTGCATTCAGAGTTTTTTGGTTAATTTATTAATTTAATAGAGAAAAAATGAATTAATTATTATTTCCTCCAACTTTTTATTCTTTAATTAAAGCAAAGTCATCAACATCTGATTGTCAAAGCAAGCAAAGCAAGCAAAATTTGAGAGTTTGCCAAATTTTAACCTTGCTTCAACTTTGAGGTCTCCAATTTGCCATGCTTCGTTTAAATACGTATACTGAATAAAGTCAAAATAAAGCTTTATGTAACTGACCCTTTAGGTCTGGTTTTTCAGTGCAGGTTTAAACCACAGACAAAGTTGACTAGAGTTTATCCCATACAAATTGGCCGTTCAAACTAAGTTTAAAGTTGCAATGAAAAACCAGCCCTTACCCTTTATTTTATTTGATTTATTTATTCTTCAGAAAGCAGTGACTATTTGTATTTACCCAAGCACGAAAAAGCAGCTGTGGATTATAAGAGAAAAAAAGCAAACGAAACATTTCAAATGATTTTTGGATTTTTGTAACTGGTATGATTTTAACCAGATAATTATAGGTGTATATTAGTATGGAATGGAGATTTCCTGACTAGTATGAGCTCAGCCAGAAAATTATAGTTGTATACTAGAATTTTTCTCACTACTTTGACGTTTCGCTTCAGGGTAACTGTGATATATACGCTAAAAAAATGTAAAAATTTTCATATTTTTCGAGAAGGATCAGTCATAATTTCAACTCAAGCTGACTTTTCATCGGGACAACATCCTATGCGTTTTCAGGTTTTGGTGTCAGTCAAGCATACAATTGTTCGTTCAGGAGCAGTGTGAGAAATGGTCATATATTAAGAACATGTACATATATACATACCATATTAATATGAGGAGTAACAGCATCTGGGCACCGGTACACAAATGCTTCAAATGCCTGAAGACAGAACTCGTTTACCTCATCGTCTTCACCTTGGGTATATATACTTAAATGTTCAACAGCTGTATTGACATGCCTACATAAACGTGGTCCAGACTGCCGACTATAGTTGAATATATTAGAATAAACTGATAACACAAGAAACTGATATTTGTATGTTTTTTACCAAATCGATGCCAAACATTGAATATAGGTGCGGAAAGCCACTGTGTTCGAGTAATTTGCTAAACCTTTCAAAAGCCGCTCAATAACTTTATCATAAGTACAATCATCCGCTAGAGAAAGGAGATGCGAAAGAGCAATAATAGAACGTTTCCTCACAGCTTGTCTAGGTGACTCCAGTTGTGGCATTAAAACTTTTAATACTGAATTATGAAATGGGACCAAAAATGTTCCAAAACGTGAAAGCAGGTCAGTAAGAATGTCAAGCGCTTCGAGTTTAACAGATACGTCTTCCTATAAGAATAAAAAAAATAATTAAAAAAGTTTCGAAGAATATTAAGGTGTTGATATTAAAAAAACAAATGCAAATAAATTACACTATCCGTCTTTTACCTATATTGACGGCCCGATTCTGTGCTCTTGATAAATTTGTCAATCTTGATAAATAATCAGGAAAGAAATATTTTTATCAAGTGTTTTGAACTCTGCGTCAAAAAAAAAATATTTAAAATTAATTTGAACCAAGGCAAATTCATATCGTCAGTTCCAAAGTATACAGATGTATTTACTTTTTAAAATTTTTGGGAAAACAGCATTTCAAACTTTTATTTTTTCATAGAACTCCATTGTAAAAATGAAATTTTGAATGCCGTTTCAAAAACAATTTAAATTTTGAAATGCTTCTGTATACTTTGGAACCGGCGATATGTCGGCGTGCCATAAGCAAAGTAACACGTTTTAAATTTTTTTACGAAAAGTAACACTTCTAAAATTCTGTAAGAAAACTAACACTTTTATTTCCCCTACGAGGGCAGGCACCTTGACGTTGGTGTAGGGGCTTAATCCGCTGGGCACGCGTACCTAGACGTTGAGGTAAAGAGCGCTTCGGCTCTCACCCCCTCAACAGCTGAGGACGCATGCTCGGCGGCAACTAAGAACTGCCACCTCCTAATCCAAAGTGTTATGCGACACCGTGCTTATTGGAATGGTTTGCAGCCAGGGGGTTCACAATACCGGCTGTATTATAACGGCGCCTTCTCAACACCGGGTCACCTTGGGAAGTAACTATGGCCTTACCGCGGCAAGGGGCTCTGCCGCGGCGTACCGAACAAGTTCCCCTCTATTTATATTAGACCGCTATGCTCGCCAAGTCGAGAAGGCGGTCGTACGAACAAGATGATGAACAATTACAACAACAAAAAACAAAACAAAAAGGATGAGGAGAGAGGTAGAAGGCGGGCGACTCGGAGTTACTCGAGTAGCCATCTCGACGAGCTATCACCTGACGAGCGGGCCCTGTTCGAGGAATTCGAAAGGGATGACGACGCGCCAACTACTAGTCAGGGGCTCAGACGACAAGTCGCTATAAGGGCTGCACGTAGGGCGGAACAGCTGGACCAATCGCGTGGCAGCCTGGTCGATGGAACTGCACCAGATGGGGCGAATCCCACCGGAAGTGCGGATGGAACAGTGGATCAGGGCAGTAAGCGTAACACCAGCAATAACACAAATAATCCTGCTCCCCCAACTGCCACCAGCAAGGCAGGGCCCGATCCAGCTAACTTTGAGTCCAGAGGGGGCAGCACTAAACGTAAGGCGGAGCATTTAAAGGAGTTGGGTAAGCCCGGATCTCCTAGGGAAGAAGAGCAGGCGACGAAGAAGGCTTCACTGCACGAACGCGAGAGGACGGGTGAGACTGAATGCAGGGAGGTTCCTTCAAGAGTAAGGATATCCTCATCTGAGAGTTCGGGACGCAGTAGCCCACTGCGGGGCAAACATGGATCCGGCGGATCCCATAAGGAAGGACCGAAGGGGGGAAGGAGGAGAACTAGGAGGGAAAGACCACCCTAACACCACGCTTGGGAACCCCGGGAGGGCTAGATGATGAAAGAAGGAAGGGGTTGAGCGGATCAGCTGTCAGGTGGTATTTGAAATACCTGCAACAGGGACTGCCTCCGGATGAAGCTCGGGCAGAGGCCTACCTTCATATGAAGGTGAGCAGGGGAGAAAGGCGGGGGGCAGATGGCAGAAGGTTCGAACCCCACATGGAAGGGAGATTCGGGTACAGGGTGCAAGGAGGATCGCAACGGGGGGATCAAATCGCACACGCTCCTGGGCGTAGTAGCGAGCACGGGAGGAACGAAAGAAACCCCGCTCCCGCTGGAAAGCGGAGAGGCGGGCAAGGTATGCGAGAAGATACGCCCAAACAGAAAAAACAGTGGGTACAAAACTCCGGCGCCTCGACTTCAGCTGCGGCAGCGGCTGCCAGAGTGGCGCCTTGCTCCGGGACTCGGCGGGGTGGGCCTGGGCAGCACAGCTACTCGGATGCTACCAGAAGTGTCAGACAGGCGGTGGTTACAAGGGACTACCCTGCGGAATTCCGAAGCCAGGAACAACTCACAAGGCTGCACAACGTCATGCTGCTAGAAGTCGCCGAGGGGTCGGACAGACCGCTGAATTAGTGGGGTGTACTTCAGGCCAGGAATGATGCTTGTAGACTGCAGGGAGGAGAGTACAGCAGCATGGCTTGAAAGAGCAGTTCCAAGGTTGGGGGGGGGGGGGGAGGTGTACAGGTGCACCATTGACGACACGGAGGGGGGGCGATATACCCCCTACGCATATGGTCACTATGTTCCTGCCCATGAACGAGGACTGGACGGTTGAGTTCATGTTAAAGCTCTTACGAGCCCAAAATGCTGGCCTGGACACCGGGATGTGGCGCATCATCAGCTCCAGAGTCGAAGAGGGGGGAATCCGCTTGAACACCGTGGTAGACGAGGGGTCGTTCGAGGCAATCAGGAGTTCGGGTCTCCAGGTGTATTACCGGTATAACTATATACCAGTAAAACCCTGGAAACAGAAGGTGCCGAACACTGATGTTTGTAAGAATGTGGTGATGCAGAGTGAGCAGGTTTCGCTAGAAGCGGTTGAGGAGGGGGCACCCGAACCCTCACAAAGCTCCATCACAAGCACGCTAACTGCAGGGTCCAGCACTATCACTGGAGTGGACCCTGCGGTCCCTAGCAGCCAGGAGTTGCTGGAGGGCATAGACTTCCGCAACCTGGACCTGGAAAGCAGAGGGGGGGAAGACACTTGGCTGTCTGAGATAGACGAGCCGATGGAGGATCAGCAGTGATGGTCCGCGGCGTAACTGCGGTAGCCCAGTTTAACCTCCACCACGCGAAAGCAGCTTCGGCTGTACTTGCGAACAAATTCGCACTGGAGGATCTGGGCATAGCGCTGATCCAGGAACCGTGGGTCATCAACGGGCAAATCAGAGGACTGAGAGGAAACAGCAAGGTAATTTGGGATCTTTCTCAGGAGAGACCCAGAGCATGCGTGATTCTAAAGAATTCTATTGATTATTTTTGCATTACAGAGTTTATGAACCAAGATTTAGTGGCTGTGCAAACGGTGATGGAGGTTGACGGTGCAAAGAGGAGCATCGTGTTTGCTGCGGCATATTTCGCGGGCGACAATAACGACTTCCCGCCGGAGAATGTGACGAAACTGGTAGATTACTGCAGGAGGGCAAGACTTCCGCTTGTCATCGGGTGTGATGCCAATGCGCATAACGTGCAATGGGGAAGTACGGACACGAATCAAAGAGGTGAGTGTCTTTTAGAGTATATCATAAGTAACGACCTAAGTATTTATAATGTGGGAAACTCACCCACCTTTGTCACTAGGGTCCGAGAAGAAGTGCTAGACATTACCATAGGGAACAATCTGGCCGAAGCTCTGGTCTCGAGATGGGAGGTGTCATCTGAACCTTCACTCTCAGACCATCGCATCATCCAGTTCAGTGTAGGGGCCGAGGGGGGAACTAACCTACCCAGGAAAAACCCTAGGAAAACCGACTGGGAAAAATTCAATAGCATCATAGAGTTCAACCTTTCCTGCACTAGAAGCAGTAGAAGGGGTACAAGTTCTGAGGATCTAGAGGAGAGGGTGAACAGCATCAATCAAGTGGTGATTGACGCCTTTAACACTAGTTGTCGGGATTCCAAGGGCAAGAAATATAAGACCCCATGGTGGTCGAACGAGCTCTCAGCTATGAGATACAATGTGCGGAAGCTCTTTAATCGAGCAAGACGCACCGGTCACTGGGAGGAATACACGACACGCCTTACAGAGTACAACAAAGCAATTAGAAAATCCAAAAGGAGCAGCTTCAGGAACTTCTGCGAGACAATTTCTTCCACCCGGAGGCTGCTAGGCTGCACAAGGCACTATCCAAGGAGAAAAGGGAAACCAGGATGGCTCTGAAACTCCCGAATGGTGGGTTCACGAGCAATGAGGTAGAAAGAGCACAAGCCCTGCTGTCCGCCTACTTTCCGGACGCAACGGGGGATCTAGAGGATATCGAGCCTCAGGGAATAACACCGACACCACAAAGCTGGCATCTGGCGAAACATATGTTCTCTGAAAGTGCAGTCAGATGGGCGGTCAAATCCTTTGAGAGCTACAAGTCTCCGGGGGTGGACGGAATCTACCCGGCCTTCCTGCAGCAGGGCGAGATACTTGTCCCATACCTGTCCAGGATTATGCGAGACAGCTTAGCATTGGGATATATTCCAAAAATTTGGAGGCGTGCCAAGGTTGTCTTCATACCCAAGGCAGGGAAGAAAGACTACTCATCAGCGAAATCATTCAGACCCATCAGTTTAACTTCCTTCGTTCTAAAAACGATGGAAAAGATAGTGGATCATGAGATCAGATTGAACACTCTGAGGTATAGGCCTCTACACGTGGGTCAGCACGCATATAGGGCAGGTAGGTCAACTGACACAGCCCTATATCAACTGACCACGTTGATAATGAGTGCGTTCGAGTGCGGAGAGGTGGTGGTGTGCGCCTTCTTAGACATAGAGGGAGCTTTCGACAACACTTCACACGGAAGTGTAAGTCGAGCATTGGAGCGAAAAGGAGTCCAACAACCGATAATACGGTGGATAGACTCGCTACTCCGGACAAGGATAGCAGAAACCGCCGTGGGGGAGGAAAACGTTCAAATAAAAACTACAAGAGGGTGTCCACAAGGAGGAGTTTTATCACCCCTTCTGTGGAGTTTGGTAGTCGACGAACTCTTGCATATACTAACCGACAACGGCATCCGATGCCAAGGGTACGCCGATGATATAGTTATTATTGCAAGAGGGAAGTTTGAGAGCACTCTCTGCGATATCATCCAGAGAGCATTGAACCTAACGAAGGAATGGTGTGCAGGTGTGGGTTTGAACTTGAACTCCAATAAGACTGCAATCATCCCCTTCACAAAAAAAAGATCCCTTACGGGTATGAGAACAGTTACTTTAAAAGGGGCACGCCTGGAGGCAGTTTCTGAAGTGAAACACTTGGGGGTCATGTTGGACTCCAAGTTGCTATGGAAGAAACATGTTGAATCACAACATCAAAGGCAACCACGGCTATAATGGTGTGCAGAAGACTAGCAGGCAAATCATGGGGTGTAACCCAATGATACTGAGATGGATGTACACCATGATAGTCCGACCCATTATAGTATACGGAGCGGTAGCATGGGCTCCTAGATCAGCTCTAAGCACAGTGAGGAAATCACTCGCTAAACTCCAGCGTCTGGCATGCGTATGTATTACGGGGGCTATGCGTACCTGCCCGACTGCAGCAATGGAGGTGCTGCTGGATCTGAGCCCACTGCACATAGTAATAGAACAAGTAGCCAAACGAACCATGCTAAATATAGCAAAAGAGGGCTTCGGGAAAGGAAAGGTCATCTCGTCCGCGGAGGCAGATAAACTAAAAAGGCAGCTGCCCATCTGTCAACTGCCAAGGGATGACATAGCAAAGGTAGTAGAGTTCGAAAAGAGATACAAAATAGAACTAGGAGACAAGAGTACCTGGGATTCCTCGAATGTGGGTAGATACCACGGGAACAGGACCCTGGTATGGTACACCGATGGCTCGAAAACTCCAGAAGGAATTGGAGCGGGAATACACGGTCCCCGCACCAATTTGTCAGCCCCCCTTGGAGAATACCCGAGCATCTTCCAGGCAGAAGTAGTTGCTATAAGCCTGTGTGCGGATATAAATCTGCGACGCGGCTACTCCGACGAGAACATCACTATACTAAGTGACAGCCAAGCCGCACTCAAGGCGATATCATCCTGTGAGATAAAATCCTCACTGGTGCTGGAGTGCGTACAGAAACTAAAAGAGCTATCAACTAGAAATAACCTCAGACTAGCATGGGTTCCAGGCCATGCGGGCATAGAGGGCAATGAAAGAGCGGACCAACTTGCAAGGGCAGCGGCAGCAACAAAGCCCATAGGCCCTGAACCTTTCCTAGCCATCGGAGAACACACGATAAAAGAGATGCTCAGGAAAGAGGAGTCTGACATGAGAGAAGAACATTGGCGTCAGACGATCGGGCTACGTCAGGCAAAAGCCATGTTGGGAGGATATAACACAAAGCGGTTCAAAGAGATAATAAACCTGTCCAAAAATAGTCTTAGGATTATAACAGGTGTCCTCACCGGGCATAGCAGGCTCAAGGCCCACATGCACAGAGTGCCAATCCACAAGAAAGGCGATCCCGCTACCGCGGAATCAGTCTTCTTAATACGCATATAAGGTTCTTTCTAGCGTATTGTGTGAAATGCTGAAGCCCATCGTAGACAAACTGATTGGACCTTATCAGTGTGGCTTTAGACCTGGTAGTCTACATTGACCAGATTTTCACGATACGCCAAATCCTGTAGAAGACCCATGATAAAAGAATCGACACACACCATCTCTTTGTCGATTTCAAAGCCGCTTTTGACAGCGCAAAAGGGAGTTGCCTGTACGCCGCCAGGTTTGAATTTGACTTCCCTGTAATGCTTATACGATTTTTCCAAATGACGTTTTCGTCAGAATAGGGAAGAGCCTCTCTGAGCCATTTGAAACCAAAAGAGGCTTCAGACAGGCCGACTCCCTTTCGTGCAACCGCAATGGTATAATCTATTACAAGAGCGTGCAACTCCTGGCGTATCTAATCTAATCTTGGCTTGCGTCATAATGACGCTTAACCGCCTAGGCGATTTTGGCCGTTTCGTATCAAAGCACGCCAGTCATTCCTTTTTAGCGATAACTGACGCCAATTGGAAACCCCAAGGGAGTTCAAGTCATCCTCCACCTGTTGTTTCCATCTCAGTCGAGGTCTCCCCCTTCCTCTGCTGCCGAACTCGGGTGTCGATAGGAAAACTTTCTGTGCTGGTGCTTCTTTGTCCATTCGCATAACATGACCCAGCCAGCGGAGCCTTTGGGCTTTAATCCCTTGAACTATGGTCAGGTCTGCGTAAAGCTCGTACAGCTCATTGTTAAATTTCCTTCGATACTCGCCGTTGGCATCACGGGAAGGACCATAAATCTTCCGGAGAACTTTTCTCTCAAATACTCCAACGGCCATCTCATCTTCTCTTGACACTGTCCATGATTCCGAGCCGTACATCAGGACTGGTATGATGAGAGACTTATAGAGCGTGATCTTTGTTTGTCGAGAGAGGACTTTACTTCTCAATTGCCTACTTAGTCCAAAGTAACACTTGTTGGCAAGGGTGATTCTCCGTTGGATTTCTAGACTGATATTATTTTCGGTGTTAATGCTGGTTCCCAAATAGACGAAGTTTCTCACCGTTTCAAACTTGTAGCTATCAACGGTGACTTGGCTGCCAAGGCGCAGGTGCGCCGATTCTTTCTTTGATGACAGCAGATACTTCTTGTCCTTGTTCACCGCAAGACCCACTTTTTTCGCTTCCTTATCCAACCCAGAGAAAGCAGCGCTTACGGCGCGGCTGTTAAGGCCAATGATATCAATATCGCGACGTAGCCTACCACCATCCAGGCGTACACATCAGTCTCTAACTCCCAGAGTGGCCATTGCCTCTCCTTCGTAATTTAAATTGTTGCAATTTAACTGCAACGGCTTGACCGGCAAGATAGTGGAGATAACCACATTTATGCAGCTACATAAAATCAAAATTGCTGCAATCCAGTAGACAAAACTTGGTCCCCACTCGAATCTCCGAGCGAGTGGAGGCTACCACGTTCTTCGGCATGACCGCACGGACGGCGGAGGTGGTCTCGCGTTCCTTGTTCACCATACGGTGCAGTATAGGGAATTTGATATCAACACTGACCAAAGAGACTTGCCCTTAGAGTGTCAGGGTATAGTTATACAAGCTGGTGGTGTTGATCTCGAGCTAATCAATATATACATTCCTCCCGTCACCTGCTGCCCCAGAAGTTATCGTCCTGACCTTAGGGCGTTTCTTTGTGGCGATAACCGTATCATCATGGGCGATTTTAATGCCCACCATGATATGTGGCATTCACACCTTTCTGTGGACGGCAGAGGACGGGAATTAGCCGAGCAAATTGACACTTCCTCTTTCTGTACTGTGAACGGAGTCACCCCAACAAGGATGGCTGTTAACTGCAGTAGCTCCCTAGACTTAACTATTGTTAGCCCGGGGTTAATTAACAGCATTAACTGGCAACCTATGGTGGCCTTGTCATCCGACCACCTGCCTTTCATCCTGTCCATCGATCGTGTCACGGATTTTATCACGTCGGAGAAAAGAACATACGTGAATTTCAAAAAGGCTAATTGGCTAATTTCAAAAAGGCTAATTGGGTCGGCTTTTTGGAATTCACGGAGAGCTCCTTTGGTGATCTTCCCATTCCCACTGATGTACACGTCGGCGAGCGTAACATACGTGAGGTCATTAAACAGGCTACAGCCCGTTTTATACCAGCTGGTAGAATAGAAAATATCAGGCCTAACTTCCCAGCTGAGGCCGCTGCCTTGGTCAATGAACGTGACCTCATACGCAACATCGATCCCTCTGACCCACAGATCGGTGATCTCAACGTGGAAATCAGGCGGCTGGTTAACGTACACAAACAAACCAAATGGGAGGAGCACCTTTAGGGGTGTAAAAGTAGGTCGCCTCCCAGTTGGTGCACCCTGGGTAACGCTAAATGACCTACAGTCAGTTTCTTGTATTGCCGGTTCTACGAGAACGGTACCAGTACTTGTGCTGTACCCATCGTGCCGAAACGACCCGGGCCGTTTTCTTATATCGACCCGGCCAAGAGCAATACACTCGGGGTGACCCTGTCTGACATTTAGGCAGGGCTACACCTCGCTACAACAACAACAACAGCACCTTAGGTCTTGTAACCTCTCTACCGGTGTTGGGAAATTATGGTCCACCGTCAAGTCCTTGTCGAATCCTTCGGGTCCACTAAAAAATGTCGACATCACCTTTGGTGACAAGACTTTAAATGACCCCAGGAAATGTGCGCAGGCTTTTTGTCGACAGTATGTCCCACACCCTGTGCAAGATAGGACAAGACGTGGAATCTTCAGGCGCGCGCATAAACACAAAAACTATGCCCCGTTCCCATCACCGCTACAGAGGTTCAAGAGGCCATCAGGAAGGCCAAAAATTCCAAAACCATCGGCCCTGATGGCATAGCCATGGTGCATCTAAAACATATCGGCCTAGCGGGAGTTAAATATTTAACTGCCGTCTTCAATTTGTCTCTGATCACAGCTGTCATACCAGACAAATGGAAGCAGGCAACTGTGATCCCACTACTAAAGCCTGGCAAGCCAGCCTACGTTGGGGAGTCATATCGCCCGATATCACTACTCTCGCCAGTAGTAAAGACACTTGAAGCGGTCTAACTCCCGCTCTATACATCACATTTGATGTTAGCTGAGCATAAACATGACTTCAGGAAAGGTAGGAGCACAACATCTGCTCTAAATGTCATAAACACTCAGATAACTGACGGTCTAAATCAAAACAGACCTAATGACAGGACGGTTCTAGTTGCACTCGATCTGAGTCAAGCTTTTGATACAGTAAATCATGGGCAGCTTGTATCCGATTTGGAAGACTCGTCACTCCCCCCCCCTGTCTCAAGCGTTGGACCGCCAATTATCTCAGTGGTCGTCGGTCGTCTGTTGTATTCAGAAACAAAATATCTAAAGCCAGGAAGATCAAACAAGGGGTACCACAAGGTGGTGTCCTTTCCCCGGTATTGTTTAACTTCTATATTTCCAAGCTTCCTCCTCCACCAGAAGAAGTTACGATTGTTTCTTACGCAGACGATTGCACGTTATTGGCTACTGGTACTTGCGTTGATGTGCTGTGCTCTAAAATAAATGGCTATCTCCCCTCTCTAGTCGAGTTCTTCACCGCCCGAAGCTTGACATTGTCGCCAACAAAGTCTTCGGCGACCCTATTCACGACGTGGACAGCGCAGGTTGGCATGGAACTAGAAATTTATGTAGGTGATCATAAAATAGGGAGTGTAATGGAGTGTGGTTGCTAAGTGACCTTGCTCAATCCCGTCCTCGTTCGTGCACTCTGGGCAACGGGAACTACCTAGGCTCGCGGCAGAAAGAGAGGGAGCCCCGGTGGGGCCACTCTGACATACTTGGTTTAAGGGCTCACCGAGGTGCGGCTGCAAGCGGGCGTCTGTCTTGAAGCAAGCGGCTCGCTATATAAATGTGTAAATATTTTCCAAAAACCCCGAAACGGGTTGTGCGCTGGGTTTGGGACCCGCCACGTAAAAAACTTAATTCCAATGAAAACAAAATCAAAGCCTCGGATGAGAACCCCCTTTAATGTTGACGACCCGGCATAAGGATAAGGCATAATGATTTGGATATTAGGGCATGTACCGGGAATGTCCGGACCCTTTCAAGGGGCGGTGCCGCTGCCCAACTGGTTGATGTCCTCGTAGGCGCAAAGGCCGACATCACCGCCCTGCAGGAAATGCGATGGACGGGGCAAGGAAAGACGACCATCGGTCCTTGTGACGTATACTACAGTGGCCAGACACGCGGAAAAGCGCGTGGTGTAGGATTTGTGGTGGGAAAGAGACTTCGCCGCCAAGTACTAGCGTTCACTCCTGTGGACGAGCGTCTCGCTGCGATTCGCATCAAGGCGAGGTTTTTCAACATAAAATTTATCTGCGCCTATGCGCCGATATCAAAATCGTGCTCGGCGACTTTAATACCAAGGTGGGCAAGGAAGGAGTCTTTGTTCCTACAGTTGGAAAATTCAGTCTCCACGATATAACATCCCCCAACGGCACTAGGTTCATTGACTTCGCCGCTTCCCGCAATATGGTCATCAGTAGTACCAGGTTCCAGCATAAGCGAATACACCAAGCCACCTGGCTGTCCCCTGATCAAAGAACAAGAAACCAGATTGATCATGTCATGATCGACGGCAGACACAGCTCCACCGTTCTAGACGTGCGTACCCTACCCGGTCCCAATATCGACTCGGACCATTATCTTGTTGCAGCCAAGATACGCACACGCCTCTGTGCAGCGAAGAAAGTACGCACAGTAACGGAAGGAAAGTTTGACGTCGAGAAGCTGCGCGTGACACAGAAAACTGATAATTTCTCCACTCGACTCTCACACCTCCTATCAGAGAGCAATCCTAGACCTAACGATGTAACCGAGCAATGGAAGCATATCTCTCACTCATTACGTACCGCCGCTGAGGCTACTATAGGGTTTCAGCGAGCCCGCAAGAACAACTGGTACGATGAGGAATGCACCGCAGCCTCGGTTAAAAAGGACGCTGCATACAGGGAGACGTTGCGAACGGGCGCAACCCGCAGTGTATGGCAACGCTATCGTGAGGCGAAGAAGGAAGAGAGACGCGTTTTTAGAAAAAAGAAACGTGAGGTCGAAAGGCGTGAGTGTGAGGAGCTTGAGATGCTGGCTGACAGGAATGATGCCCGAAAATTCTATGAAAAGATCCGGCGGATAACGGAAGGTTTAAAGACCGGGGCAAGTTCCTGTAAGGACAATAACGGCGACCAGGTAACCGACGTACAGAATGTACTTAAATTATGGAGGGAGCACTTCTCCTCACTGCTAAATTGCGAGGGAGACTTCGAACCCGATACCCCAATCCCTGACGATGGAAAAGTCGTCCCACCACCTGACTATGATGAAGTGAGGATAGCAATATCCCGGCTCAAAAACAACAAATCGCCTGGGAAAGACGGACTACCCGCCGAGCTGTTCAAACACGGAGGCGAAGAGCTGGTAAAAAGCATGCATCAGCTTTTATGCAGAATATGGTCAGATGAGTGCATACCTCCAGATTGGAATTTAAGTGTGCTCTGCCCAATCCACAAGAAAGGCGATCCCGCTAACCCCACCAACTACCGCGGAATCAGTCTTCTTAATATTGCATATAAGGTTCTTTCTAGCGTATTGTGTGAAAGACTGAAGCCCATCGTAGACAAACTGATTGGACCTTATCAGTGTGGCTTTAGACCTGGTAAGTCTACCATCGACCAGATACGCGAAATCCTGGAGAAGACCCATGATAAAAGAATCGACACTCACCATCTCTTTGTCGATTTTAAAGCCGCTTTTGACAGCGCAAAAAGGAGTTGCCTGTATGCCGCCATGTCTGAATTTGACTTCCCTGCAAAGCTTATACGGCTTTGCCAAATGACGTTGAGCAAAACCAACAGCTCAGTCCGAATCGGGAAGGATCTCTTTGAGCCATTTGAAACCAAACGAGGCTTCAGACAGGGCGACTCCCTTTCGTGCGATTTCTTCAATCTGATGCTGGAGAAGATAATATTAGGGGTGTAAAAGTAGGTCGCCGCCCAGTTGGTGCACCCTGGGTAACGCTAAATGACGTACATAGCCTACGCGGCTAGTTTCTTGTATTGCCGGTTCTACGAAAACGGTACCAGTACTTGTGCTGTACCCATCGTGCCGAAACGACCCGGGCCGTTTTCTTATAACGACCCGGCCAAGAGCAATACACTCGAGGTGACCCTGTCTGACATTTAGGCAGGGCTACACCTCGCTACAACAACAACAACAGCAGCAGAGCTAAACCGCAATGGTACAATCTTTTACAAGAGCGTGCAATTGCTGGCGTATGCCGATGATATTGATATCATTGGCCTTAACAATCGCGCCGTAAGCGCTGCCTTCTCTGGACTGGATAAGGAAGCGAAAAAAGTGGGTCTTGCCGTGAACGAGGACAAGACGAAGTATTTGCTGTCATCAAAGGAAGAATCGGCGCACCTGCGCCTTGGCAGCCATGTCACTGTTGATAGTTACAAATTTGAAACTGTGAGGGACTTCGTCTATTTGGGAACCAGTATCAACACCGAAAATAATATCAGTCTAGAAATCCAGCGGAGAATCACTCTTGCCAACAAGTGCTACTTTGGACTGAGTAGACAATTGAGAAGTAAAGTCCTCTCTCGAAGAACAAAGATCACGCTCTATAAGTCACTCATCATACCTGTCCTGACGTATGGCTCAGATTCATGGACAATGTCAAGAGAAGATGACATGGCCCTTGGAGTATTTGAGAGAAAAGTTCTCCGGAAGATTTATGGTCCTTCCCGTGATGCCAACGGCGAGTATCGAAGGAAATTTAACGATGAGCTGTACGAAGCACAGAAGGTTTTCCTATCGTCGCCTGAATTCGGCAGCAGAGGAAGGGGGAGGCCTCTACTGAGATGGAAACAACAGGTGGAGGATGACTTGAACTCCCTTGGGGTTTCCAATTGGCGTCAGTTATCGCTAAAAAGGAATGACTGGCGTGCTTTGATATGCAACGGCCAAAATCGCTTAGGCGGTTAAGCGCCAATAAATGATGATGATGATCATAAAATACCTACTGTCGCTCACCCAAAAATCTTAGGAGTGACTTTCGACACCATGCACACTTTCGCTGCCTATTCAGCTGCAATTGTCTCAAAATTACAGAGCCGTAACAAAATCCTCAAATCACTAGCCGGCAGTACTTGGGGCAATTGGTCGGCCGATCCTGAACTATGCGTCGCCGATATGGTCGCCGGGGCTTGCAGACGTTACGGGGTGCGTCCTTATGACACCTATATCTCATATACACAATGAGGTGGAAATGCTTCCAGTTAGGGAGCATAATGAAATGCTAAACAAGCAGTACCTACTGAATTGCTGTAAACCACAGCATCCCGGTAGACAACTGCTTGAACTCATTCCGCCTCCTAGGACCATAAGATCGCATTTACGTAAACATTTTGATGAGATCCGGCACTATATAACAACGCCGTTTGATCTACAGGTGCATAAACAGGCCTTGGGGCATATCCATACAACGTCTGTTGGCCATTACTCTGCGCTCTGTCCGCTAAACAATGTCTTACATGCCGCAACACCTGGCATTTCTGAAGAGGAGCGTCATCTTCCTCGAGAGACAAGGGTCACTCTGGCTCAATTACGCTCTGGATATTGTAGCAGATTAAACTCCTACATATCTAGACTGAACCCTGATGTGCCGAATGTATGTCCGGCATGCGGCTCGTCCCCCCACAATACCAATCACTTATTTTCTTGCTCATTTGAAACTGCTAGTTTCCTTGGACTCCCGTTAGAAAATATTGATGACAATTTAGGTTAAGGAAAAATACGCGTTGGGCAGGACTACACCTCGTTACAACAACAACATACGATTTGCATAACCGATATTTGACGTATACTTTTAGGCAGCTTACTTATATTATTACTGATGCAAGTAACTTCAACAATCCTAAAAACAATGTGATAAAAGTAATTTAAAACAATTATATATAATATATCTAATAACTAAAAACGAGTAATTCTTGTATATTTGTATAACTGTATACTTTTATATTTGTAAAACGTTATTCAGCCTATATGTATGCTACACAAAAAGCTGTTGTTCGCTACCATAAACTATTGCAAAAACTATATACTACATAAACACACATTACTATATATAAAAAGAAGGTATCTGAAAAATCCAAACTGCATTTTCAAGAGAAATAGTTGCTATTTCAGAAGATATATGCAGGTTTAAACGGAAATAAGTTTTAATGAAGTAATAAAGTAATGAACATAGCAAAAAAATGCGTTTTTTCCACCTTTGAGCATGAATATCTCAAAAATCAGAACAAAATTGAAAAATCTGACATCAGATTCAGCGTGTCAAAGAGCTTCAGAATTATATTATTTCTGGGCCTACACTTTTTTGAAATTTTGTCGGCCTGTGTTATCAATAGAATTACAAGGGCGGTTGCAATAGAAACTAGTACAGCTGGTTATAAATACAGACCCCTGGTCGCTGAATGTAAGTTTCACTTGTAAATGGCCCTTTAATTCAAACCTCTTGGCTTATAAATTTGTATGAAGTATTATTATTATAAGGCCTTATTACACCGCGTAAATGGTCACGATCTATTGTATGAAGTATGTCTTGCCGATTACTTCCAATACTATCTTCACAAAAATCCATCCCCACTCCCTTTTTTATAATTCTTCGATGATGAAAAATCGTGATGCTTAAGCTACAAAGCTGAAATTAGCTGGAAGAATCAACTTTCAATAAGTGGCATTACCCAAACCAACTTTATGTAAAATATCGACATTATTCTGCTCGGAAGAGGGACCGTTATTTGTAAATTATTTAAGTTGACGATATTCTTCCAAGATTTGTTTTTTTTCGGAACATATACAACTTTTTTGGATAATAAATTTATAAAAAAGGCAAATACCTATCGTTTTTGGTGTAATTTTCAAGTTTTTTTTTATGAGCCCTCAAAAACTTTAAAAAAGAAATTATGTTTTTTTTTTACTCAACTACAAAAAAAAATTCAGTGTATACACATTTTTGTCTATGTATTGAATTTACCCTTCCATATAAAATTTTTTGGGCACCACTGATCTTGAGACTTTTAATATCGTCGCCCGGATAAATGATTGTTCATTTAACATACGAAAATAATTTATCCGGGCGACGATATATGTATAAATTTCAGAATAAAAGTCTTTGAAGACTTTCATGACGAAAATCTAAATTTCTTTTGTTTCAATAACTGTAATGAGAAATTTTGAATATTTTTTTTCAATAACTGTAATGAGAAATTTTGAATTTTTCTATCTCAAAGTACCTAATAATTTTCTGAGGCCCGAAAACAATATTTTGATTTTTATACCCAGCTGTACTTGTACACAGGGTATTATAACTTTGTTAGGATAACGGTTGGTTGTACAGGTATAAAGGAATCGAGATAGATATAGACTTCCATATATCAATATGATCAGGATCGAAAAAAAATTTGATTGAGCCATCTCCGTCCGTCTGTCCGTCCGTCCGTCCGTCTGTCCGTTAACACGATGACTTGAGCAAATAATGAGATATCTTCACCAAATTTGGCATGCGTACTTATTTGGGTTCAGAATAGATTGCTATTGAAAATGGGTAAAATCGGACCATAACCACGCCCCTTTTTAGATATCGAAAATTTCGAAAAACGTATAAAATGGGTTAATTCAATATTAGAAGCAGCTACAATGATAAAATTTGCAATATGTATTAATTTAGATGTTCTAAGGCCGATTTTATAAAAATTTTTGAAAAGGGGGCGTGGTACCGCCCACGTATATTTGAAGAAATTTTAAAATTTTGACTCTTAATAACTTCAGAACAGTTTATGCTAGTATAACGAAATTTCGTAGAGGACATACTATTGTTGTGGTAAATTCAGCTATAGAAAATAAACGAAATCGCTTTGCGACCACGGCTACTTTTTCAAAAAAGTTATATTGAAAGGAGGTGGAAATATTGAAAAGTCCATATCTAATTAACTGATTTCGCTATAATAATATAATTTGGTACATACATCAACTTTCATATTCTTTACATAATTTTTTCAAAATTTTGGAAAGTGGGCGTGGCACCGCCCACTTATGAGTCAAGCAATTTTTAAATTCGACTGCTAACAACTTCAGAACGGTGTGAGATAGATTTACGAAACTAGGTATACAAAACAAAGAATAACAGCATTTTATGTGCACAGCTGGGTATGTAATGTTCGGTTTCACCCGAACTTAGACTTCCTTACTTGTTTTCAATATTTTTCTTAACAGTTACCGCAAGGGAGTACCGCAGCGTACCGGGGTCATATCCGGCCAAAGACTGCCGATTTCGGCATCATTCCCCAAAACCTTCGGGGAGTGTTTTTGCTGTTAACAACAACACCAACAACAACAACATAGCCGAAAAACCTCGATAGTGGTATCGGTGATACCTTTTCACTGAAACAAAAAATTCAAAAAGCGCTTCCGGATTCGTGATCGTGAGGGTATAACATGTTTTTGGAGAACTCTTCCATAACTTTAGCTAATTATTTAGAAGTTGATCCCTAAAGGAGACAAATATCGGATCTGTTTGCCCAAAAATTCCAGCTCCGGTCGGACCATTGTTGTTGTTGTAGCCATATTTTGCCCAGCCTAGTCGGAAAATCCACTTATAAAAAGTTACGTGACAGACCATACAGGGGTTGTACGGATATTGACAGTCCTTTGAATCGGTACTGCCCGACTGTCTTGAGGACGATTTCGTGGATTTTAGTCGCCTCTTACGACCGGCATACCGGTGTAAAAGTAGGTCGCCTCCCAGTTGGTGCACCCTGGGTAACGCTAAATGACCTACATAGCCTACACGGCTAGTTTCTTGTATTGCCGGTTCTACGAGAACGGTACCACTACTTGTGCTGTACCCATCGTGCCGAAACGTGCCGAAACGACCCGGGCCGTTTTCTTATATCGACCCGGTCAACAGCAATACACTCGGGGTGACCCTGTCTGACATTTAGGCAGGGCTACACCTCGCTACAACAACAACAACCGGCATACCTACCTCGGGCATATTCTAAACCCCTAACCCGCAGGGGTTAGTTTATCGGACTCTAGTTTATTATTACTGAAAATTCACCCAAATGTATACCTTCTCAATTGCACTGTTGAGCTTCCCTGTTATGCGCTGACAAACATTTGGTGCTAAGGAGTTGGATGATTGAGGGAGTTCCAAAATGACGGTTTTGAGTCCAATGCTAGATATGTCTCGTAGTTGTTCAACATTTGAGATCATATTTAAACAGAGAGAATCAACTATAGTTTCTACTTGATTTTCTTTCACTTTGTTTACTAACGGCCCCAAGCATTTCACTGCGAGGTTTTGAACTTCGCCATTTTTATCTTCCAACAACTTTAATATCATTCGCACGACCTTCTTTTCAGACTCATCGTCAAGCTTAATGCTGTCCTTTTGCAACTCTGTCATTAAATCGTTTGTAGCCATAAAACGAAAATCTTTATCGCTAGACGTCATCTGCAAGAAAAGTTATTTTTTTTATCCAATAATAAAAAATTCAGGAAACTTTCGTAGAGTGCACCACGCTTTCTGAGAAACTGCTCTGGGGGAATGGTAGAGGAGGTCGTACACATAACTGTGAAAGTATAAACTAAAATAAATTTGTATTTTAGTGTGTAAATACATATGTATATATCGGTACCTACTGAAAATAAAATATATCTAATGTGGTACCCAAAATCTGAAAACAAAACTTTTTTTAAAAATCTCAAGTCTATCAACATAGTTCGTATGCAGTTGCGCATGATCGCAAAATTGAAAAGTGCAAACTTTCCTAAACCCAGTGTTAGGAAAGATATTTGTAACCTTAATAACACAAAATATACATATTTCACAAATAAAAAATTTAACAACAAAAGTGACGTCGTAAAATGACGGAATATCCATGTAACAGTTAACTCAAATTGAACACACAAAGAATTTGCGATGTTATAGCTTTGGTCTGGCCTAATAATTGGAATATTTTTCCACCATCTTAGTGTACCATTGCGTTCACGTAATGAAGCAACTTAAATCACTAAATAAAAAAGAATCTACAAAGTTATGTGCGAGAAACTATGCGGAAAATTACTCTTTCCAATAAGAGATCGGGGGTTTCATACACAATTTTTTGTTTGAAACACCTTAGACGCACTTGGACGTGGCTGCCACGGCCCTTTTTTTATTTTTGACATGTGTCCTTTTCCCAAAGCATGGTGCACTGTGAGAAGGTCAACCCAAAAAGTGATTTTAATACCTTTTCTAGCAGGCTAGCTATTTGATGGTACTGGTAAGTCATTTTTTCCACAATAAGGCTATCAAAATTTTAATTCTAGGAATAACTTTGTACGAATTTTAAAGCCGGTAGTAAGGGCAGAAATGTATCGAACTGTAGGCAAGTTCCGATACTCACCCGATTTACCCTGTAGGAAATGCAAGCTATAAGCTACGAGTCGTTTTTTAATGGCTGCACTCACATTGCAACCGACTTTTTCATCCGACATCATCAGAGAAATTTGAGCGCTTTCTATTCTAGCAGGTAAACAAAGTTTGTTAACATTCGTGTGAAACCGTATGAAATCGGGTACCTCAATATAACACATGCGTGCCAATGTGTATTTGCTGCCGGACGGCAAAAGTCGGTTGCAGCGTGCGCGTAGCCATAGCCCTGCCAAATGTTCACTGAAAATTGTGTACACTAGGGTGACTACAAGGTATATGGGAGAAAAAAATTCTGTACTATCTTTCAAGGGCTGTTTACATTGTTCAACTTTGGAATCAATTTTCGTCGCATGTGCCGTTGATTCCAAATTGAGTTGACTACCCGTTTACATTAATCATTTTTTTTTTTAATACTAATTGGACTTGTTTAAGTCATTAAAAAAATTAAATAAAAATTGTAAAAGACATTTCTTAATTTTTTTTTTTTCACAACAAAATAAATAGTTAGATATCTCTCGACACTTTCCGATTTTTTAGCAGCAAGGAGCCTGAAAATATCACCGGTAAAATTCTCCCCACCCTATTCACGGCCTCAAAAAAACAGGGGGTTAGAAGTCTACGTCGTTGGAGCTTTGATCCCGACTTGTCCTCGCCATTGAGAGTAAAGCTAAGGGTACGCGACGCCACCAAATATTCTTTGCATGTGTTCTTATGGAGCAGAGTACACCTAGAGACAGCAGTACCACGCGACACGACGTGACACAACATAGTTGATCAAATAGGCAACTATTTGGTCGCGTCGCGTCGTGTTGCTAGGTCTGCCCGTACTTTAAAGGGTCAAATACATAAAGCTTTGTTAACCTCTCCTGACATTTGCTACCTCAAAGCTTTGCGTCCAACTTCAGAGGTATGCTACAATGAACGCCTTGACGCTTCTCTTTTATACATTTGTTTTCATTATTTATTTCTTTGCATTCAGAGTGTTTTGGTTAATTTATTAATCAAATTGAGAAAATATGAATTAATTATTATTTCCTCCAACTTTTTATTCTTTAATTAAAGCAAAGTCATCAACATCTGACTGTCAAAGCAAGCAAAGCAAGCAAAATTTGAGACTTTGCCAAATTTTAACTTTGCTTCAACTTTGAGGTATCCAATTTGCCATGCTTCGTTTAAATACGTATACTGAGTAAAGTCAAAGTTTGAGGTAAAGTCAAAATAAAGCTGTATGTAACTGGCCCTTAATGCTGGTTTCGTTTCATCGAAAAAAAAGTGTACACTTGCACGTTGAACGTGTTTACATCCTTGCACAGAACACTGTAAAAGTGTGATAAAAGTTTACCCGTTCTACATGAACCTGCTATCGATAAAACGAACAAAAAACACTGCCCAGTTTGCTACGCTATGTGCATGAATAATTAGCTTATCACCCATATTTAATTGTTGCAAAATCCAATTTATTTCACCAAATTTATCCGTTAAATCAAATTTTCGTCAGTCGATTTTCAGTGCAACCAGCACCCTGTCAAAGCTTCAGAGTGTAAAAAGTGTGATTTTTTTACACTCCTGAAGTGTACATTTTTAGGAAACGAAAACATATTCTGTTTGACGTTTTACCTTCATTTTGCAAACGAAAACGGAAAATTGAAGAGTAAAACAAAAATGCGCATTTTTTTATGTAACGAAATCACCATAACTTTTGGCACCATTCAAACAAAGCCGTAAAAATCCTGTTGTTGTTATTAAAACGACAGAAACACTACCCAAGGTATTGTGAAGTATTGTCGAATTAGCAGTCCTTGGCCGGAAAACAATCCGCTAGGCTCCGGTACGTTCCGACTGTCATAGCGATTTATCACCAGTGAAACCTTCCACATACATACGTCGGTCATGCTACCCCTTCTTCCGGAAGGTAGTTTAAAATAAAATTACTTATCCAGACTGAGCCCAGATGTGCCCAATGTTTGCCCGGCATGTTGTTGTTGTTGTTGTTAACAATGCATTGCCCTGTCTAGAGTGTATGATCATTCCGAAGATCTTCATCAAGCTCTTCTAAGGGGAGTCCAAGGAAACGTGCAGTTTCAACAGGGTTTGTCCAGAGGGACAGAGGGGTTAGAAGAGTAGGTTCAAATGAACAATTGAAGAGATGTAGAGTATCATGGGGGGTCCTACCACATGCAGGGCATGTGTTTGAGATTGTGTCATTAAGTCTGGACAAGTAGGAGTTTAACCTTACACTATATCCAGACCTAAGCTGTGCCAGGGTAACTCTTGTCTCCCTTGGTAAGGTGCGTTCTTCTTCAGCAATATCCGGTGGAGGACTGTTCAGAACGGGGTTCACAGGTAGAGATCCGACAAAAGTATCTACCGACTCGGTGTGGATGTCGGTTAGAGCCCGCTTATGATTCTGCAGATCAAACGGCAAGGTAATATGATGCCGGATCTCATCATAATGTTTACGGAGATGTTTCCTTATGTCTCTCGGGGGCGGATCTATGTCCAAAAGATGACGGTTTGGATGTGCTGGCTTGTGGCAGTTCAGAAGGAATTGCTTGCTCAGCATTTCCGCATGCTCTTTTACATTGAGCAGTTTTGCCTCCTGATGGAGGTGAGACTCGGAAGACATGAGGAGACATCCCGTAGCAGTTCTGATGGCAGTATTTTGGCAGACTTGTAACTTCGTCCAGTTGGTGTTATGTACATTAGGCGACCATATGGGTGCAGCATAGTCAAAGACTGGTCGGCCAATGGCCTTATATGTAGTCAACAACGTTTCTTTGTCTTTTCCCCAAGTACTGCCGGCAAGTGACTTGAGGATCTTGTTGCGACCACGTACCTTTGAGACCATTGCAGACACATGACCAGCAAAAGAGAAAATATTATCCAATGTCATCCCTAATAACTTTGGGTGGCTGACAGTTGGTAGCTTAGTGCCGTCAACGAAAATGTCTAATTCATTTCTCACCTGGTGCGTCCACGTCGTAAAAAGCGTCGCCGTTGATTTAGTCGGAGATATCGTCAGTTCTCGCTCTGTGAAAAACCTGGAAAGGTCGCAGAGGTAACCGTTGATTTTATTACAGAGTTCATCAGTATAGGGGCCCTTCCCCGTCGCCATTATTGTACAGTCGTCAGCATAAGAAACGACGGAGACACCCTCTGGTGGTGGGGGCATCTTCGATAGATAGAAATTAAACAGTGTCGGGGATAGGACACCACCCTGTGGCACCCCCTGTCTAATTCGTCTTGGTTTTGATGTTGCGTTTCTAAAGTTGACCGACGCCTGCCGCCCATTCAAGTAATTAGCGGTCCATCTCTTTAACCCATCAGGTATTTGTGTTTCTAATAGATCTTGTATGAGAGTGGCATGGTTGACTGTGTCAAAAGCTTTCGACAAGTCAAGTGCCACTAACACAGTCCTGTGATTTGGTTGGTTTTGATTTAGACCGCTATTTATTTGCGTTGTAATGGCATTGAGTGCGGTGGTGGTGCTGTGCAGCTTACGGAAGCCATGTTGATGATTAGCCAGGTGCAGATTTGCGGTGTAATACGGGAGCAAAATGGACTCTAGCGTCTTCACTACCGGCGACAAAAGTGATATAGGGCGATATGAATCGCCTATGTTTGCCGGCTTTCTAGGTTTTAATAATGGAACCACTCTCGCCTTTTTCCATATTTCAGGAATGACGAAAGTGTTCAGTGAAAGATTGAATAGAGCCGCTAAGTATTTGTGTCCCTCCTGGCCTAGATGTTTCAGCATCTTCATGGCAATGCCGTCGGGGCCGATGGATTTTGCGGGCTTAGCCTGTCTGAGGGCTTCCTTGACCTCTGAGGCAGTGATGACAATGGGCGTGTTTTGGTTTTTGTATTTACGCGCCTGTCGCATGGTTCTACGTTTAGCTCTATCGGGTGGGGAATGTAGTACAAATTGTCTACAGAAGGAGTTCGCACATCCCCTAGGGTCCTTCTTCACCCTGTCACCGAAAGTAATATCAACTTTATCCTTGTGTTGTGTTGGATTAGATAGAGCTTTGACCGTAGTCCATAATTTGCCAACACCGTCAGAGAGGTTGCATTGCTCTAGGTGTTGTTTCCATTTGGCCAGTTTGTGTTTATCGACCAACCTACGAATTTCCGCGTTGAGATCCCTTATACGGGGGTCTGCGGGATTGAGACTTCGCACTTCATCTCTTTCTCTAGCCATGGCCGCTGCCTCCGCGGGGAAATTTGGTCTTATTCGGGATATTCGACCCGCAGGAATGAAGCGTCTAGAGGCCAAGTCAATGATGTTGCGGAAGTCTCGTTCGCCTTTGCGTACGTCCGTAGGAATGGATAGAGCAGCCAAGGATTCGTCCGTATATGTCTGAAAACTGTCCCAGTCCGCCTTGGTAAAGTTGATGTATGTACCATGCTCAGGTGTTATAAAGTCCGTCGGTCGTTCGATGGTAATGACTATTGGGAGATGGTCAGACGCCAACGTGAGTATGGGTCGCCAATTGGTGTTGTTCAATAGTCCTGCACTTACGATAGAAATATCTGGCGAACTATAGCAGTTACCCGATACTCTCGTTGGGGCGTCTCCGTTCAATGTACAGAAAGCCGTATCATCTATTTGTTCTGCGAGTACATGCCCCCTACTGTCTGCTGGCAAGTTTGAGTGCCACATATCGTGGTGCGCATTGAAGTCGCCCAGGATCACGCGGTTATCTCCTCGTAATAGCAAGCTAATGTCGGGGTGATAACCGGTGGGGCAACTTGAGGCAGGGGGTATGTAGATGTTTATGATTTGCAGATCGACATCTCCTGTACGGATGGTAATACCTTGGCTTTCTAAGATATCATCCGTTCCTTCGATGTCGGTATCAAATAGATGATACTGTACAGAGTTGTGCGTTATGAACGCTAGACCACCTCCCAGACCTCCTGTTACTCTATGACGGTCTTTCCGGTGAATATTATATCCGCCATAGGTAATGAGGTCCGACCTTGGACTGAGCTTGGTTTCTTGGATTGCGGCAAGTTTTATGTCATATTGCGTCATCAAATTGGTTATCTCTGCGATCTTACCAGTTAATCCGTTACAGTTGTGCTGTAAGATTTGGAAGTGCGCCGGTGGGGTCGATGTCGAGTTAACCAAAGGCGTGAGAGACGGATGTGTTCGCCCAGGTGTTGGTAGGCGAAGACCAAGGCTGTGCCTCAGCCTAGTTAGCTGTGGACCTGGTGTAACCGGGTTGGCTGGCGTCGTAGGCTGAGGCGTGTTACAGCATGGTGCTATGAACGCATCCGTCCAAAGATTCCTGTTCGCGAGCCCAGAGCATAGATGCACGTGGCATTGGCCTAAGCAGTTATTGCATTTGACCGATGACGCGAGCGTGTATAATCTTTGCCGACAAACAGTACACGTCGAGACAGGTGCAAGAAGATGTTGATCCTGACTCACGTGTAAACGGGAGGGGGGGTGTAAAAAAGAAACAGACAGAGACTGATGCTCGGAGTTGCTCATGTCTAAACTGCTCCGGTGGGAGCAAGAGTGTTGAGCTGCTGCGCGTGATGTTGACGCCATAAGGCACGAGCAACAGTCTGGAATTTGTGTGGCGGGTATAGCAGAAATGCTGCTAGTCGTTAAGACATTATTACTATTATTATTAGCACCGCTACTAGAAGGTGGCGGTAGGGGCGCGCTTGAACGGCGCTTACCGCGGGACGCCCGACGGCGCAAACAACAAGGGGCCACGAAAGTACTAAAGAAAGTACGGGGTCTGTGGATGTTAAGGTTAAGCCCTGAACATCCAGATTTATGGAACCATCTCTTACACGAGAAGCATTGCACAGAATGCGACCGTTTAATATATATTTTTTTGCAACAGACACTGCATATCCATTCTTTTGGTCCGGGGTTCGGCTCAACGCCCGCCCGTAACAAAAGAATATCTTGCAGCCCTGCTGCAAGGGGGGAGGATGATAGTTTCGGAATGGGACAAAACATACTAAACAGGGTTACATTGAAAGTGACAGTCCTTGGCCGAGGTAAAACCCCGGGTGGTTCCACTGCGCAGAGATCCATGGCGATGTCCTGGGTTTTCTGCTCTGAGAAGTGACTGTACATAGGGAACCTTTTTGCCCGGCATGCGGCACTTCTCCTCGCGATACTAACCAATTATTCGCCTGCTCCTCGGAGCTTACTCTTCTTAAGCTGATTTCACATTGATCCAAACCTATTGAAACTGCTCGTTTCCTTGGACGACAAATTGGGACAAAAGCGTTACTTCTGGGCAGGACTAGACTTCTTTACAATACCAACAACAACAGAGACCTAGTCCAGCAAATAATCAATTATCGGATCTTTTCTAGCCATTGCAATGCTTCCAAAAGAAGGGAGCAGCTCTTTCGAAGGATTTGCTAATGGGAGCGAAGAGTAAGTACGGAGTCTTTCCGGAATCCAATAAGGGAGTGTGTATTAGGGGAACAACCTAGGTAGGTGAGCGCACCGCCCTGGGATTCCTAACGGATGGTATGAACGCGCACGTTTTGCTCTGGATGTTGGTGGTGCGTAAAAAATAGGCGCACTCCAAATTTATTTAATTAATTTATTACAAAATTTGTCAACAAAATCTGGCAAAAATTTACGAAAGTCAGTTCGTAAACAAACGCAAAAGTTGAATGTTGAGTTGATCAAAAGTCGGCTGGCTACCAACTTTGTTGCATACCATTTTGCAAGACCCGTTGACACGAGTCAATTTTCAGAATCAACATGAAATTGAAGGAAAAATCGAGCAATGTAAACGGGACTTTATATAGTAGCGCAACTCACAGCTGATCGCAAAAAACACACTAGTGCACACGCACAGCATATTCCCCATAAGCACAGAAAAATATATTCCAAACGTTTGGTAAATAATTAGGGTCAAACTTTAGAATAATGTACCACGATTTTGACAAAATGTATTTTAGGGATTGGTAGAGGGGGTCATATCTCTAAAAACTGTCAAGGTAGAAACTTTCGGACATTTATATTATAATTTTTATATTTAATTATATCTCAAGTTAATACTCATTTAGCAAAAAAGTTGATCTGCTACTGGTAGTTTATCATTAAATCGAAAAGTAATTGATTTATTAATTGATATTAAGTTTTCAAAAAGTGAGAATTGACGTTGAAGGTTTCATCTCAAATGCGTCTCAAGTTGATATCAAACAAAATGGGTTATTGGACTACATACTATTCCTTTATTCCAATTCATTTGGAGTCACTCAGCCAGTGCCTTCCATTCAGAAAATAAGTTGCTAAACTATAGTACGGATAAACAATGATATAAATGTCCATAAATGTACGACCCCATCTACCATTCCCTAAAATAAATTTTGTCCCAATTTTTACCAAACGTTTGAGAAAATATTTTTCTGTGCTTATGGGGAATATGCTGTGCGTGTGTATTAGTGTGTGTACACAATGATGTGCAGCTCGGACCAGACCAGTTTTCGGTTTAGGTTCCGGTTTAATTTTAAAAATTAATTTTTTTGTTAGTTTCGGTTTCCAAACCAAAATATGAACAAAAATTTGTGAACAAAAAAAAATTTAATTTTAAGATTATCACGAAATTAGGTGGTAAAATTTAGATAAAAACATGTATTTTGTAGGTCTTAAACTTGGAAATTTCTGTTATAACCTATAAAAACCCAAACATTTTCCTTCTAAGCATCTCAAAATCTTGAATAGATCCCTTTTTTTTTTAAACCAAGCATTTACTTTTATTTTTATACCCTAAAAACGACAAAAAAAAAATAAAAATTACATTTTTTATGATGAAGTGAGGATAGCTATATCCCGGCTCAAAAACAACAAAGCGCCTGGAAAAGACGGACTACCCGCCGAGCTGTTCAAACACGGAGGCAAAGAGCTGGTAAAAAGCATGCATCAGCTCATATGCAGAATATGGTCAGACGAGTGCATGCCTCCAGATTGGAATTTAAGTGTGCTCTGCCCAATCCACAAGAAAGGCGATCCCGCTAACCCCACCAACTACCACGGAATCAGTCTTCTTAATATCGCATATAAGGTTCTTTCTAGCGTATTGTGTGAAAGACTGAAGCCCATCGTGGACAAACTGATTGGACCTTATCAGTGTGGTTTTAGACCTGGTAAGTCTACCATCGACCAGATTTTCACGATACGACAAATCCTGGAGAAGACCCATGATAAAAGAATCGATACACACCACCTCTTTGTCGATTTTAAAGCCGCTTTTGACAGCGCAAAAAGGAGTTGTTTGTATACCGCCATGTCTGAATTTGACTTCCCTTCAAAGCTTTTACGGCTTTGCCAAATGACGCTGAGCAATACCAACAGCTTCGTCAGAATCGGGAAGGACCTCTCTGAGCCATTTGAAACCAAACGAGGCTTCAGACAGGGCGACTCCCTTTTGTGCGATTTCTTCAACCTGATGCTGGAGAAGATAATTCGAGCAGCAGAGCTAAACCTCCCTTGGAGTATTTGAGAGAAAAGTTCTCCGGCAGATTTATGGTCCTTCCCGTGATGCCAACGGCGAGTATCGAAGGAAATTTAACGATGAGCTGTACGAGCTTTACGCAGACCTGACCATAGTTCAGCGTATTAAAGCCCAAAGGCTCCGCTGGCTGGGTCATGTTATGCGAATGGAAAAAGAAGCTCCAGCACAGAAAGTTTTACTATCGACACCCGAATTCGGCAGCAGAGGAAGGGGGACCTCGACTGAGATGGAAACAACAGGTGGAGGATGACTTGAACTACCTTGGGGTTTCCAATTGGCGTCAGTTATCGCTAAAAAGGAATGACTGGCGTGCTTTGATATGAAACGGCCAAAATCGCCTAGGCGGTTAAGCGGAGAAAATTTGATTGTTGGAAAAATTTTCCCAACATACCCCATAGTGCGGCGGAATGACAATCTAGCGGCGGAATGTAGTGACCGGAGAGCAGCAACAGGTGGCGAACAGCTGAGCTGTGATAAAAGATGAAAAGATGGACCTGGTGGAAGGGCAATAGGGTGCGGGTGAAAGTATTAGACGCCAACAATGCAGACGTCAGCATCCAAGGTGAACACAGGAAAGTTAAGTTCGTGGAGTAGACTGGAAGCGGAGAAAGAACACTATTTTAAGCATTTATTTTAATTGTAATTTTAAGTTGCCTTGTTCATACAATTTATATTATATACCATTATATATATATTTTTTACGCCTCACTCATTAAAAGGGACTCGGCACAACACGAAAAAGTTATAGTTTAGTGCTGTCCGCTTCACATCTCTGGCGTGAGTTCCAACATTATCATACAAAAAAAAATTAACATTTTTTTAAGAAAAAAAATCTTGTTAATAATATATACAATTGAATTGTAATAATAATCGAATTGTAAAATAGATGTAAGTTGGAATGACTCTGTACACGTTTTAAAAAATATGTATTAATAAAAAGATACACACACCGGCCAGGCAGGAAAATGTTACACAACACCTAGGCCATGCCTGGTGCCTCCATCACCTACCGTCGCTTTTTTGTCACCCGAAGTGGGAGATTAGGTGAGTCAGCGGCAGTAGTCGCCTTCGGGCTTATCGCTCGGCTGGCTAGCTAAGTGGAACAGTCATGCCGCCTCGGCGGCGTACTCATACTCCATTTAGCTCTGGCCCTAGCTGTAGGGCAGGTTGCTAGATGTAGGGTAGCAGTTGTGCTTTGAGCACGCTGACCCCTTCAACCAGAAAACCGTCCTAAAGGCATGGAACCGGTACACCGCCGATCCTCTCTCGTGACACCTACATTGGTAGTGTGCGAATATGAGCGGGGGACGGAGGTGTCCAGCGAGGGGTCAGCACCCTGAGTGAATCACTTCGTTTTGGTTCGCTCAGTCGATGGAGTTGTTGCCCTACGGCTTTTCGCTCCACCGACTAGCCATGTGGAAAGGCCGTGTCGCTCCGGCGGCGTACCGATTTCCACTTAGCTCTGGAGCAGACCGATGGTTGGGCGAGGGGGACAGCGCTGTGCCTGTAGGGTGCACCACCCCTTCAGCTCTCCGATCGGCCTGCGAGTCCTAGATGGCACAACGCTGAAAGACGAGGTATCCTACAACCAGACTAGCATCTTAACATAATACACTCTAGTCTGGTTGTAGGATACCCCGTCTTTCAGCATTGTGCACAGAAAGTTTTACTATCGACACCCGAATTCGGCAGCAGAGGAAGGGGGAGGCCTCGACTGAGATGGAAACAACAGGTGGAGGATGACTTGAACTCCCTTGGGGTTTCCAATTGGCGTCAGTTATCGCTAAAAAGGAATGACTGGCGTGCTTTGATATGAAACGGCCAAAATCGCCTAGGCGGTTAAGCGTCATTGTGACGCAAGCCAAGATTAGATTAGCTTCAGCCGAAGCGGAGAAAATTTGATTGTTGGAAAAATTTTCCCAACATACCCCATAGTGCGGGGAACGATAATCTAGCGACGGAACGTAGTGACCGGAGAGCAGCAACAGGTGGCGAACAGCTGAGCTGTGATAAAAGGCGGCGTAACAATAATCTGGCGGCGGAACAATAATCTGGTGGCGGAACGACACAGCTGGCAAGAGGCGGTTCGACGGTGGCTCGCAGGCAGCGGAGGGTGTACCAGTAGCGGAGCAGCGGCGGTTGACGGAAGGCTATTGGAGCGGAAGATAGCGGATCGGGTTAATAGTTGGGGGGCTTTACCTGATGTGATGTCGTTGTTGTTGTTGTAGCGAGGTGTAGTCCTGCCTAAATGTCAGACAGGGTCACCTCGGCCTGGCCGGGTCGATATAAGAAAACGGCCCGGGTCGTTTCGGCACGATGGGTGCAGCACAAGTACTGGTACCGTTCTCGTTTCAGCACGCTTTGGACAGAATACTCTGATCAGAGCTGCAACCAAAGGTATTTGGGTATTTGGACGACATCACCGTTTTAGAAGACACGTGGCCAACTTACAGGAAGTTTTCAAGCGATTCAGATGCACAAAATGCAGGTGAATTTCGACAAATGTACTTTTGTCCAACCGCAATACACTACCTGGGGCACATCGCACAGTGGGAAATAACTGAAATTTACTGTTCATAATCTTCTACAGCCTTCATTTTTCATTTTTGATAATTTTTTTTTAAATGAAAAATTTTGAGATTTCCAAGAGCATAGCTGAGCCCGGACAGTACCGGTAGAGCCCGCGTCTGCACCACCGGAAATCACCGAGCTAGGGAAGTAAATAAAGAAACACCTTACCAAGGCATCCCAGCAACAGAAAAAATTTTACGACTGACGTCGACGGCCATGGAAACCAAACGTGGGTGAAAAGGTCATCCGCTATAGACAACTTCGCACAAAAACTGGCCCCAAAATTTTCCGGTCCATATGTGGTAGAAAAATATGTGTCAGCAAGCACGGTCGAGCTAGTCCACTCCGAACCACACAATAAGAAACGGGCTCATGCACATTTGCAAAACCTCAAACCATGGAACTTTTAAGCACTTCCAAATGACATAACAACGACATCTACCATTCTTCTTCTCTTAAGCGGTCCACCAATCCACGAAGCAATCTTCGCCATGACCGTAAAAGAAGAAGAAACGGTCGCTAATTATTTATTTGCGGAAGGCGAAAGCGACACTTGTAAGAAGGGTAGGCCAACCGATAAAGATACCTTCTTCTCGAAACTGAAGCGGCCGACAAAAGCAGCCGTGAAAAGATGGACCTGGAGGAAGGGCAATAGGGTGCGGGTGAAAGTATTAGACGCCAACAATGCAGACGTCAGCATCCAAGGTGAACACAGGAAAGTGAAGTTCGTGGAGTAGACTGGAAGCGGAGAAAGAACACTATTTTAAGCATTTATTTTAATTGTAATTTTAAGTTGCCTTGTTCATACAATTTATATTATATACCATTATATATATATTTTTTACGCCTCACTCAATAAAAGGGACTCGGCACAACACGAAAAAGTTATAGTTTAGTGCTGTCCGCTTCACATCTCTGGCGTGAGTTCCAACATTATCATACAAAAAAAATGAACACAAGTGATGTTGCTACCCGGACTGTAAATACGCCTGCGCCATTTGTGACGGACTTTTCCTTTAAGCCGGGGTTAAGCTCAGTCCGTCCAGGGTTCGTGTGGATTAGAGAAATCCCTAACGTCTCCTTTTAAAGAGAAAGACCCTGGTTTGATTTAAATTATAAAAAATTTCAATTTATTAAATAAAATTCAATCTCTACGCTTATTCAACTATTTGGAGGTGGTGGAGGTAGGTAACCACTACCAGTCTTCCAAAGTTACCTTATGCTAAGATAGCGGGGTTAGCAAACCACCGCTTATCTTCTAGACGGCGGAGGTAGGAAACCACCGTCGTATATAACTTAAAATATTCCTGCGCTCTTAAAGATTGCGGTGGTAGGGAACCACCACAAATCTTCCAAAAATAAGCTAACTTAAAAGCCGCGGAGGTAGAAAACCACCACCAAGTTTCGGACAGCGGAGGTAGGAAACCACCACTGTATATAAAATTGAAACTCGTGAGCTGGCAAATCCCAGGAGTTCCTTCACTGTTGAACAAGGCGTCAACAAGCTACTATGCCTACCTAACGTCTGACTATACTGAGCAAAGTGCTCGCCTTTTGTACTTTTCCGCGCTCAGGCGGACAGTTAAGTTACAATAAAAGTCCTTATTCTATATATTCTATTAATTACATGCATTGCTAGCCTTGATATACAACATTTTTACATATCTTAGTAATTCTTAACAGTTATTTTCATGGTTTGCCTGTGAATTTACATATCTATTATTTGCCTATTATTTCTTAGCTTAGCTTTCCAGTATATGCTAATGCTCTATTTACAAATTATTTCTTTAGACCCTAACAGTATTTGCTACGCGCTCGCTTGCACCTGGAACGCCCCATTGTATTTGGTCAGCTGTTTCCTCCCACTGCATCGATCAGCTGGACATCTAATCGACATAAATATAGCTTTGTTTCTTTTCTGCTAATTATGAATAATTATGAATAATTATTCCTAGAAATGTGTTTTGTGAAAAAATTAGCAGCGAATCCAGCAGCTTTTTGACATTTAATTGAGAGAAAGAGCGCCAATTCGCTGCAAGTTCGCTGCAAGTTGCTGCTGGAGATTTTTCGTCCAGCAAAAACTAGCAAGTAACAAACAGCTGATTGTGACATATGGCAAAATAAAAATTAATTGCATATTTTTATGAAATTTAAAATTTATTACGAATTTTTTGAAAACTATGAGTTATTTACCAGCAAATGAAGTAAGTACATACAATAAATACCAAATCTTCAATAATTCCGTATATTTGAATAGCAAAGCGCCGAAGCCCAATGTCCATTGGACCAACGTAATGTGGCTCGTTTAGGAGACCAATATAATCCTGCAGGCGCAGTTACAGGAATGGGAAATACTGAAGGTATATAAGGCATTCAATTTTCTTAATATTTTGTAAGGTTTAATCCGATATATACGCAGTAATTGTCCAAAGGCTGAAAAATTCGCAATTAATGTGCTGCGAAAAAAATTTATTTTCATTTGTCAATTGTCAGAACAGCTGTTCTGCTGGAGAATTTCTGCTGGCTCCTGTTCGGCGAAAAACTAGCAGAAGAGAGATGAAACTAGCAAAAATGAGATTTTGACAGCTTTTTACAAGACTCTCTTCTGCTGACAGTTCTTTGCTGGAGATTTCAAGAAACAAATCTTATGTTTGCTGGCAGGTTTGCTGCAATCCCACAGCCTATTGTTCTAGCTATGCTACCAATGCATTTTTCGTTTCCTCTTTGTGCGATGTCCGCTCGCATCGCCAGCCTCAGTAGCCTCAATGCTTGGTTGTAGATTTGTATGGACGATTGTTAACAAAGCACCGCTGCCTTGAGTTGGCTGACCGACCCTTTTTTTCATGCTGGAATGCCGGCTTGCAATTGTTTGTGTACATTTGTCATCGAGTCTAAAAATTGTCGCTTGGTTAGCGGCTCATCTAATTTTTGCAAAATTATTAAAATGTGTTCATAAAAAATGTGCACATTAGACCGTTCATAATATTATATATATTTATAAAAATGTATACCCCGAAATTCAATTGGTATAGATGTTGCTCATTTATATATAATAAAGAGATATGTATAAATATGTATGTAAATATGTATATTAGGGTGTTCAAAATTCATTAATAATTTTTTATTCATAAAAATTCAAATTTCAAAGTAAATAAACTAGGGACGAGTGTGTTCGCGTGTGGGGCTCTCCCCTCACCTGCTGCTATAAATAAAATTAAATAAATATTTATGATATAAATATATCAAAAAAAAAAAAAACCAACAACAAAACAATTAAAACATTTAATAATTAATTGCCTGTCGCGGTCGTGTGTGCAAAAACAAAATACATACCTACTTAACTTCAGTGTAGTGCAGTGGCTACAATAAACAAAAATATAAAAAAGCTTGTAAAAAAGAGCAAAATAAAGTGTGAACGAAATTATAAAAGGTTAAAATACTTACCTTTGAAAAAATATTATTTACCTAAAAGTTAAAAAATATTAAATAAACAATAAAATTTTAAAATAGTGGTGAAATTCACATATTCAAAAGGTGATTCGAAAATAACAGCAAATACAAAGTTTCTTTTTTAATAGTGCAAATAGCAACAACTTACCTGCGCTCATATTCGCCACAAGGTTCGTTACAGTCACGCACAAAAATATAGTAGTGAAACCTAAAAATAAAATTAATTGAAACAGTAAATGGTACTTACCCAATATTCAAAGAGAAATTTTAAGAGGTTTTACTTACCCACAAGTGCGTTATTCAAAAGTTTGATACTTACTTGCAAAAGGCGCTAAGAAAAAAAAAAAAAAATTTTAAATTTGATTGAAAGCTATTTGCGCTATAAACTGTGCTGCACACACATACGCATACACAATAATACTGCTGCTGATTATCCAGTGCCATTTGTGCTCAATACTGCGGTTGTCATCAAGAAAAAGGCCAGTTAAGTTTCCTCCAGGAATGCGGTGCAGTTGCCCATTGTGCAAAAGGGAAGTTGAAGCTGGAAACGAACCAGTCCATGAACAACAGGTATTGAGTGCTAACAATTAAAAGCTGTTGAGGTTGTTGTTATTGTTAAATTGCTGCAAAGATCACCCAACAAGCTTAAATTTTTGGCATCTCTTGTATTCACTTTGAAATTAAATTGTTCATATACAAATTTCGTGAAACAAGATTTCGGGATTGTTTAGTGAAGAACTACTACCTCGTACAATTTCCGACAAGGCTCCGATTACCATTCTGTCAAATATTTTTCGAAAGCTATACAGCTTTATGTGTTTGGTTAAATCGTGGACCATATTTTGCTCACGGTTAGGCCCTTAAAAACTTTCGACATTGCGTCTAGTTTTCCTAAGTAAGGGATTATAAGATTCTACCTCTTGATTTGCACCATTTTTTCGACAGTTTAGTGAAGTTTCAGCAATTTTTTTTTTTCGTTTTCGTATTATTAAGTTGAAAACTTCCAAATTATAATTTTGTACAAAGTTACTGTGCATAGCGAATCAAGATGAGTAAAAGTGAGAATCAGGTGGAAGACGCCACATCTTTAAAAAGACATAGGACAATTTTAAAAAGAAGCATAGCTAGAATAAAAACGGGGATTCTCGATAATTCAATTTCATCAGATCCGTCGGAAGTTGAGTGTCGACTCGAAATGCTGAACAGTTACAGCGAAAAGCTTCTGGCGTGTCAGTCTGAAATAGAAGAGATCGATGAAGATGATGACACTCGTGATAGCCTGGAAGATTTAATTGTTGGAACCAAGGCTATGTTAAAGTCCATATTGTCAGAGAGCAACAAATCAAAAGCTCTTGACAGCTCCTTCACAGCTCCTCACAGCTCAAGACTTCCGAAAATGTCGCTGCCCAAGTTTCGAGGGCAGTATTCAGAGTTTAAAAATTTTATGAGTTTGTTTGAGAGCCTCGTTCATAACAACCCTGCGCTTCCAGACATTGAAAAATTTACACATTTAGTGTCGTGTTTGTCTGGTGAAGCTTTAGGAACGGTGAAGGCCTTCCAAATGACGGAAGAAAATTATCCAAAGGCACTGGCAAGCCTGAAAAGGGTATATGACAATAAATGTCTGATATTTTCGAATACAGTTGCGAAACTGTTTGAGTTGCCAAAAATCCAAAGGCCATCGTCGCTTTCGCTGCGGTCCATGATCGATACCGTGTCAGCTGTTTATGACTCCCTGTTGTCTTTGGGTGACGATAAAAACATTTCAAATGCGATGTTAATTCACTTAGTCATGTCGAAGGTTGATCCCATTACGCGGTCAAAATGGGAGGAGCAACTTGACTACGACAAGCTTCCACTGTGGAGTGAGTGTGAAGCGGCTCTCAATAAGAGATACCAGCACCTCTCGTCTGAAGAAGCGTCGACATCGTCAAAATCGCATGACACCCAAAGACAAAGCAACAAGAATGCTGAAAAGCCAAAATCGTCCTTTGAGGCTGCGAAAGCTAAACCAACGACGTGTTTTCATTGCAACTCCAAGGGCCCTAAATTCAAAACTCTCTCTCCTGAGCAGAGATTCGATTTCGCGAAATCGGTCCCATTGTGCATAAATTGCTTGCGCAAGGGGCATACGGTTTCCAAATGCAAATTAGAACGGTGCCGAGTTTGTAACCGGTCACATCACACCATGTTACATCAATACCCAATATCGTTCGAAACAACACCACAACCTTCGACCTCACAAGCTATGCACACAGTGAGCGTGCCTGATCGCGTTATGTTAGCGCCAGCAGTGGTCAAGGTAAAAACTTGCTCCGGTGATTTTGTGTCAGCTCGTGCTTTACTTGATTCCGGGTCTCAAGTTAATTTCATGACTGCAGAGCTGGCACAAAAGCTGCGAATTCGGCGAGAGAAGGCGACATTAAATGTCATCGGGATTGGCAATGCCACCCAAAAGGTTAGGTCAAAAGTGAGTGCAGTCATAAAATCCCGAGTTAACAATTTTGAGTTTCTCGCAGATTTGTGGGTAATGGGAGCGATTTCGGCAAATCACCCAGATCGGTCTGTTAACACCACAGGTTGGAAAATTCCAGCTAATATTGAATTAGCTGATCCTGGTTTCCATAAGTCCTCAAAAGTCGATCTTTTGTTGGGAGCCGAGAAATTTTTCGATCTTTTGTCGGTTGGTCAAATTAAAACTGATCCAAGGTTTCCAACACTTCAAAAAACACTTTTGAGTTGGGTTATTTCAGGCAGATACGTCTCCCACCAAAGTGAACATTCCGAAGCTAGCAGTGCTTTATGCAAAGCCGAAGATGCTTCCGAAGCAATTGATGAAATTGTCCAAAGATTCTGGGCAATGGAAGAAATCCCTTCGGAATCACAGGCTACAAAGTACACTGCCGAGCAAATGGAATGCGAAGACTACTTCGTTAAGACTACTGAAGTCTTACCGTCGGGACGGCTACAAGTAAGATTGCCGTTCAAAACTGACCAAAATGCATTGGGTCAGTCATTTGAAACCGCAGCTCGGCGGTTTCAGGCGCTGGAGAGACGTACGTTGAAAGATCCAGAACTTCGTCAAATGTATCTGGACTTCATAGATGAGTACTTGGTATTGGGCCACATGAGCCCCACTAATAACAAAATCCCGAGTGAAGCCCTCTATTTCATTCCGCATCAGTGTGTCTTAAGACCACAAAGTTCCTCGACGAAACTCCGCGTTGTTTTCGACGCTTCGAGTAAGACGTCAACACAAATTGCGTTGAATGACATTTTGATGGTTGGACCGACCATTCAAGAAGAACTTTTTTCGACGCTACTTCGCTTTCGTATGCATAAGTATGCTATTACAGCAGACATCACTAAGATGTACCGTCAAGTTCTCGTAAATGAAAATGATAGAAATTTTCAATTAATAGTGTGGAGAAAGCATCCATCCGAGCCTCTGCAAATTTTTCGTTTAAACACCGTAACGTATGGCACTGCGCCAGCTCCATTTCTCGCAACACGGTGTTTGCAGATGCTAAGTGATGTGAATGCACAAGAATATCCACTCGGTGCCAAAGTAATAAGTACCGATTTTTACGTTGATGATCTGTTAACCGGATCTGAAGATTTTGAATCCCTCGACAGAATTCGCTGTGAGGTGATTGACGTCTTAAAGTCGGCAGGATTCCAGCTTGCTAAGTGGTTTTCTAACCACCCGAGTTTTTTCGACAGTCAGAGTCTGGAAAAATCGTTAAGTTTCAACGATTCAGACTCCACTAAAACGCTAGGAATCCACTGGTCGCCAAAAGACGACTTATTTCGGTTTAAACTGGATGATACATTTGATGAGTTACGAGCTACAAAACGAAATATTTTATCGGTATCTGCCTGACTCTTTGATCCTCTTGGTTTGCTGGCCCCACTAGTGACCACAGCTAAAATCTTATTGCAAGAGCTGTGGATTAAGAAACTAGATTGGGATGAGTCGATTCCGTTGTATCTCAACAGCAGTTGGCAGAATTTCAAAGCGAATTTATTGCAATTGCCTTCAATCAGCATTCCTCGGTTTGTTTTTACTGAGTCGAGTGCCAATTGTCAAATACATGGCTTCGCCGACGCCTCAATAAGAGCGTATGGTTGTTGTATTTACATTCGAAGCCAATTCGCTAATGAAGTTAAATGCATTTTGCTAACTGCAAAATCCAGGGTTGCTCCGCTGAAGACTAAGTCTCTTCCTCGTTTAGAGCTCCTGGCAGCGCATCTTTTGGCCAAGTTATGGTCACGTATTGCGCCGATGTTGAGTCGACCCATTGACAGCACAACATTCTGGACAGACTCCGAAATAGTTTTGCATTGGATAAAAACACATCCATCAACTTTGCAAACATTCGTTGCTAATAGAGTGTCCGAGATTCAAGAGTTGACTCAAAGTGCTTCGTGGCGACATGTGCCAACTAAACAAAATCCTGCGGATCAAGTGTCTCGGGGTTGTAGCGTGGATGAAATACAGAATTCAATATGGTTTTCTGGCCCACAGTTCCTCTTAGAAGACCCCGCAAGTTGGCCTATAAATACCCATTTCGAATTAACGCCTGAAGAACAAGCACTGGGAAAGAAGAAAAACGCCAGCGCCTTAGTAGCTGCGAGTGACGAACGTAATCCACTCGTAACTGTGATTGAAAAATATTCCTCTCACAAAAAATTATTACGAGTTTTTGACTATATTCTGCGATGGGTTTTAAAGGTGAGAAACCGATCCACCAAATCCAACACCATCAGCACAAGAGTTGCAATTAAGCTTCTTGAAAATTGTTCAAATAATCCAATTTGATGAATATAGCCAAGAAATAACCAAATTGTCAAAAAATCTTCCACTACCGTCGAGCTTGCAAAAATTGAATCCATTTTTGCATGAGTATTCAGAAAAGTCCTTGTCGTTGAAATTGTTACGAGTAGGCGGTCGTTTATTAAATGCGCCTATCCCGTACGATGCCAAATTTCCTCTATTATTGAGTAAAAATTCGCAGTTCGTCAAATCGTATATACGGTTCCTACATTTGCGCAACCATCATGCAGGTGCCAAAGCATTGGTTGCAATTTTGCTAGAAAAAATTTGGCTAGTTAACGCTCGAGAGGCATGTAGTCGAACCGTGCGAAACTGCATACATTGCTTTCATTATAAGCCAAAATTAAAAAGCCAAATTATGGGCAGTTTACCAGCCGACAGGCTGCGTGCCCTACGACCTTTCATGGTTTGTGGGGTAGATTTTTGCGGTTCAATTTACGTCACACAAAAGATACGGGGTCGCCCCCCGGTAAAAATGTACATTGCGGTCTTTGCGTATTTTACCTCAAAAGCTGTCCATTTAGAACTTGTGTCTGATTTAAGTTCTGATATATTTATTATCGCCCTTAAAAGGTTCGTTGGACGCCGGGGAATACCAGCGACGATTCACTGCGACAACGCGACGAATTTCGTAGGAGCCGATCGCAAGCTCAAGGAACTGAGGGAAGCATTTCTCAGTCAGAAGGAGGCGATACTCCACCACGCAGCAGACGAAGGGTTCAGGTTCGTCTTTATACCTCCCAGGGCTCCCCACTTCGGCGGGTTATGGGAGGCGGCAGTGAAGTCGGCGAAGCACCTGCTCGTGCGAGCCGTTGGCAACGCGAGTCTCACCGCCGAAGAAACAGGAACGCTGCTCGTCGAGGTAGAGGCCGTACTCAACTCGCGTCCAATCGCTCCACTCAGCCAGGATCCGAACGACGGCGAGGCTCTAACTCCGGCGCACCTGCTAATCGGTTGCCGGCTGAGGGAAATGCCCGAGGAAGCGGAGCTCCCGGAACCCAGCACGCGCTACTCCGACAGATGGCAGCATGTCTGCTCACTCAAGCGTCGGTTTTGGCGAACGTGGTCCAGGAGCTACCTGCTGAGTCTGCAGGAGCGCAACAAGTGGCAGCACCCACAACCCAACGTAGAGGTAGGAGAGCTCGTCGTCGTTCACGAAGACAACGCCCCACCCCAGCAATGGGTCCTAGGCCGAGTGACAGGCACGATAGCCGGCCAGGACGGAAAGGTGAGAGTGGCCGACATCCAAACAAAAACTGGAACAATTAGGCGTCCAAACAGGTACAGGCGAAGAACTTACCGCTTATTGGAATTGGAAGTTGACAAACTGTAAATTAGATGTAAGAAAAAATGATAAAAAGAAGAAGTTGAAGATTAAATGTTACAGTCTATGAGTAATCGAAAAGCGGCGTGTATTCTTTTTAATCGACAGGCAAATCGTTCAAGTTTTTTAGTTTGTGCTCCCATAAAAAATAAACACCTAGTGTAGTGAAATTTATATTTGCTAAAAAACATTAGCAATTTTTCATGGCGCCCGAGCCATATATATACAATTGAATTGTAATAATAATCGAATTGTAAAATAGATGTAAGTTGGAATGACTCTGTACACGTTTTAAAAAATATGTATTAATAAAAAGATACACACACCGGCCAGGCAGGAAAATGTTACACAACACCTAGGCCATGCCTGGTGCCTCCATCACCTACCGTCGCTTTTTTGTCACCCGAAGTGGGAGATTAGGTGAGTCAGCGGCAGTAGTCGCCTTCGGGCTTATCGCTCGGCTGGCTAGCTAAGTGGAACAGTCGTGCCGCCTCGGCGGCGTACTCATACTCCATTTAGCTCTGGCCATAGCTGTAGGGCAGGTTGCTAGATGTAGGGTAGAAGTTGTGCTTTGAGCACGCTGCCCCCTTCAACCAGAAAACCGTCCTAAAGGCATGGAACCGGTACACCGCCGATCCTCTCTCGTGACACCTACATTGGTAGTGTGCGAATACGAGCGGGGGACGGAGGTGTCCAGCGAGGGGTCAGCACCCTGAGTGAATCACTTCTTTTTGGTTGGCTCAGTCGATGGAGTTGTTGCCCTACGGCTTTTCGCTCCACCGACTAGCCATGTGGAAAGGCCGTGTCGCTCCGGCGGTGTACCGATTTCCCCTTAGCTCTGGAGCAGACCGATGGTTGGGCGAGGGGGACAGCGCTGTGCCTGTAGGGTGCACCACCCCTTCAGCTCTCCGATCGGCCTGCGAGTCCTAGATGGCACAACGCTGAAAGACGGGGTATCCTACAACCAGACTAGCATCTTAACATAATTCACTCTAGTCTGGTTGTATGATAATGTTGGAACTCACGCCAGAGATGTGAAGCGGACAACACTAAACTATAACTTTTTCGTGTTGTGCCGAGTCCCTTTTATTGAGTGAGGCGTAAAAAATATATATATAATGGTATATAATATAAATTGTATGAACAAGGCAACTTAAAATTACAATTAAAATAAATGCTTAAAAACGTGTTCTTTCTCCGCTTCCAGTCTACTCCACGAACTTCACTTTCCTGTGTTCACCTTGGATGCTGACGTCTGCATTGTTGGCGTCTAATACTTTCACCCGCACCCTATTGCCCTTCCTCCAGGTCCATCTTTTCACGGCTGCTTTTGTCGGCCGCTTCAGTTTCGAGAAGAAGGTATCTTTATCGGTTGGCCTACCCTTCTTACAAGTGTCGCTTTCGCCTTCCGCAAATAAATAATTAGCGACCGTTTCTTCTTCTTTTACGGTCATGGCGAAGATTGCTTCGAGGATTGGTGGACCGCTTAAGAGAAGAAGAATGGTAGATGTCGTTGTTATGTCATTTGGAAGTGCTTAAAAGTTCCATGGTTTGAGGTTTTGCAAATGTGCATGAGCCCGTTTCTTATTGTGTGGTTCGGAGTGGACTAGCTCGACCGTGTTTGCTGACACATATTTTTCTACCACATATGGACCGGAAAATTTTGGGGCCAGTTTTTGTGCGAAGTTGTCTATAGCGGATGACCTTTTCACCCACGTTTGGTTTCCATGGCCGTCGACGTCAGTCGTAACATTTTTTCTGTTGCTGGGATGCCTTGGTAAGGTGTTTCTTTATTTACTTCCCTAGCTCGGTGATTTCCAGTGGTGCTGACGCGGGCTCTACGGGTGCTGTCCGGGCTCAGCTATGCTCTTGGAAATCTCCAAATCTTTCATTTAAAAAAAAATTATCAAATTCAGATGAAAAATGAAGGCTGTAGAGGATTATGAACAGTAAATTTCAGTTATTTCCCACTGTGCGATGTGCCCCAGGTAGTGTATTGCGGTTGGACAAAAGTACATTTGTCGAAATTCACCTGCATTTTGTGCATCTGAAGTCGCTCAAAAACTTCCTGTAAGTTGGCCACGTGTCTCCTAAAACGATGATGTCGTCCAAATACCCAAATACCTTTGGTTGCAGCTCTGATCAGAGTATTCTGTCCAAAGCGTGCTGAAACGTTGTCGGAGCAGCGTGCAAGCCGAAGTGCATGAGTTTCCTTTGGAACAATCCTCTTCCTGGTACGGTGAATGCCGTGCACGGTCGGGATCTTTTGGCCAGCGGAATTCGCCATAACCGTTTTTCAGGTCAATGATAGAAATAAATTTAGCCTCCTTTTGGAGATAGTCTATGTACATCCTCCAGTTTCCTTGCTTTTTTCGGACCAGTACACTCGGTGAGCTGTATGCGCTTCTCGATGGTTCAATTCTTCCTCCGGACAATAGCTCATTAACTTCCTCATCGATGTCTTGTTAAATGGCTGGATTACGAGGGTAATCCAGCGGTGTGTTATGCTTTAGTGTGATCACATGTTCGGCAGGGGTACTTGGGCCGCTGATCTCGTTGAAACGCTGTCGATGATGCGCTAAGAAATTTTCCGGCATAGCGTGTTGGTCGTTGGTTAGGTGCTCCCTTGAGCTCAGCATGCATAGCCTGGCGAGTTCGTCTGCTCTCTTTGTCAGGGTGGCATCAAACCTTTTGTCATCAAGAGTAAGGACGGCTTGCATATCCCGTAGGAAATTCATTCCCAGTACCATCTTTTCCGCGAGGTTTGGAATTAAGGACAACAGCGTGTTGGTTGCTTTTCCCTCGTACAATATCCTGGCGGAGTAGGCTTTAGAACTATAAACACAGGTTTGGTCGGCCAACTGGATAATCCGTGTGCTGAGCTCTGGTTGGATTTTTTGTGCCTCCAGATGCTTTTTTATTGAGTCACCAACGTATGACAGCGTGGCGCCAGTGTCTAGTAGCGCTCACACGCTCACGCCCTCGAGGGTAACTTTAATGTAAAAACGGCCATCTCCTAGTATTTTGCCAGGTGAAATACGCTGGTGGTTTCGTTGGAGTTCGTGGCTGGGCGGATTGTATTTGGCCCCGGTCCTGTTGCTTATTCGTCGTAGTTTCGGATGCGTTTCTGGTAGCAGCCTGATTGCAAGGGCAGTCTCCCGATTTTACGTTGCTCTGGCCGCATTTGGAACAGAAGATTCTCTTGATCCCTCTGCATTGAAACCGTTGGCGACCGCGCTCCTTACAGCGCCAGCAGCACACTTCGCAATCGTACTATTCTTGAATTTGGCGAAGGCTGTGGACTACCATCTTTCCTTGCTTGGCTTCCCCTCCTATGAGCAATTCATACTCCTCGGTTAATTCCATCAACTCCTCGATGATCCTGAACTCACCACGCTTAACAAAAAGGCGGTATTCCACGCGCAAACCATCGTAAATGCCAGGTGGTCCTACCTGCACATAGTTGGATGTTGGCAAATGAGAGTTTGTAGCGCGAGGATATAGTCCTTGGCCCTTTCTCTGCCTTATTGCTTTCGCTACTGGATGGTCTCCTCCAGATGCCCAAAGTGTCGTTTCGGTAGAAAAAATTTACGTACTTCCCGAAAATCGACCCACCTACGTATTTGTTGTTTGCGGATACGGTACCATCGGTCTGCGGGGATGCGGTAACATTCTGTCAGTTCCTCTACTCTCTCTAAAAATTCATGTAGCGAATCGCTTCCTGAGAAGTGTACGTCCCAACGGCGGACAGTATTCAATACTTCGGCGTCACTTATCTCCTCTTTCTTTGGTTGCGTAGGTTCTCTTTCTCCCGACTTCGGATTTGAGTCCTGAATCGTAATAATGGGATGCAATTTTGTTGGCGTCTTTGCTGGCTTCCCTCCTCTTCATTGATCTCCATTTCCAAATCTACGATTGAGCTTTGCTCGCACGTACATGCTCAGAGCGCGTTGGAGGTCGGCGACGGTGTAGCTCTCAATGAAGTCCTCGACCAGTCTATCTTTTTTCAATAAATAAATCCAGTTAATGGAATCGGTGTGCAGCGTAGTTTTATCCCCGCTGGAGGGTGGGTTCTTTGAACGCGAAACGACAGTGTTGGTGCCAGTTGTTAATTTTGCACAGTCATCTGCAGAAACGGGTTCCTGCTAGGGTGCTATTTATGAGGTGGGTTTTGTCAATGGCTGAAATAAACTCAGCTTTCCGTGTAGGCACAGACGGACTAGTTGAGATCAGACGGTATGGAATATTCTCTCCGGCAGTGATACGTCGGCCGTAGGGTGTATCAGCAATTACGACGGAGCTTTCTCGGGCTGGCCTACTACTTTTCTTTAACTTGAGCTAATTTTTACTCGTTCATGTGTTTAACGAGTACGATGAAAAAAGGGATGTATAAAAGCGAATTTGCATTTAAAATCGGATATATGTATATCCAAAACTACTGAATCGATTTTTACATAATTTGTATCATTGTACACTAGGGTGATTGAAATAAAAAAAATTTGGTTATTTTTTCGGTCTTACCCCCTGAAATTTTAGGTATTGACGAGAAAATAAGCCTTGCAAAAAATTAGCGCTCTAACTTAACCCTTAGGGGTCGCTATTTTTTTCGCCCTTTCCCATACATTTTGTATGGGGGAAAATGGTATTTTTTTTTTTCAAAGTGAATTTTCTTTAAATTTTTGAAACTTGTTTGAAAATATTTTTACATATTCTTAAAGTTGAAGCTTTGAAGCTTCCAAAATGGTAAGCTATGAGCGAATATCTTAACTATTAAAATAATTACAGCCTCTTAAAGTTTACTAAATTTTATACGTGTTACTGTGTGTGTGTGTGCTATAGTACAAAACTCAGCCATTTTCAAATGGCTGTAATTATCTTAATAGTTTATAATCGCACAAGGCTTACCATTTTGGAAGCTTCAACTTTAAAAGTATGTAAAAATATTTTCAATAAAGTTTCAAAAACTGAAAGAAAATTCACTTTGAAAAAAATACCATTTTTCCCCATGCAAAATGTATGGGAAAGGGCGAAAAAAAGGGTTAAGTTAGAGCGCTAATTTTTTGCAAGGCTTATTTTCTCATCAATATCTAACTTTTTAGGAGGTAAGACCTAGTCGACATATTTTTTGAATCACCCTATTGTACAAGCTACAAGAACAATGACGGTCATTTGACACAACATATGATACTCATTACTGGTTGTCTAATTGTCAGCACTCTATACATTCTTTTGATCATTGATCAAATGGAGTTTTCTGCAATTACGACGTAGCTTTCGCGGGCTGGCCTACTACTTTTCTTTAACTTGAGCTAATTGTTACTCGTTCATGTGTTTAACGAGTACGATGAAAAAAGCGCTGCCAGACCTTCAAAAAATGTTGATTGTACAAAAGCGAATTTGCATTTAAAATCGGATATATGTATATCCAAAACTACTGAATCGATTTTTACATAATTGGTATCATTGTACACGCTACAAGAACAATGACTGTCATTTGACACAACATGTGATACTCATTACTGGCTTCTAATTGTCAGCACTCTATACAATCTTTTGATCATTGATCACACACTAATGGAGGTTTCCGCAATGCTGACTAAACAACTATGTACGTGTGAGTTTTTGTATCACTTCAGCACATTAGTTACACCATCTAAATAAGCATATAGCTCTCTCTCACTGTATTGTTGTGTCATTGCTGACCATAACTGATCATGGTAAAAAAGCTGAAACTGCCAGTGCTGCCCATAAAATTATCACAGCTGACCATTGTAATAAAATGTAAAAAATGATACGTTGGTGTTCTCACTGTATTGTTGTGTCATTGCTGAACATAAGACTATCATAACTGATCATGGTAAAAAGCTGAATCTGCCAGTGCTGCCCATAAAATTATCACAGCTGACCATTGTCATAAAATGTCAAAAATGATACGTTGCTGTTCTTAGTATTACATTTTTTATTTTTATTAATGGACAATGTTTAAAAGATACACAATCTCTGAAAAATAAATATATATAATATGAATAAGGCTGTGTGTCAATCGAAAACATTTTTCGTCAGAGTAAAATGAGGTGAACAAATTTCCTATGGTGCACAAAAATTTTCCATTTTGCTGTGCCAAACGAAAAGTTAAATTATGAGAGTAGTAAATAATGACAGTAGTAAATTTTGACGTATGGAAAAAGCACGTGCAAAAGCAGATGCTTTGTGATTCAATTTTCAATTTACGTGTTTTTCATACTAGATGTATATTGGAACGATTTTCCGTCATCCCTTGTCAAATTTGGTTTTGTAACAAACCGGTTTCGGCGATCTGCCATCTTCAGTGTTTGATTTCGTTCTCAAGAACAAAACCAAATTTGACAAGGGATGACGGAAAATCGTTCCAATATACATCTAGTATCCACCCTGTCGGAAAAACACAAAATCAAATCAACTCAGTGTTTTTCATACATTTATATTGCGTTTTATTTGCATTATATTATATTTTAGTGTTAAATAACGCATGTGAACATAAATTTATGTGAATTAATATGAATGTTAACAGCACGTGCATCCCTGTGCTCACATTATTGTGAAAATTTGCTTTTTTAAACCGTTTGGCTCACGGCCTAAAAACTTAAAAGATAATTATGCATCGTGCTTCTTCTGAGCACTTTACTGCGAGCTGGTGGCTTTGAAGACGAGACTCCTTTTTACAAACGCCTACAAAATTAAAATATTACTTTTTAAATTCTTATAATTACCTACCTTGTTTTCTTTCTCCCAAAATAATTTATATTTGCTTTTATGTATTTATGTATATTCTGTTGTAAAACGCATGGACATTAGAAATTTGCGATATGATTTAGAAGCTTCGTCTGCCGTTGTTCTCATGCACACTCTGTTGTAAAAGATACTGAACCATTTGGATACACGTCGAATACGGCCAATTATAGGGTACCATTTTACAGGTTAATGTTGGTCCGAAATTATCGATGTTAGTATCAAAAGGCGCGTCTTGACTCCAGTATCAATAATCCGAAAGCGGAAATTAAAAATACTATGTCTGTTAAAAGCTATTGGCAAAAAACCAAAAAATTACCAAAATCGGTCCAAACCCCGGGGTGTAATCCCCTTCGGCCGAGCTTATATAAAATAACCCTGGGCTACGCCATGCCTAGTCCGGGTGTGCGGTATACCCGCGGCTACCGCCACGGCGCGGCTTTTTTACAACGTTTTTAGGGACGGCCTAATGTGATTACAACAACCACATGAAAACTTGCAAATATCTCTTAACAGAAATAAAATTTTTAATTTCCGCTTTCGGATTATTGATACTGGGGTCATAAACATCGAATAATTTTAATCGATATTAGGCATTGAACCGTCTTGTACAATAGTACCAATTATAGCACCAGCCAAATCTTTGGGAATGGTATCTTGCATACTGTTTTTTTTTTTTTGGATTATGACCAGGGAGAAGATTTCCTGCATTGGGTCCTGGTCAAAGCCACCACCCATACCGCCAGATCCCATTCCACAATTGTTAGCTATTCGTCCACCAAAGCCACAACTTTGTTTCATGACGCCACCACCAAAACCACCACCAACGCCACCACTAATATTCATTTGATTTCCGCAAAAACTGCCCATGGATTTATGAGTGGAATTTCACGACGGCCGTCTCTGCGACTACGATCTTTGCGTCCTGCACGATAGTTGCCAAAATTACAGCAACCATTTTTATACAAACGATTTGCAGAGAATGCGCGTTAATTTCAAATTACGTGGAACTAATAAAATGCACCATTTGCAGTAATCATTTAGGCTCATATCACAGTCACTTGTGAAAATAGTCAGTATTTTGTAAGTAGAGTATGAGCAAAATCAATTTTGGGTGTAAGTGTGTTATAGCCTGTTTATGCTGAGCCAGCATATTGCATTTTAGCATTAAGACCAAAAAGCTGGATTTATTTTAGCATTTACCATACAAATTCTAACTAAAGGCTACAATATTTTTACATTAGCATTATTATGCACATGCACACCCTGTACACTGCTACGAAATAATAGTTTCGAGCTTGAAAAAGTTCCATCACTAGTGGCTTTTTCTTGACATTCTTCAATTATCTGCCATTCGTATACAATTGAAACTAATTTTTTTGTTGGAAAACTGACAAATTCGCGCGCGTGTGTTCAAATAAAATTAAAAACAAGTAAGGAAAGCTGTATCAATTTCATGAATAAGCGTCATGATTTACACTGTTCGGTCCCCAGTACAGCCTGTGTCAATTTAACTTAGCTCATACAGAAATGAACGGAGCTATCGATTATATGGGGGTGATGTGTTATATTGGTCCAATTCCATTGATTTTTAACACCGATATTCCACATTCTAAAAGAGCAATAGTTACGAAATTTCACGTTCCTACCTATATAATTACAGGAGTTATCTACCAAAATCCATTTATCCGAACAATCGATTGTATGGGGGCTATGTGACATATTTATCCCATCTCAAAGATTTTCAACATCGCAATTTCACATATAAAAATAGCAACTCTTACAAAACTTCACGTTCCTACCTCTTTAATTACAGGAGTTATAGCCCAAAATCCGTTTATCGGAACCACCGATTGTATGGGAGCTATATTGTGGCGAATGTTCTCAAGAATCGCTCATCTCCCAACTCTAGCGTATTTCCATCACTAGCGTCACTACCACAACTACAGCTGTTTAGATACATGACGTGAGAGCGACAGAGGGAGAGGCAGCTCGCGTGTTTGCGAATGTGGCACAAAGAGGAGATGACGATAGATAAACGCTTCGAGAACACTGTTGCACGAATAAACCAGAAATGTGTAGACATTTCTAGGTTGTGACGCTGCTGTTTGCTAGGGTATATAAACCGCGCAAAGACAACGCACTACTACTATGGATCATAGTGTATCAATACCAAGTGTAAACTATTCTGCATAGACGTCAAAATTCCAAAACGAGTTTAACACCTGTTTGAGATTGTGGTTAATAACAAGTGTGATATCATAGACATAGTCGTGAAAACTTCGAAGTGAGTTTAGTCACCTGTTTTTAATTTCCTTTTTTGTCTCACTTCTTTCCATCTTCCCATCTCTTTCTACCATTAGATAAAAGATAGGAGACCGCCATGTTGATGTGTGCAGGTTGTTAAACAACGCCATTGCTTTTCTGTTATTCGGTGTTGGCGACATTTTAATATGTGCAGGATGTAAACAAACCGACATTTTAATGTGTGTTGTCGAAAGAAGAGTTCACACTTGGTATTGATACACTATGCTTCAATCAGTTTATTTTGAAGTGTTGTACAGTGAAGTACTGAACAGTGAATTAACCCGCGATATTGTACTACGGTTTTTAGTACTGAATAAAGCGTACTACTTATTAAGCAGAATCGGAGTGTTTTATTTAACGTACAGTGATCGAACTCAGGGAAAATAATCAAGGAGTCATCGAATTCGTCAGGACATTGCAAGGATATGGCAAAGTTTAATGACTTGAAGATCCAACAACTCAAAAACGAGTTGGAGAAACGTGGAATGGTAACAACAGGCAATAAGCCAGAGCTACAATCACGTCTACGGGAGGCTATGAAAGCGGAAATAATCAACGTTGACGATTATGTTTTTCAGCTTTCGGAAGAGGGAGCGACGAAAATAGAAGAGCAAAAGGATACTCCGGATGCAGTGGCAAATGTGGACACAAACTCCCTGTTGGCTGTATTGGCTCAGATGTCGACGAATATAACATCAAAGTTTGAAGAACAGAAAACTTGCATGGCATCTCAGTTGGAGGAACAGAAGACACACATGGCATCTCAGTTGGAACAACAAGAGACACGCTTGGCATCTCAGTGGGAAGAAACGAAGACGCACATGGCATCTCAAATATTGCAGTTGTCTACACAGCTGGAGGAACAGGAAGCACGTATGTCCTCAAAACTAGAGGCGCGCATGGACCAGAAACTAATGCAGCTTGAGGAGAAAGTAGAAGCCGAGGTGGATGCGTTAAGAAGTCGTATCCAGGAGTTGCAGTTGAATCGTCCAAGTGTTTCCACAAGCGTACCCAAGGTAAAAACCCCATCATTTGACGGTTCTGTTCCTTTCCAGGTATTTAAGCTACAATTTGAGAAGACAGCAGCTTTGAACAACTGGGGCGTTGAAGATAAAGTCGCTGCACTCTTCGTAGCATTGAAAGGACCGGCAGCCGAAATCTTACAGACTATTCCTGATGGCGAACGAAACAACTATGAAGCATTGATGGGTGCTGTGGAGAGACGTTATGGTAGCGAGCATCGGAAGCAGATTTACCAAATAGAGCTACAAAATCACTGCCAGAAGCCTAATGAGACCTTACAAGAATTTGCATCGGACATCAAGAAGTTAGCGCACCTAGAAAACGCGGATGCATCTGTAGAGTACATGGAGAGGGTAAAGATACAAAGTTTCATAAATGGAATACGTGATGTAGAGACGAAGCGGGCCACCTATGCAAATCCAAAGAGATCATTTGCGGAGACGGTATCACATGCTCTAACTCAAGAAACAGCATCACTTTTGTGCAAACCAGCGTACAAAGCTCATCGTGTGGAAGTAGAACGACCAGAATGGGTGGACGCAATCCTAGAAGCAGTGAACGGAAAGCAACAGAAAAATGAAGCGGCCATTAAATGCTTCAAGTGCGGAAAATCTGGTCATATTGCACGTTATTGTGGATCTGGATCTAGCTCCAATAATTCCAGTAATGCAAGCGGACGTAAGCGCAAGGCTGAAGGAGATGAGCAAGTCTCCCAATCCAACCAACCGTTAAACTAAAGAGAGTCAGCCGCATGGGGCGTAGGCTGGCTCCCGCAATTGGATGCCCCATAATCTCTGTCTCACAGATCGGGAGGAAGTCGAGTAATGTTACTGTTGGAGGACTCGTGGACGGAAAGGAGCGTTTACTGACTATTGACACGGGCGCATCTCATTCCATCATTCGATCTGATTTAGTCAACAAAGGAGTGAGGCCATTACATGGAGCAAAGTTGCGTACGGCGACTGGTGAGGACACCCAAGTCCAAGGAGAAGTAACATGTGAAATCGCAATTGGAAATGTCACCGTACTGCACAATTTTATAGTGGCAGATATTGTTGATGAGATCATAGTTGGTGTGGATTTCTTAAGCAACCAAGGCATCAAGATCGTGCCACTCAATTTTGGTTACGAGAACAAGTACATCAGTAAGCGGGTACTCGTGGAAGATAGCCAACAAATTCCACCGAAGTCGGAGGCAGTCGTTTGGGCAAGGATTGATGGAGATTATGGGACAAACAAATTGTGGGCTGTCGAGGCAGCAAACAATTCAAAGACGGATATACTAGTAGGAAAAACACTGGCTATGACAAATCAAGATGGAATTATACCGGTAAGAGTACTAAATGAGTTTCGATCACCGATCAAGCTTTCCAAAGGAGCTATATTGGGACAATGTCAGGAGGTGGAGGTGGTTATAAACTGTGAACAGCTCCAGGAAAATGTCTCTACCAGAAACATTAATCTATCAGATAATATCACAGCGTGGACGCAAGAGCTCGAAGAAGGCCACCAGAATAAGGCGAAACAACTTCTACTAAAGTACTCTACTATATTTGACAAGGATGGCTCCAAACCAGGTCGGACCAATGTAGTGAAGCATCACATTGTTACCGGTGACGCGAGACCGATTCGCCAAGCTCCTCGAAGTGTTCCATTGGCCAAACGCCAATCGGTAAGAGAAATTATACAAGAATGAGTGACAGCGCCGTGATCGAACCATCAGCTAGTCCATGGAGCTCACCGGGAGTGCTAGTGAAGAAAAAGGATAGAAAAATGCGGTTCTGTGTGGATTACCGGAAGCAGAACGACGTAACGAAAAAGGACAGCTATCCACTACCAAGAATTGACGATACTCTGGACTCACTATCTGGTACGAAATGGTTCTCTACACTGGACTTGAAAAGCGGCTATTGGCAAGTGGAGGTTCAAGATGAGGATAAGGAAAAGACAGCGTTGGAGACGGGCTGTGGCAATTTACGGTAATGCCCTTTGGACTATGTAACGCTCCAGCTACTTTTGAGAGACTCATGGATCAAGTATTGAAAGGACTGCATTGGAAAATATGTTTGGTGTACCTGGACGACATCATCGTGTTGGGAAAAAGCTTTGAGGAACACCTTAAGAACTTAGAGGAAGTTTTCCAAAGGATAGCTGGCGCCGGTCTGAAATTAAGTCCCAAAAAGTGTACATTGTTCAAGAAGGAAGTAAGTTACTTGGGGCACAAGGTTACTACGGAGGGAATTTGCACGGCTAAAGAGAAGATCGAAGCAGTAAAGGATTGGCCAAGACCCAACGATTTGCATGAGTTACGAAGTTTCCTTGGACTGTGCACGTATTATCGCCGATTTGTACCGAATTTCGCCAGCGTAGCCAGTAGCCTTCATGAGTTGACCAGAAAGAATATGTCATTTGATTGGAAGAAGGAACATGAAGTGGCTTTACAAACCTTGAAGGAACGGCTGTGCACTGCCCCAATGTTAGCGCATCCAATCCCAGGTTTAACGTTTATTCTGGATACAGATGCAAGTGGTTATACGATTGGAGGAGATTTGTCACAGATTGTCAATGGGCAGGAGAAGGTAGTGGCATACTATAGCCGCACAATTGGAAAGCCCGAAAGGAACTATTGTGTAACACGAAGAGAACTACTGGCATTGGTGGAGTGCATCAAACATTTCCACAAGTATCTCTATGGACAGCAATTCCACGTCAGGACAGACCATGCAGCGTTGAAATGGCTTTTGCAGTTCCGTAATCCGGAAGGTCAATTGGCACGGTGGATAGAGCGACTACAAAGTTATGACTTTTCCATAGAGCATCGCAAAGGCAGCAACCACGGCAATGTTGATGCAATGTCCCGGCGACCATGTAACCTGGAATGCAAGCATTGTTCGAAAGCTGGGGCCAAGGAAGATGTTATAGATGTACGGCTGATGACTATATCATCTACGGACGAATGGAACATGGATCAACTAAGAAAGTATCAGCTAGAGGATCCAGATCTGGTACGTGTGATGCAGGGGATCGAGCAAAATGAACGACCAACAAAAGAGGAGATGTTAGCACAGAGTCCTGTTGCCAAGTCATATTGGGCACAGTGGAACAGTTTGAAATTGGTATCCGGTTGCTTACATAGAGTATGGGAAAGCGAAGATGGTCAATGCACTCGGAAGTTGGTAGTTGTCCCAAGAAGAAAATCTCTGATGTTTTGAATGAGCTACATAATGGTCCAAGTGGATGCCATCTAGGATTCACAAAAACATTGGAGAAAGTCAAGAAGAGATTCTATTGGGTTGGTTGCCGGCAGTCGATCGCGGAGTGGCTCGCCAACTGTGAGGTGTGCATCAAAGCAAAGGGTCCGAAGTCGAGAAGCCATGGACAGATGAAGCAGTACAACACAGGTGCACCGTTTGAGAGGATTGCCATGGATGTAGCTGGTCCACTTCCTACTAGCGAACTCGGAAACAAATACGTACTAGTTGTTATGGACTATCTCAGCAAATGGCCAGAAGTTTACCCGATTCCAAATCAAGAGGCAGAAACCATTACAGAGGTGTTCATTAACAATTGGGTAGCGAGGTTTGGTGTACCGATGGACTCACATTCTGACCAAGGCAGGGATTTCGAATCAGTTGTAATCCAAGAAATGTGCAAGATATTGGGTATTCGGAAAACTCGAACAACTGCATTGCATCCTCAGTCAGATGGCATGGTGGACGTTTCAATCGAACCTTAGAAGAGCACATGAGGAAAGTAGTGGATAAGTTCCAGAAAGATTGGGACACGCACATCTCCTTGTTCCTGATGGCATATCGGTCGGCAATACATGAAACAACGGGTCAGCCTCCGGCAAAAGTAATTTTTGGGAATGATCTTCGGTTGCCAGCTGACTTGAAGTTTGGAATAAATGCTGATGAAGGAATAAATGCCAGGAAATCCACTAGCATCTTGGAAGAAGAAATGAGAGAAATACATGCCCTTGTAAGACAACGGACGAAGATTATGAGTGATAAGATTAAAGCCAGATACGATAAAGCCATCAACTCGGAAGGTTTTAAAGAAGGAGATTTAGTGCTGTTATACAACCCACAACGAAAGAAAGGTTTGTCCCCAAAACTGCAATGTAACTGGGAAGGCCCATATAAAGTAATAAAGCGGATAAATGATGTTGTCTACCGCATACAAACTGTTGGAAGACCACGAAACAAAATGAAGGTGGTTCACCTGGAGAGGCTAGCAACGTTTGGATCGGGAAATGTGTCTGATCGGGACGATCAGACTTAGGTGGAGGGCAGTGTGGCGAATGTTCTCAAGAATCACTCATCTCCCAACTCTAGCGTATTTCCACCACTAGCGTCACTACCACAACTACAGCTGTTTAGGTACATGACGCGAGAGCGAGAGAGTGCGAATGTGACACAAAGAGGAGATGACGATAGATAAACGCTTCGAGGACACTGTTGCACAAATAACCGAGAAATGTGTAGACATTTCTTGGTTATGAAGTTGCTGTCTGCTAGGGTATATAAACCGCGCAAAGACAACGCACTTCAATCAGTTTATTTTGAAGTGTTGTAGAGTGAAGTACTGAACAGTGAATTAACCCGCGATATTGTACTACGGTTTTTAGTACTGAATAAAGCGTACTACTTATTAAGCAGAATCGGAGTGTTTTATTTAACGTACAGTGATCGAACTCAGGGAAAATAATCAAGGAATCATCGAATTCGTCACAATTGGTGTCAGAAGCGGTATTGTTAAATAAATTCAAGGACATTGAAAAGGATAACAAGGACATTGAAAAGAATAACAAGGACATTGAAAAGGATAACAAGGACATTTTAAAGATAACAAGGACATGGCAAAGTTGAATGAGTTGAAGATTCAGCAACTCAAAAACGAGTTGGAACGACGTGGATTGCCAACAACGGGCAATAAAGCATAGCTACAATCACGGTTGCGAGAGGCTATGGAAGCAGAGGAAATCAATGTTGACGATCAGGTTTTTCAGCTTTCGGAAGAGGGAGCGACGAAAATAGAAGAGCAAAAGGATTCTCCGGATTCAGTGGCAAATGTGGACACAAACTCGCTGTTGGCTGTATTGACTCAGATGTCGACGAATATAACATCAAAGTTTGAAGAACAGAAAACTTGCATGGCATCTCAGTTGGAACAACAGAAAACTTACATAGCATCTCAGTTGGAACAACAGAAAACGTGTATGGCATCTCAGTTGGAACAACAAGAGACACGCATGGCATCAAAGTTGGAACAACAAGAGACACGCTTGGCATATCAGTGGGAAGAAACGAAGACGCACATGGCATCTCAAATATTGCAGTTGTCTACACAGCTGGAGGAACAGGAAGCACGTATGTCCTCAAAACTAGAGGTGCGCATGGGCGAGAAACTAATGCAGCTTGAGGAGAAAGTCGAGGCCGAGGTGGATGCGTTAAGAAGTCGTATCCAGGAGTTGCAGCTGAGTCGTCCAAGTGTTTCAACAAGCGCACCCAAGGTAAAAACCCCATCATTTGACGGTTCTGTTCCTTTCCAGGTCTTTAAGCTACAATTTGAGATGACTGCATCGGTGAATACCTGGAGCGCTGAGGACAAAGTCGCTGCGCTATTCTTAGCATTGAAAGGACCGGCAGCGGAAATCCTTCAAATTATTCCAGAAGGTGAAAGGAACAGCTATGAGGCATTGATGGGTGCAGTTGAGAGGTAGCGAGCATAGGAGGCAGATATTTCAAATGGAGCTACAGAATCGCTTCCAGAAGGCTAACGAGACATTGCAGGAATTTGCATGGGACATTGAGAGGTTGGCTCATTTGGCGAACGCAGATGCCCCCGTGGAATACATCGAAAGGGTAAAGATCCAAAGATTCATAAATGGAATAATGGATGTAGACACGAAGCGAGCCGCATATGCAAACCCCAAAAGTACATTCGCAGAGACGGTATCACACGCTTTATTACAAGAGACAGCCTCGCTTTTATGTAAACCAGATAAGAAGGTTCGAAATGTGGAAGTAGAACGACCAGAGTGGGTGGACGCAATCCTAGAAGCATTGAACGGAAAGCAACGGAAAAATGAAGCAGCCATTAAATGCTTCAAGTGCGGAAAATCTGGCCATATTGTGCGTCATTGCAACATCGGCTCCACAGACTTCGGCAATGCTTGTGGACGTAAGGGTAACGCTGGAGGAGATGACCAAGATGAATGCCCTATAGTTTCTGTGTCGCAGGTCGGAGGGAAAGCAAGTACTGTTACTGTTAGAGGTTTCTTGGACGGAAAAGAGCGGTTATTCACTGTGGATACTGGCGCATCTCATTCCATCATTAGAAGTGACTTGGTCCAAACGAGAGTACGACCATTGCAGGATGCAAAATTGCGGACAGTAACTGGTGAAAGTTAGCTGGTTCATGGAGAAGTGCGGTGCAAAGTTGCGATTGGGAACGCGACTACATACCACAACTTCTTAGTGGCAGATATTGTGGACGAAGTCATTATTGGCGTCGACTTCTTGGCTGTGAGAGACATTCACATGAACCTGAGAAATAGAGTTATGAGATACAATGGCCAAGAAGGACCTCTGATCTTTGGACACAACATTGGGTATTACACCAAAGGAGTTTCATTAGAGATGAAGCACAAGGACACTCGAAATGCAAAGGTACCTCCTCGACCAATGGCTTCGATAGACAAATGCCTACTTGAGAATATTTGGAGAAGTCAACAGGAAGATTCAGATCTGGCATGCGTGATCCGAGGGCTTGAGCGAAACAAACGACCAGCAAGAAAAGAAATGTCAGCGGCGAGTCCAGTTGCCAAATCATATTGGGCACAATGGAACAGTTTACGAATGGTATCCGGTTGTTTGCATCGAATATGGGAGAGTGAGGATGGTCAATGCGCTCGGAAGCTAATAGTTGTTCCAAGGAAGCGGGTGTCTAATGTTCTCAGGGAAATGCATAACGATCCAAGTGGAGGTCATCTAGGGGTCAAGAAGACCTTGGAGAGGATTAAGCAGACATTGTATTGGGTTGGTTACGGTCAGTCGGTAAAGGAGTGGATTGCCAAATTCGATGAGTGCATCAGAGCAAAGGTGCTGAGGTCCACGAGTCATGGTCGAAGGAGGCAGTGCAACTCAGATGCACCGGTTGAGAGGATTGCCTTGGATGAAGCTGGTCCATTCCCCAGAACTATAAGCAAAAACATGAAAACCAGGTACGACAAAGCAATGGAAACAGAAGGGTTTCTGGAAGGAGATTTAGTATTCCTTAACAGGCCACAACGGAGGAAAAGTGTGTCTCCCAAAGTTCAGTGCAACTGGGAAGGACCATACAGAGTTGTGAAACGGATCAACGACGTTGTTTACCGCATACAGGCTGTTGGAATGCTACGGAACAAAATGAAAGTGGTTCCGCTGGAGAGACTAGCAACGTTCGGATCGGGAAATGTGTCTGATCGGGACGATCAGACTTAGGTGGAGGGCAGTGTGGCGATTGTTATCAAGAATCGCTCATCTTCCAGCACTAGTGTATTTCCACCACTAGCGTCACTACCACAACTACAGCTGTTTACATACATGACGTGAGAGCGAGAGAGGGAGAGGTAGCTCACGTGTTTGCGAATGTGGCACAAAGAGGAGATGACGATAGATAAACGCTTCGAGAACACTGTTGCACGAATAAACCAGAAATGTGTAGACATTTCTAGGTTGTGAAGCTGCTGTCTGCTAGTGTTACCGCCATAATTAACACCTAATGTGAACATGATATTAGTTGAATTTATTTGTAATATCAAGCCTTGTATTTATTTAATGCAGGCTTGTAAACCCTAAAAATCTATCTTCTCTCAAGCAACTCTGAACGAATGTCATATTGGGGCAAGAGCTAGTAATTGTCATCGTCGTGACTGAAAAAGAAAGAGAGAAGAGAGGGAAGATAGATTAAAATTTTTTAAAGCCTGCTGCTCCATTAATTATATTTTCAATTAATAAATAATAACGTGAAATTTAGCTTGCTTAAAAAACTATTCTTTCTCTTGCTCCGTGAACAATTCTTTAAAAAATTTTAATTTGACGATTGGAGATTATTACTTGGATTAGCTATACCGACCAAATTTCGGTAACGCACGTGCCGCAAAAACTTTGACAGAAAAAGCGGCAACGACGAAGGCATTCGCAAGGATAAAATCCATTAAAATCAAAAGCATCCACTTTTAAAGGCGTACATTTTTGTTTGCGAATTGATACTTTTGCGATTTAACGCTTTGTAAACGCGTGCTCGTATTTTGGGAGTCTCAACTTAATATATTTCATCATCAAGCATGTGCATTTGCAATGTATGCGGAAAAAAGTCAGACGCTAGTGATACTGAGGATTGGGTGCAGTGCGACGAATGCGAACTATGGTTCCATTTCGAATGTGTTGGAGTAGATGCTAGCGTGCAAAATCGCGACTGGAGTTGTGCTTCCTGTACTCGGGCACATAGTGTGGGCGCACCACACACTTCTGCAAACGCAATGCAGCCAGCAACTACAACAATACCAACAACATCAGCTGCTACACCAGCACCAGCGACCACATTGACTAATGACAACCTCGAAAATCGGAGCGATACTAGCTCACTTAAATCAGGCGCAGTACAGCGCAATTCTACGAACGAACCTGGTGATCAACAAAGGCTCATGCTGGCCATGCTCGAAGAGCGAAGAGCCGCCGAGGAACGATTTATAGAACAAAAATATAACCTACTTTCACAGATGAACAAGGCAGGTTTATCAATGCCGAATTCTTTACCATCGATGCAACATGCATCAAACAATGGGCTATCAAGTGCTCAAATAGCTGCAAGGCAAGTCATCCCCAAAGACTTACCAAAGTTCAGTGGTGACCCGGAAGAGTGGCCGATGTTCATAAGTACATTCGACCACAGCACATCCGTCGCTGGATTTTCAGATGTCGAAAACATGCTCCGGCTACAAAGGTGTCTAAAAGGGTGGGCACGTGAGTTGGTGAAAGATAAACTTCTCTTGCCGGCGATGGTTCCAGATGTCATAAACACATTAAAAATGTTTTTTGGTAGGCCAGAACATATCTTGGAGAGGATGATCGACAAGGTACGAAAGCTTCCTTGTCCAAAAGATAAACTTGAGTCACTGATAGAATTTGAACTCGCGGTGCGTAACATCTGCGCGACAATGGAGACGTGCAAACTCGAAGCACATCTAAACAACCCAATGCTGGTAAAAGAACTGGTCGACAAATTGCCAAATCACCATAAACTCAACTGGGCGATGTATCCTCGCGACAACGTTTCACCATCTATCAAGGTATTCAGCGATTGGTTGTATCGTATAGCCGAAGCGGCATCAACAGTTGTGTCGCCAGCGTTTATGTATAAAACCGGCTCAATAAACATACACAGTAGCAACGACAGCTGCGGATCAAAAACTCAGTCTAAAGAGGTTCAAAGCAACGTTATCGAGTCTCAACCAAAGCAAACCATGAAATGTATTGCGTGTGGCACATCGGACCATTCCGCTGCGCACTGTACACAATTTCAAAACGCATCGGAAAAAGAAAGGTGGAACATGGTGAAGGCCAATAAGGCTTGTTATACGTGCCTCAAAAGTCATCGCAAAAGTTGTTTTTCAAAAAAGAAGTGCGGCGTAAATGGTTGTATGTTAAAACATCACCCGTTGCTTCACAGCGATCGCACATAAAAATCCGAAAACAAGACGAATGATCAAGCAGTTGTAAGTACGCATCAGAGCGGTATTATGCCAGCAAACCAACATTCAGCTGAAAAGACTGTCGAAGTGTTTACATTTTTGGACGAAGGGTCCTCCGTGACGCTTATAGACGAGTCGATGTTCCGAGAGCTCGGAGTTAAGGGGGTTCCAGCCCCGATATGTTTGCAATGGACCAGCAACACTACGCGTAATGAAAATAATTCGGTGCGAGCGTCGATTCAAATTTTCGCACTAAATAGTAGTAAACTGTATTGGCTCAATGATGTGCATACGGTTGAAAACATCGCTTTGCCCAAGCAATCCATGAACGCAGAAGAGCTTCAATCTAAGTATTCGCACCTAGGAGGTATTCCTCTGCCGTCATATTCGGACATTCGACCGATGCTGCTCATCGGCACCGATAACTGGAAAATTGCTGTTCCGCGTAAAATACGCGAAAGCAAGCGAAACGAACCTATCGCGTCAAAATGTTTGTTGGGATGTTGCGTTCAAGGCACTTCGAATGCGGCGAGCTACGTTACGATGCATCACTGTGATTGTGGGTGGAAAGAGCTCAACGATGTCGTTAAAGATAGTTTTAATCTAGACGCAGTAAAACCACACAATCTGCAGTCTAATGATGATAAGAAGGCTATGGAAATTCTAGGTCGAACTTGCACAAAAACAGATGAACGTTTTGAAATTGGCCTTTTGTGGCGCAACGAAAACGAGTCGCTACCCGAAAGCTACACGAACTCATTAAAACGTCTTACATGTTTAAAAAACAAAATCAGTCGAGAGCCAGAAATGTATGATAAAATTAACGATCAAATTGACAATCTAATTCGAAAGGGATATGCGCTACAACTGTCAGAAAACGAAATGGCTATTAACCCTGATCGCAATTGGTATTTACCAATATTTATAGCTCTTAATCCCAATAAACCAAATAAGGTGCGACTTGTGTGGGACGCTGCCGCAAAGTCTCATGGCAAATCATTAAATGATTTTTTGCTAACCGGGCCGGATTTACTAAAACCACTTATCGAGGTACTTCTAGCATTCAGAGTTGGTCAGGTGGCCGTGTGCGGTGACATCGCGGAGATGTTTCACAGAATCAACATCCGCGACGAAGACATGCACGCCCAACGGTTCATGTGGTACGATAAGTCCAACGACCAAACAAAGGTGTACGTTATGCGCGCAATGACTTTCGGCATAAGTTGCGGGCCCTGTATCGCCCATTATGTCCGAAATAATAATGCAGAGGAGTATCGCCACATATATCCACCCGCATATGAAGCCATCAACAATGCGCATTATGTCGACGATTACATTGACACGGCAGACACCGACGAGGCAGCCTTCGAGGTAGCGGACCAAGTCCGTGAAGTTCATCTAGCCGGCGGATTCGAAATACGTAATTGGGCATCAAATTCAGCAGTTGTTCTAGCAAAGCTACTCGGCGGAAACCCAGGCTTGCAAACATCAGTCCAGTTTGGAGATACCGAAAAAATACTAGGTATGTATTGGGAACCACAGTCTGACGTTTTTAAATTTATTCTCAGGTTCACCCGACTGCGTCGAGATCTGTTCACGCAGGATGTAGTTCCGACTAAAAGGGAAGTACTACAAGTACTGATGTCAGTTTTCGATCCCTTGGGGCTGCTAGCATGTTATACAGTGGGGCTAAAAATATTGATCGAACGAGTCTGGCGAGCAAATATTGGGTGGGATGAAGAACTTCCCGGGACACTATACGAAGACGTGTCATTAATAGCGGCAAAAAGTAAAGTCGCTCCATTAAAACCGGTCTCCATTCCTCGTTTGGAACTGCAAGCCGCCGTAGTGGGAGTACGCTTGACACAAAAGATAATAAAAATACGTGGGCTTGAACACCGAAACACCACGTATTGGTCAGACTCCAAAACCGTACTGCAATGGCTTAATATGGACCCACGCAGCTTTCAACAATTTGTAATGCATCGCGTCGGAGAGATCCTAGAGAATTCCGACAGCAAACAGTGGCGCTGGGTTCCTACGAAGCTGAACGTAGCCGATCTTGCCACAAAAAGCAACAGCGCGGTCGATGGTAAACAGTGGCTGAAAGGGCCTAATTTCTTATTTCTACATAGTAGCATGTGGCCGAATTCCGATATGCATAGCGAGGTATTAGATACCACCGAACTTCGAAAGCGAGTATGCGTAACCTATAAAGTTACACCAATAGCTCTCAATGTTGAGTATTTTTCAAAGTGGCGCAATCTATATAGAGCAGTTGCGACCTTCATCTTGTACATATTCAGGTTAAAATCCAGACGAGTAAGTCGCATCATGCCAAAAATAGTTACACCAGATATGATTGAGATCGCCGAAAATATTCTTTTCAAACAAGCACAAGCCGAAATTTACTCATCGGAAATTAATGCACTGTATGTGGGTCACACGCTAAACAAGCAAACTATATCCGCTTAAAGGTATTCTGCGCATACGAAGCAGATTAGATTCAATCAACGAGCATACGGACACCATCGTACTGCCGAGAGAAAGCTACATAACGTTTTTGATTGTTAGAGATTACCACGAAAAGATGGGAGGGGCGTGGGAACGTCTCGTACGAACAACTAAGAATATTTTGCGAAGCATATGCCCCTCATACTCTTTTAATGACGAAAGCTTGCGATGCGCACTGATGGAAGTAGAATTCATTATAAACTCGAGACCGCTTACCTTCGTTAGTCTTGAGTCGTCTGATGATATAGCTCTCACACCAAACCACATGTTATTGGGGTCAGCAGATGGTCATAAACTTCCGTGCAGCGACGGTATGGACCTAAGCCAACGGTGGCACAAAACGCAACTCTTTGCAGACGTCTTTTGGCAACGTTGGGTGAAGGAGTACACGCCGATACTGGCCAGGCGAGTCAAGTGGTTGAAAAAAGCTACACCCATATTAATTGATGATGTGGTTATTGTAATCGACGAGAATCTCCCTCGTAACTTATGGCCGAAAGGAAGGGTAATCAGCACCATAGTAGCCAAAGACGGACAAGTTCGGCGAGTGACGGTAAAGGCCCCTCTAGGGATAATGGAACGCCCAGCGACGCAGATAGCCAAGTTGGATGTCGGTAATAGCTTAGTAAGCACCGGGGGTACTTACGAGGGGGGGAATGTTACCGCCATAATTAACACCTAATATGAACATGATATTAGTTGAATTTATTTGTAATATTAAGCCTTGTATTTATTTAATGCAGGCTTGTAAACCCTAAAAATCTATCTTCTCTCAAGCAACTCTTAACGAATGTCATATTGGGGCAAGAGCTAGTAATTGTCATCGTCGTGACTGAAAAAGAAAGAGAGAAGAGAGGGAAGATAGATTAAAATTTTTTAAAGCCTGCTGCTCCATTAATTATATTTTCAATTAATAAATAATAACGTGAAATTTAGCTTGCTTAAAAAACTATTTTTTCTCTTTCTCCGTGAACAGCTAGGGCATATAAACCGCGCAAAGACAACGCAAGTCAGTCAGTTTATTTTCAAGTGTTGTACAGTGAAGTACTGAACAGTGAGTTAACCCGCGATATTGTACTACGGTTTTTAGTAGTAAATAAAGCGTACTATTTATTAAGCAGAATCGGAGTGTTTTATTTAACGTACAGTGATCGAACTCAGGGAAAATAATCAAGGAATCATCGAATTCGTCACAGTATTGTGGCGAATGTTATCAAGAATCGCTCATCTTCCACCACTAGCGTCACTACCACAACTACAGCTGTTTACATACGTGAGAGCGACAGAGGGAGAGGCAGCTCGCGTGTTTGCGAATGTGGCACAAAGAGGAGATGACGATAGATAAACGCTTCGAGAACACTGTTGCACGAATAAACCAGAAAGGGGTAGACATTTCTAGGTTGTGAAGCTGCTGTTTGCTAGGGTATATAAACCGCGCAAAGACAACGCAAATCAGTCAGTTTATTTTGAAGTGTTGTACAGTGAAGTAATGAACAGTAAATTAACCCGCGATATTGTACTACGGTTTTTAGTACTGAATAAAGCGTACTACTTATTAAACAGAATCGGAGTGTTTTATTTAACGTACAGTGATCGAACTCAGGGAAAATAATCAAGGAATCATCGAATTCGTCACAATTGGTGTCAGAAGCGGTATTGTTAAATAAATACAAGGACATTGAAAAGGATAACAAGGACATTGAAAAGGATAACACGGACACTGAAAAGGATAACTAGGACATTGTAAAGGTAACAAGGACATTGCAAGGATATGGCAAAGTTTAATGACTTGAAGATCCAACAACTCAAAAACGAGTTGGAGAAACGTGGAATGGTAACAACAGGCAATAAGCCAGAGCTACAATCACGTATACGCGAGGCTATGGAAGCGGAAGGAATCAATGTTGACGATCATGTTTTTCAAATTTCGGAAGAGGGAGCGACGAAAATAGAAGAGCAAAAGGACTCTCAGGATTCAGTGGCAAATGTGGACACAAACTCTTTATTGGCTGCCTTGGCTCAGATGTCAAACAACATAACAACAAGCATGTCATCTCAGTTGGAACAACAAGAGACACGCATGACATCAAAGTTGGAGGAACAAAAGACACACATGACACAGATCTCTGCTCAACTGGAGGAACAGACTGCTTATATGGCATCACAGCTGGAAGCACAGGACGCAAAAATAACACAAGTACAAGAGGTGTTCAGAGAACGTCAGGATAAAATCGAGGCCGAGGTAGATGCGTTGAAAGCTCGTATCCAGGATTTGCAACTGAATCGTCCAAATGCTGTATCAAGTTCTCCCAAGGTAAAAACCCCATCTTTTGATGGTTCTGTTCCATTCCAGGTATTTAAGCTACAGTTTGAGAAGACAGCAGCTGTGAACAATTGGGGCGCTGAAGACAAAGTCGCTGCTTTATTTGTGGCATTGAAAGGATCTGCAGCCGAAATCTTACAGACTATTCCTGATGGCGAACGAAACAACTATGAATCATTGATGGGTGCTGTTGAGAGACGTTATGGTAGCGAGCATCGGAAGCAGATTTACCAAATAGAGCTACAGAATCGCTTCCAGAAGGCTAATGAGACATTGCAGGAATTTGCATGGGACATTGAGAGGTTAGCTCATTTGGCGAACGCAGACGTACCCGTGGAATACATCGAGAGGGTAAAGATCCAAAGATTCATAAATGGAATAATGGATGTAGAGACGAAGCGAGCCGCATATGCAAACCCCAAAAGGATATTCGCAGAGACGGTATCACACGCTTTATTGCAAGAGACAGCCTCGATTTTATGTAAACCAGATAAGAAGGTTCACAATGTGGAAGTAGAACGACCAGAGTGGGTGGACGCAATCCTAGAAGCATTGAACGGAAAGCAACGGAAAAATAAAGCAGCCATTAAATGCTTCAAGTGCGGAAAATCTGGCCATATGGTGCGTCATTGCAACATCGGCTCCAGAGACTTCGGCAATGCTTGTGGACGTAAGGGTAACGCTGGAGGAGATGACCAAGATGAATGCCCTATAGTTTCTGTGTCGCAGGTCGGAGGGAAAGCAAGTACTGTTACTGTTAGAGGTTCCTTGGATGGAAAAGAGCGGTTATTCACTGTGGATACTGGCGCATCTCATTCCATCATTAGAAGTGACTTGGTCCAAAAGAGAGTACGACCATTGCAGGATGCAGGTGAAAGTAAGCTGGTTCATGGAGAAGTGCGGTGCAAAGTTGCGATTGGGAATGCGACTACATACCACAACTTCTTAGTGGCAGATATTGTGGACGAAGTCATCATTGGCGTCGACTTCTTGGCTGTGAGAGACATTCACATGAACCTGAGAAATAGAGTTATGAGATACAATGGCCAAGAAGTACCTCTGATCTTTGGACACAACATTGGGTATTACACCAAAGGAGTTTCATTGGAGATGAAGCACAAGGACACTCGAAATGCAAAGGTACCTCCTCGACCAATGGCTTCGATAGACAAATGCCTACTTGAGAATATTTGGAGAAGTCAACAGGAAGATTCAGATCTGGCATGCGTGATCAGAGGGCTTGAGTGAAACAAACGACCAGCAAGAAAAGAAATGTCAGCGGCGAGTCCATTTGCCAAGTCATATTGGGCACAATGGAACAGTTTACGAATGGTATCCGGTTGTTTGCATCGAATATGGGAGAGTGAGGATGGTCAATGCGCTCGGAAGCTTATAGTTGTTCCAAGGAAGCGGGTGTCTGATGTTCTCAGGGAGATGCATAACGATCCAAGTGGAGGTCATCTAGGAGTCAAGAAGACCTTGGAGAGGATTAAGCAGACATTTTATTGGGTTGGTTACGGTCAGTCGGTAAAGGAGTGGATTGCCAAATGCGATGAGTGCATCAGAGCAAAGGTGCTGAGGTCCACGAGTCATGGTCTAAGGAGGCAGTGCAACTCAGATGCACCGGTTGAGAGGATTACCTTGGATGAAGCTGGTCCAATCCCCGGAAGTATAAGCAAAAACATGAAAACCAGGTACGACAAAGCAAGGGAAACAGAAGGGTTTCTGGAAGGAGATTTAGTATTCCTTAACAGACCACAACTGAGGAAAAGTGTGTCTCCCAAAGTTCAGTGCAACTGGGAAGGACCATACAGAGTTGTGAAACGGATCAACGACGTTGTTTACCGCATACAGGCTGTTGGAATGCTACGGAACAAAATGAAAGTGGTTCCCCTGGAGAGACTAGCAACGTTCGGATCGGGAAATGTGTCTGATCGGGACGATCAGACTTAGGTGGAGGGCAGTGTGGCGAATGTTATCAAGAATCGCTCATCTTCCACCACTAGCGTCACTACCACAACTACAGCTGTTTACATACGTGAGAGCGACAGAGGGAGAGGCAGCTCGCGTGTTTGCGAATGTGGCACAAAGAGGAGATGACGATAGATAAACGCTTCGAGAACACTGTTGCACGAATAAACCAGAAAGGGGTAGACATTTCTAGGTTGTGAAGCTGCTGTTTGCTAGGGTATATAAACCGCGCAAAGACAACGCAAATCAGTCAGTTTATTTTGAAGTGTTGTACAGTGAAGTACTGAACAGTAAATTAACCCGCGATATTGTACTACGGTTTTTAGTACTGAATAAAGCGTACTACTTATTAAACAGAATCGGAGTGTTTTATTTAACGTACAGTGATCGAACTCAGGGAAAATAATCAAGGAATCATCGAATTCGTCACAGTATGTAATATCGGTCTGATCTTACTGGTTCCGACAAATGATTCCTATATTAGAAAATGGTGGCCGCATACAAAATTCCAGCCAAATATCTCGAAAACTGAGGGACTAGTTTGCGTTCAAACAGACAGACGGATATGGCTAAATCAACTCATATCGTCACTCTGATCATTTCGATATACTTATTGGTGGGCCCATCTCTTCTTCTTCTCGTACTTACAAACATCGGACCAAAGTTATAATACCATTTGATCTTCATGAAAGGTATAAAAAGTGAAACTACAATTAGGGCCGCTTGCATAAAGGGTCAGTTACATAGAGCTTTATTTTGACTTTACCTCAAACTTTGACCTTGAAAGAAGAGTTCAGTATACGTATTTAAACGAAGCATGGCAAATTGGAGACCTCAAAGTTGAAGCAAGGTTAAAATTTGGCAAACTCTCAAATTTTGCTTGCTTTGCTTGCTTTGACAATCAGATGACTTTGCTTTAATTAAAAATTAAAAATGTGGAGGAAATAATAATTAATTCATTTTTTCTCTATTAAATTAATAAATTAACCAAAATACTCTGAATGCAAAGAAATAAATAACGAAAAGAAATGTATAAAAGAGAAGCGTCAAGGCGTTCATTGTAACATACCTCTGAAGTTGGACGCAAAGTTTTGAGGTAGCAAATGTCATGTTGGTTAAAAGAAAAAAGCCTTTTTTACTATGTTAACAGATTGACAGTTTTATTGAGATTGAGAAAATGAATAGAATTTGAAATCATTAATGTGACGTTACGTTCTACATTTGGATCGTAAACATATGCATTGTCACAGGGTTGTATTTTAAAGTAACATTTCAACAGTCCCTCTCAATGCAAATGTTCCTTATAATATTTTTTATATTTACTCAAGACTTAGTAATTTCGAAAATTCGCAATGCTTCGTTTTTGGCAAATTTTTGGTTAACAGGTCAGCTATCATATTACTGGTTGAAACATATTCTAATTGAATATCGCCTCTGTCGACTACATCTCTCACGAAGTGATGTCGGATGTTAATATGATTCGTCCTTGCATGGTGTACTGGATTCTTTGCAAGGTTTTTAGCGCTTAGGTTGTCACCATATAAGATAGTTGGCGTACCTGCATCACCACAGCCGATTTCGATGATAACTCGTCTTAAATGCACATCCTCCTTTGCCGCAGATGACATAGCTACATATTCTGCCTCTGTGCTACTCAGCGCGACGCAGTTTTGTTTTTCAGACTTCCAAGATATCGCGCCACCTGCCAAAAATAATATATAGCCAGTGTAGGATTTTCGGTCACCTTTGTCACCACCCCAGTCTGCATCGGCATACCCTCGTAATGCTTGCTTGCATTCACGATAATGCAGTTTCATATCTATAGTAGCTGCTAAATACCACAGCACGTGAGTGATGCCTGCTTGGTGTTCCCTTGCGGATCTTTGTTACGCTGTGCCAGTTTCGCCACCGAGTGTAAGATGTCTGGTCTTGTTGAAAGCGCTAGCCACATTAGCGCACCAATTGTAGATTGATAAGACGTCGGCTCAACTTTCTTACAAGTGCCATTTTACAGGCTACCTGGAATCCTGCATCCAGTGGTGTCGCTGCCGGTCTACATGCACCGATACGATGCCGCCTTAAAATGTCTTTAATATACTGCGATTGCCCAATCGATATTTCACCAAGTTCGCCATCTCGCTCTATTTGAATGCCCAAAAACAACTGGACTGTACCCTTGTCAACACACTCGAAACGCTCTCCAATCTGTGCTTTAATCTTGATGAGCTCCTCCTTTGACTGACAAGCTAAAAGAAGAACATCTACATATACAAGGATTAGGCAAAGATTACCTTCAACGTCTTTTTTATATAGACAACGTTCACTTTTGCATTGAAGGAAGCCCAAATCACGCAACGTTGCATCCAACTTGGTATTCCATTCCCGACCGCTTTGTTTAAGCCCGTATATAGCCTTGTTTAAAATTAGCACCTTTTTCTCATCACCAATGCTGCAATACCCCTTTGGTTGTTTCATATAAACGACGTCACTGAGCTCACTGTTGAGGTATGCTGTGCAGACGTCCATCTGGTGTAGATACATTTTTAGCTCAGCTGCCAGTGCCAATACCAATCTTATAGTTTCGAAACGACACACTGGAGAGAAGGTGTCAAAATAATTTACGCCGAATTGTTGCGAGCAACCTTTCGCAACCAAGCGTGCCTTATAACGATCTATGTTGCCGTCTTTGTCCTTTTTCAAACTATATACCCACTTGCATCCGATAAAGATTGCCCTTCAGGCAGATCTACCGCCGACCATGTCTTGTTTGCTGTGAGGGCCTGATGCTCCCGTTCCATTGCACCTTTCCATAGATCTGTTTGTTTGCTAGTCATAGCCTCTTCATATGTTTGTGGGATTTCTGTTTTATTTACGTCCATTGCATTCAAAATGTTAATATTTTTCTTGGGGCGACCCGGCTTACCAGTACGAATTAGCTTGGGCCTTCCTGGTCTAGGCTTTTCCTGCTGTTCATCTGCACTTAGAAAGTCCTCAATTTCACTGCCGCCACTGCATTCGTCGCCTTCTTTATTGGGATGATAATTTTCGCTTTTATCGTCGCATTCTGTTTCAGCTTGTTGTTCGCTCGCAAAATCAAAAACAATTTGATCGTTGCTAGCACCTTCGATACAACTTGCCTCGCCAAATAACACGTCACGCTTTTCAACCACTGCATGCATCTCTTCATCGTACAACCTGTATGCTTTGCATACACACGAATATCCTACCATCCGGTATGTTTTACCTTTCGGTTGAAATTTTTTATGTTGCGTTTTGTCTAAGCCTACTGCTAAGCACCCAAATACTTTTAAGTGTTGAACTGACGGCTTCTTGCCGTACCACGCTTCGTAAGGGGTTGTATTGTTTAGCGCCTTTGTTGGTGCACGATTGCGTATGTATGCCGCTGTAGCGACAGCCTCTGCCCACAATGTCTCGCCAATACCTGAGTGCACTAGCAAACTCCTTGCCATTTCAACCAATGTGCGATTCGCTCTCTCCGCAAAATCATTTTGCTGCAGAGTGTAGGGAACCGTCAGCTGTCGCACAATACCGCGTTTTTTCAAACAATTCGTTGAACGCGCTATTTACAAACTCACGGCCGTTGTCGCTTCTCACAGCCTTAATAGTGTTACCGGTTTGTCGCTCTACCATTGTTTCAAGAAATACACAAATATTCTCCTAGACATGTCATCGATAAAAGTAAGGAAATATTTCGATCCACCAAGTGACTGTGTGTCAAAGGGGCCACATACATCTGTATGTATCAAATCTAGAACATTATTTGCCCTATTCTCAGCTGCGCTAGGGAATGGCTGCGTATTTATCTTGCACATCATACATGTTCTGCATATTGGTTTCTCCAAAAAATTTACTTTTTCCATTCCACGCACAAGCGATTTATTTGTAAGGTCTTTCAAACTTGTATAATTAAGGTGACCATACCTATTATGCCACATAATTGCATCATTTTGTATTGCACCAAAAACGCTGCTATGTTTACTTTCAAAAACGAATAAGTTATTGTTGTGTGCTAGCCGTAGAATGTCAACGCCGTTCTTTTTCACCGCTGCACACTGTTTTGTGAAGTTGACTGTGCATCCCATTTCAACCGCACGACCAACAGAAATAAAATTTCCACGCATGCCCGGAACGTACAATACATCTTTTAATAGTAACTCACACACATCTGTTGCTATCTTCACGCTGCCTATACCTTCTGCTTTAATGCTGTTTTCGCCGGCCAATGCAATCCACTCACTGTGTTCTAGGAACTCACAGAACATATTGCGATCACAACGCATGTGTGCTGTAGCGCCGCTGTCTAGACACCACTTCGTTCGGTCAAATAAGTTGCCATTTGATGCTGCCAGCACAGTAAAAGAGCACTGTTTTTGTTGTTTCGAGCCCTCGATTTGTTTTGATGTGCAATTCGCCTTTATGTGCCCACGCTTACCGCAGCGAAAGCAAACAATGTTTTTTGATTGTTGACTTTTCGTCTTCTTTTCGCTGCCCTGCGTCGACTTTGCTGCAAATGCTTGCTGTGCATTGACTGACTCAAACTTTGTATGTGTGTCGCTGTTGCCTCTGCGCTCACTTTCTTCTAGAAGTTTCATCTTCAACACATCAAACGTTGGTAGAACATCCCATGTCTCCATTGCAATGACGAAGTTTTCGAAATCTTTTGGGAGACTCGATAGCAAAAGAATAGCGGATAACTCATCATGTAGGGTAATGCCTACCTCAGCCAATTTATCCATGACGTTCGTAAATGCATTCAAATACACCGCCATTTTCTCACTATCTGAAAATTTAAGATTAAGTAGCTTCTTATACATCGATACTTTCCTGACGGGGCCGCTAGGCTGATACACTTCCTTAAGCCGCTTCCAAGCGTCTGCCGCCGTTGTGCAATGTTTAAGGTAGTTTAGCTGTGAAGGCTTCACGCTGAGTGTTATCATTGCCAGTGCCTTCTCATCCTGCGCTGTCCACACCACAGCATCTGCAGCTGCTTCTGGCTTCACTGTTACACCTGATGCCACCTTCCACAGCTCCGCATGTACCAATACGCTCCGCATTTGGATGTTCCAAGAATCGAAGTTATTCTCGTCCAGCTTCTCAATCTGGTACATTGCGCTCATCTTGAAAATTCTTAGATATTTTTTCTTATTCCGTTAACAACTAATTACATGCGCATTTTTTTTGCGCGACTGAACCCATAACCTGTTGGTTAAAAGAAAAAAGCCTTTTTTACGATGTTAACAGATTGACAGTTTTATTGAGATTGAGAAAATGAGAAGAATTTGAAATCATTAATTTGACGTTACGTTCTACATTTGGATCGTAAACATATGCATTGTCACAGGGTTGTATTTTAAAGTAACATTTCAATATGTCAGACGAGGTTAACAAAGCTTTATGTATTTGACCCTTGAATATCGGCTTTCGGACTATTGAAATTAGGAATTCTCGGGCGTTTTGAGTCTTTTTCCTAAAATTGGGCTTTTTGTTTTACAATCTGACAATTTTGACATTACATTTCGTTTTGTTGGCAATAAAACACGAAGTACCCACAAGGAAAACTTCACTTTATTTCAGATACTATATTCAATTTTTTTATTTGATCTATTTTTGTTTAATTGTATTTCCTTTAATTTTTTTATTTAAAATAATTTTTTATTTTGTTCAAATTTATTTTATTTTTTTTTTCTTACATTAGTTTATTTTAATTTACTCGTATTTTGATGTACTGTATTATTTTAAAATATATTTTATTGTTTAATTCGTTTTGTTTTATACTATTTTATTTTGTTTTTATTTTACTTTGGTTTATTGTATTTCAAGCTTTTTTTAATGCTATTCGATTTTCCTTTATTTTTATTGTTAATTATTTTTTATTTGATTTTATTTTAAATTAATTTATTTGTTTTTTTTTTCATTTCACTTAGTTTTATATTACATATTTTGTTTTAATTAATATTTTAATTTCTTTTACCTTTTATTTATTATATTTTTCAACTTTGTTTTATTGTAATTACATTTTAATATTATTTTATGATTTATTTTATTTTATTATTATTTTGTTTTATTTTTTTATTTCATTTCATTTTATTAGGTTTCAGGAAATTATGCGGCTACTGTTTTTTTGACATCTTTTTATAAAAAAGAATTAAAAAAAAAATAATAGTGAATTTGTTAACTAAACTCTTTTTTTGCTTACAGAGACCCTTTTATTTCAAAAACGAATGCAATTTACATATTGTTTGCTTTTGACACTTCGTTTTCGCCTCAACAGCCGATAATTGTCAAAGAGAATACCGATTAACCCCACATCGTTACGTAAGAGCAAAGAGAATATATCAACAAGAGCCACCACTCGTTATGAAATCAACGAACAAGATGGATGCCGTTTTCTTTCAGGGTTTCGGTAATTTCGATATAAATATGTTATTGTCTAATCAAAACAAAATGTGTAAAAGAAAATAGACGAGAACTGAAATAACACAAGAGTCGAAACAAAAATTTACCAGCTGTCGAATTCACAAAACTGAGGAAAACAAAATTACTGAAACCCTGAAAGCAAACGGCATCCATCTTTTTCCTTGCCTTTATAACGAGTGACGGCTCTTGTTGATATATTCTCTTTGGTAAGAGTCAGCTGTTATCGGGTTGGCTATCGTGTTGGCCATCGTTCGCTATTAAGAATAGCAACACACCGACGATGATTGTTTTGGGGACGATATCGTCTTGTTCGTTGTGAATTCGACAGCTGGTAAATTTTTGTTTCGACTCTTGTGTTATTTCAGTTCTCGTTTATTTTCTTTTACACATTTTGTTTTGATTAGACAATAACATATTTATATCGAAATTACCGAAACCCTGAAAGAAAACGGCATCCATCTTGTTCGTTGATTTCATAACGAGT